>CM062816.1:756003553-756138935 GCA_031772625.1 Pinus tabuliformis
CTTTTCTTCCAAACGCCATAAGTTCTTCATTGAAAGCCATTTTTAGAGATGTTTTTTTAATCGACATAATTTTTCGAGATCTTTCCATTGGAACACTTAGTTTCAGCATATACAACTTTATTTTCTATTAAAATATAAAGTTCATACCTAGTTATTCTTGACAGCACTAGCTACATTTAATGGCTGTCCTGCAACGTGGATTTACTTAGAAGTAAAGATCTTTATAGAACAGCCTGAGGCCAGGAGTCTAAACCTCAAGATGAAGATAAGCAAGATAAATGGGAAAATAAGAAAGATAAAGCATATGGGTTTATAGGGATGTTTATTCTTCAAACCTTATATTCAATATCATAGAAATTGATATGCTCGATGAAGCAATGAAATTTTTTAATAAAGTTCTTATAATTAAACATGAAATTATAGCCCATCAACTCAAAAATGAGTTGCTTACGTTGGACCCCAATAATTTTTATTTCATTGAAGATTTTTTTTCCATGTTCAAGACCCTTAGATTTCTCTTGGAAGGTGTTAAGATTAAGAAATAAGATGGTAGCTTTATCTATTCCATTCTTACAAAGTTAGGACCAACCTACTGTGTGGTTGTTTCCACCTCCATTCTACTAGAGAAGCCTCTATTTCTCAAGGACAAGACTACAAGTCCCCCTCTTTTGATGTGTTTTCTGATTTTTTAATAGGAGAAAAAGAAAAATTCTTATATCTTGGTCTTATTAATACTAGAAAATATTCTAAGAAATCCTTAGCATCCTAATAGAAACCAAATTCAAAGAATCCTAAGAAGCAATATCCTAAAAGAATGGTCTGAAACCAAACAAGTGTCCTAAGCCATTTCAGTCTCAAAATGAAAAATCAACTCAAAAAAGGATAAACTAAAAACAAAGGGAAGAAGACTGATAGACATTCCAACTTTTTTAATCATGATGGCCACTTAGAATCCAAAATATTTAAGAAGATGGAAGCCATGGAAGCAACAATGAAGAAGCATAACATCCATTTGGAGTACTCTTCAACTCCAACTTCATCTTCAGGAATAATACTTTATGCATGTGGTTGTCAAGCATCTTGTTCTGGTTGTGCAGTACATGTATCTTCTTCTTTTCATTCTCATGAGTGGCTCATTGATTCTGGAGCTTCTTATCACATGGCCAGAAGCAAAGCCATGTTTTCTTCTTTAAATGATTGTAACACCAAAAATATATATGTTGGTGATGATAGATCTCTTATTGTTGTAGGGACTAGAACTATTCATCTAGACAATGGTAAATTTAATGATTTGTTATTTGTTCCTACCTTATCTTAAAACCTTCTATCTATATATTAGATAACTCATTTAGATGAAGGTAAAACCGTTGAATTTTCCCCTCATGATGTTATAACTAAGGACCTAAGAGATCCTAGACAAATTTTAGCTACTAGAATTGCTGATGATTCTACAAAGTTGTATAAGTTTAATAAATTTGGGCCATGACCTCTTCCCTTGGTATTTGTTGCTCATAATGATAAAGTGAGAAAACTTTGGCATGAGTGATTTGCTCACTTAAACTATCGCTCACTTCAAAATCTATGTAAAGAAAATATGGTGAAAAGTCTTCGTATGGTATCTTGCAAAGATGGTATTTGTTCCAAATGTGTACTCAGAAAACATCATCGAGATAGTTTTGAAAAATGTGCCTCTTGGAATGCCTCAACCCCTTTACAGCTTGTGCATAGTGATCTATGTGGTCCACTTCCAGTTGTTTCATTCTATGCATACAAGTATTTCTGAAATTTCATTAATGATTGCTCCAGATGCACTTGCATATACTTCTTAAAACTCAAGAGTGAAGTCTTTAACATGTTCTTGGCCTTTAAGGCCTTCCTTGAGAAGAAATATGGACATCAAATTGTTAAACTAAGATCTGATAATGGCGAAGAATATGTTAACAACAAAGTCATCAACCTTTTCACTGAGCATGGAATTCAATTGCAACATACTATTCCATATACTCCATAGTAAAATGGTGTAGCTGGAAGGAATAATCGCACGTTAAAGGAAATGGGAAATTGTATGCTTCAATATAAAGGAAATAATCTTCATTTTTGGGCATAAGCAATTAACTATGAAAATTACATAGTAAATCACACTCCTACTAAGCTTTTAAAGAATATCAGTCCCGAAGAAGCATGGAGCTCAATTAAACCAAATGTAAGTCACTTTCGTGGTTTAGGAAGTGAACCATGGGCCCATATTCCAGATGAAAAACCTAAATCCTTAGAACCTAAGAGTGAAAATTGTATTTTTGTTAGATATTCTCAAGATGTAAAAGGATATAGACTTCTTCAACGTAAATCCAAAAATGTTATCATTAGAAGATATGTAAATTTTTCTAAAAATATATCGGCCTACAAGCCTAGTTTGGTGGATGTGCCATCTCTCTCTATCCCTTCTACTTCTAAGAATATTCCTCCTTCAGATGGTGACAACGAGGATGACAATCCTCCCCCACCTTATCGAGATCCTCCTTCAACTCCTCAACCTCCAAGATGGGTTCGTGCTACTCGGGATGTAGTAGGTGCTCTTGTAGGTGATCCTATAGATCAATGTCGTACAAATTCTCAGTTAGATAGAGCCTATTCTTCAATGGCTCAAGCTTCAAGAAAGTATGATCCTGACACCCTTGCAGAAGCTTTAGGCCATCTACATTGGGATGCAACAATGAATGAAGAATATCATTCATTATTGGCAAATGATACATGGGACCTTGTTCCTCTTCCAAATGGATGAAAACTTGTTAGATGCAAATGGGTTTAGAGAACCAAGTTTGGACCAGATGGAAAATTTGATAAGCATAAAGCTCATCTTGTTGGTAGGGGTTTTCACGAGTTGAAGGAATTTACTATACTGAAACCTCATCCCCTATATGAAAAATGAACTCTATCTGTTTGGTTCTTTCCCTTACTGCCTCTTTCAAATGGGAAGTCCACCATATGGATGTTAAATCCACCTTCTTGGATGGGGACTTACATGAAGAAATCTATATGGAAAAAAGTCCCTACTTTATACAAACAAACTCCAGCCTTGTATGTTAGCTTAAGAAATCCCTTTATGGTCTCAAGCAAGCCCCTCGGGCTTGGTATGCAAAAACCGATAGCTTTCTTTTAGATATTGGATTTTCTAGGTGTCATTCTGACAATACTATCTACACTAAGAAAGTGGGTAAGCCTCTTATAATTCTTGTTCTTTATGTTGATGATCTTATCCTTACTGGTAGTGATCCTAGCCTTATAAAACATGTGAAGTCTAGACTTAAAAATAAGTTTGAAACGACAAATTTAGGAAACTTGGATTATTTTCTTGGTATTCAAGTCTTGCAACCCAAAGAAGGTATTTCCCTTTCCTAGTAGAAGTATGTCTGGGATCTTCTACGCCACTTTCACATGGAAGACTGTAAGCCATCCCCTTCTCCATTTTATTCTGGAGCTAAACTTTCAGTCACTTATACTTCCCCTAAGGTTGGTGATACCTTATACCATCATCTTGTTGGGAAAAAATTGTATCTAACCCATAGCCATCTTTACCTTTCCTTTGTTGTTGGCCATCTTGCTTAGTTTATGCAAAACTCATTTTGTTAGGTCCCTATACTACTATTGTAACCACTTATTTTTATTAGTCCAACCCCATTATTATATTGTTGTGCCCATGTAGTCCCCATATTGTTATTATTGTATCCCATAGAATCCCACTATTATTATTGTTGTGCCCTTACATTATTATTGTTATAGTGAACCTGATTATATTATGACCGCCAACACTCCTGTATATAGAAAGGAGGCTTTGTCATTTGTATCATCCATTAATTTTTCATTTGTGTAATTGAAAGGAGGTTTCCCCTCAAAGAGGCTGATTTTGAATTCGTTGATCAATCATTTATATCTTTTTGTGAGTTGGTTTCATAACATTTGCTATGAAAGCTTTAGATTCTAGGGTTTCGCTGCTCCAAACATGTCATTGTGGAATTATTGCTATAAATTTTTCTCTACAGTGTTTTAGAAGCTAAAAAAAAAAACCCATTTGATCTGAAATCATTCTGAACCTTGGGTCCAAATTTCAGATCTGGTCTTGCTTCATTTTCAGAGATATGACCTAAGGAATTTAGGGTTTTGGAAAGCTCCAAAATTCCATCTCAAACAGGTGACCATTGCATTTTTGCTATAATTTTGTTTCTATGAAGGTTCAAAATCTAAAATTCAAAAAAAATTGAGCCTAAACCTCATTGAAGCTCATGACCAAATTTCATATAGTGTGTCACAATATTGTCGTAGACTTGGTCCAAAACATTTAGGGTTTTTACAGACTCCCGAATTACATTCCAAGGAGGCGACGTTGGGAAAAGCATCATAAATTTCTCTCTGAGCATCATATTGAAATTTCGTAAAAAGATATAGAAAGAGGATGGACTATACTTTCCTATGTATTTTTTGTAGGTCTGATCGTCAAAACTATGACACGTGGCACTTCATACAAGTTCACTCTACTAGACTATTCTATAATCAGGTCATTGTGGGAGATTTCACATAATGCTTCCTTGGAGAATCCAATATTGATCAAACTTGTGGGGTTGGAAAGAGGGCTTAGAGAGATAGCATAGGAAAAAAATTCAACACTTGAAGATGTGAATTGTAAAGTTAGAGTGGTTTAAATATTGAGCTCCTAAAAGAAAGAAAAGTAATGACTCGAATCAAGAAAATAGAAACACCTAGTAAGAAAATTTGGATGGATGATTTGAAGAATATGAGTGAAGCTAATATAAATAGTTTAATATGTTCCATGGAAGCTAATACTGATGGTATGGAAGCATATTTGAATAAAGGCATGGAATATTTTAAGAAATACATGGAAGGTTTAAAGGAAGCTGGGACAAAGCTGCTACAAGAAAGCCTTCCGAATGATGAAAAGGTAGTAGAGGAAACTCATGATGAAAAAAAAAATGTTATTCATGATTTCATAGAATATTAACATTGGATTGAGGACCCACCATATTCCAAAGATCGATATGAGGAAGTTTTATGGCAAGGATCCCATAACATGGATGCTACAGATGGAGAAATATTTTGATCTACATGATGTGCAATTGCTACAAAAGGTACATATTGCATCTTTATATTTAGACCAAATCAATTATTATGGTGTAAAGTGATTTGTTCTTGTAAAGCACTTGTCACTTGGTTAATTTTCATGGAGGAAATGATAGCACATTATGAGGATACAAAGAGAAACACCCTCTTTAGCCAATTGATAAATCTCAAACAAAAGGGTACAATGGTTGAGCACTTTGAGGACTTCCAAAAATTGAATATAAGGGTAAATGATATTCTAAAGAAGTAGAGGATTGATGTCTTTATAGGTACTTTAAAGGAAAAAATTCAACATGAGGTTCATATTTTGGAACTTGATTCATTAGAGAAGGTATTCGGGCTTAAAAGGAAAATTTTAAAGAAAAAGTATGGCAACAAGAAATCCTACCATTCACAATTATAAAGACGGAAGTGTTATTTCTCCTAGCCTTCCACAACCTACAAGGTTGACACCACAACAATTGGAAGAAAAGGGAGAAAATGAGTTTTGTTACAGTTGTGATAGAAAATACACTAAAGGTCATGAGTGTGCCAAGAAGAAATTATTTTACATTGATTGTGAAGAGGAGGAATAAAATGATCAAGAAATGTCAAAAGAAGGGGATATACACTAGGAACCATGCCCAAAGGAAGAAGAAATGAATCTGGCCATAGATTTCAATGTATTGGAATGAATTACCACTCCTCAAAGTCTCAAGATAGAAGGACATAACAACATGAAAAAGGATAACCTCATTTTTGCACAGAATCGAATGAAACAACAGGTAGATCAACATCACAACAACATAGTTTTGATATAGATGACTCAATATTTTTACGAATACAACCATACAAAAAAATGTATGCCAAGCAAGCTGAGAGGGATAATAAACTATCACCAAAGTACTATGGTCCTTACAAGGTGTTGTAAAAGATTAGTACTATGGTGTACAAATTGGAGTTGCCTCCATCCTCCTGAGTGCCCCCAGTTTTCCATGTTTAATGCTTAGAAAAGGTTAGAGGTGACAAGCTCCCAGTTCAAATGATATTGTCAGAACTTGAAAAGGAAGGAAAAATCATATTGGAACCTGAAGCAGTCACGGAAACAAGAACCTGACAAGTGCGAAATCGATCAATTTCAGAGTATCTCATCAAGTGGAAGAAATTACCGCTGAAGATTCCACATGGGAGGATGAGAATTTTATATACAAGCATCCAAAACTACTAAAGAATTGAGGAAAACACTTCTTTAGTGAGAGGGGCATGTTAGGTCCCTATACTACTAGCATAAACCCTTATTGTTATTAATGCAACCCCTTTATTATATTGTTGTGCCCATGTAGTCCCGATATTGTTATTATTGTGCCCTATAGAAGCCCACTATTGTTATTGTTTTGCCCTTACATTATTATTGTTATGTCAGATATGATTATATTATGACCCCTTAGACTACTATATATAGAAAGGAGGTCTTGTCATTTGTATTATCTGAGAATTGTTCATTTGCATAATGTAAAGGAGGTTGTCCCCTCGAAGAGGCTGATTTTGAAGTCATTGATCTATCTTTTCTATCTTTTTGTGAGTTGGTTTCATAACACGCATGAAAGTCATTGGAAAAGAACAAAAAGAACACTTCATTATGATTGAGGTACAATTTAGTTTGGGACTCATTACAGTGCAGAAGCATCTCCTATATTGGTTGGTTTCATTGATTCTATTGCGCTGGTGACCTTGATGATCAGAAGTCTACTACAATTTATTTCTTCACTCTTGGTTCTGGACCTATTACATGGGCTTGCAAGAAACAAATTTCCATTTCTCTTTCTTTGTCAGAAGCAGAGTATCATGGCATCATTGAAGATAGTAAGGAAGCCTTGTGGCTTTGTCAGATCCTATCAGATTTTGGTTTCCAATAGCAACATCCGACTACGCTTTGCTATGATAATCAAAGTGCCATTAAGCTATGGAAAGATCTAGTCCAACATGAATGCAAAAAACACATTGAAATACACATGCACTTCATCAGAAAGCTCATTCATGACCAAGTTCTTGAAGTGCAATATTGTTCAACCGATGATCAAATTGCAGACATCTTTACAAAGGATCACATAGAGGTGAATTTTACTATCCTTTGATTTATGTTTAGATTCTAGGAAGTTGTCGCTAAGGGGGTATTGACCTAATGCCTACTTCCTTTTCTTATTGTGTCATCTTTGTACATCCATAAGTCCTATCCTAACATGTTCTAAAGGATGGATGTTAGGATATTCTGACACATAGGAAATAATCAAGTATAACTTGGTCTATTGTATAGTTAGGTAAAGTGTGTTTCTTTAGTATGTACATTTTGTAACTTACAATCCGACGATCATGATATTTTATATACATGAAGTGGTCTGATGGTTCATTCTCTCCTTGGTATTACCGACACTTGATCCATGGATTAGCACCCAATTGGTCCATGATGTCTATTTAAAGAGCATGGAAGCTCATTTTCCAGGTGACCGTTCATTAGAGAAGCTTATGCAAATTTTACTTATTTTACAACAATAAACTGCCTAAAGTTATCGCGTTGGCTCAACCCATGGTTTATTTCCCTCTTTGAGGGTTTTAACCATGTTAAGAATACTGGTGTACTCATCTCTGATGTGTTGTTAGTGTTGTCCTTTGGTTTTCTGTCGAAGGAACTTACCCTATAAGTTCCTACAAAACAATTTACAAGCCTACAATATATAACCATTGAGGCATTTTGACAAACACTTGAAAATCATAATCCCTTAAGGAAAGTTCACAACAATTAGCTATCATAAATATAAAATTACATAACTTTATTTTTCATTGTCGGTAATGCCAATAATTCTTTAATTGAACTTAACATACAAGTACAACTATCAAAAATGCGCATTCATGCATTTTTACCAACACCTTAGGAACATGAATGACTACAACCATTTGGGAAATTTTGTAAATAGTTTGCAGCCATGTAAGCTGCCGCCATTGAAGAATTTTGACAAATAGTTAGCAATCATAAGATAAGTTACCATAAATATGTTTAACCTATCAAAATATCAACCATTGATACTTTAAAGTAACAATATCAAAGTGCATGAACTAGGTTAGTATCATCAAGGTGAATTTCTTTTTGAAAAACAAAATAATAGGCAGTCCATACCAGGAATCAACAAATATACAAAATCAACGAAACTAGAGAATTGGACTCTAAAAGGATTTTTTTTGGAATCAAATTGTGTGGGACATGGATGTATGGTACGAATACCCCCTGATGTTGATCTAAATTGCAATAAAATTGCCCAGAGATGCGATTATTTAAAACAACAACAAAACAAATTCCTACTATCTCATTTATCACTTTTCTCAAACACTTAGTGGGAAAACATCATCTATAATTGTATATGGAGAAAGTAAACCCAAATTTTTGCTAATATGATTTTTTCATCAAAATCATGGAAACCTAAATGTGTTAGCCATTAAGACATTCTATCAATTGGTTTGCAACAAAACTATACAAAATAAAACTTAAATAAAATTAACTACAACTATTATGGATTTACTTAAAACTTTTAATATTCAAAACTATATATCTCTCTCTCTCTCTCTCTCTCTCTCTATATATATATATATATATATATATATATATATATATATATATATATATATATATATATATATATATATATATATATATATATATATATATATATATATATATATATATATAAGTTTGTAGCTAACAACCCAATTCAAAGCAAGATAAATCCATGCTACCAAACATAGAATATTGAATTTAGGTAATATATATGACCCGTTGTGGACAAAAATTCATTATAAATTGAACTTGAAAACTTCGGGGATAAATTAATTTTTTAATCCCCCTACATGTACATTATCAACTATAGTTGCCATTCATTGTTTGCTAGCTCATAATTAACTCTCTAAATATCTCAAAAACATTCACAAGTACCAATTTCCAATAAATTGAAATTTCTACAACACTTTAAACTATAATAAACTAAAATTTCAAGAATATTTATGAATATACCTGACCATGAGTAAGTAAAACTCAAAAATATGAGTATTCTCTAGCTCCAATATCCTTACCAACTCATTTTTACCATAAATATTTTTCTCCCAACCATATCGAGGAAGAATTTTAGATTCTTTTTTATAGCATTCAACTACTCTCCAAGTCTCTCCCTCTTACAAGATTCATCAAGTCTCTCCCACTCCTGGCATCAGAGTGTCCCCCCATGTGAGAAGACATGAGACACATATATAGGAGGAGAAACTAATTCTTATCATAAAGGAGGAGTAACAATGCATGCCTTGAGGAAAAGTAACTTATTCCTTTTGGAGGAGTTTAATTCATTCCATTAAGGAGAGGTATGTATGTCTTAGTAAAGGAGAGTATAACATATGTATTGAAGTGAGTGTAACATGGATATGTCATTATTTGATGAGTGCATACGAGAGTGTGTAATGTCTGATTAAGAGATAGAGCGAGAGTTACATAGAGCCATGAGATTCATCAAGGGGGGAGTTGTGAGGTGTTTGAGGTGATGAAGGCGACTTGTAATTCCCTTTTAATAGTAATGTTGTATTCTCATAAAAGATAACAATAATAATAATATTGATGGTTAAGTTAAGATCAAACTAATAGGATTGATTAATGATAAGTGATGCGATTTTCATTCAACTATACTTGATTACTAATTTATGCAAGGTGATTTACTATTTTTAGAAATTCATCCTTGAGATGCTTGACATGACTTTCTATTTTTAGAATATCACTCTAGGTTTGTTAGAAATGATGTTTTTTTAAGGAAATTCATCCTTGGGCTTCCCATGAGTGGTATTTTTATTTCAGAAAATAGGGATTCTGCACCCCCATAACATGCATTTTCTTAGCTTAGTAAATTGAGGAGTCTTCTTCGTAATCTACTCTAAATATCCACGATTCCACAACTTGATATTTTAAATATTCAATACTTCACACCATAAATATACAAGACTCCACATATTTATATTTCTTGGATTTAGGACTCCCCACCGTAATTTCCATGCCTTCTCATCTACTATGCTTTGAAACTCTACGTTTCTCCTTATGGTTTTGATTGTGAGCCTTTACCCATATGATGGTTTGTTGGTAAGGATTTTTTCCAATACCTACACACATCACAATTTCATAGATCAAAGGAATCAAATGAATTTCATGATGAAATTAACTTTATCACATTTTTCAAGGAATTGTGCACGACGTTCGTAGTCATTTTGGTTTTGAAGAAATTATTTCCATTGCCATCCATAATTAAACATCCTTGTTGGAAAATTACTAGGTCCCCTACCACATCTTGTTGAGAATAAGATTATAAATATATAATCATAAAAATCATGTATCATCCATAAATCATAATTAACAATATGTTCCACATATCCACGATCATCCATGGATCTATGTATCTCAATCCTTGATCACCATCCATGTCATACAATTGTGTCATAATTCAAATGCAAAAATGAAAAAATATGTATAACATTTAATTAACCGAAAGCCATCTAATACACATAATCAAATAACCACACATAAGAGGAAATACAACTATGTGTATACAACATTGATCCCCGATAAAGTGAACAATTTGCCATACTTAGACATAAGAGGAAATATAACTATGTATATAAAACATTGTTCCCTAATATAGTCATGAATCTACCATACATAACTCGTCCAAAATCACCCTTGATAGGAGTGACAAATCTATACTTTGAAAAATAGGACGTTGCAACATATATTTTTATGCTAGTATGATTTACAATGGTGGAAGTTACGAGGTGTTGGGAAAAGTACAAGACATATGTATGGTGTCGAATACAAAAGTTGTTTATTTTCTTACCAAACTACCCAAGTAACATGAGAAGGTTAGGTATCATTTCTTAATGATGGAGTATGACACATATTTATATTCTAGAAAGATGTGTGAACAAATCATAAAAAATATTAGAGAAAATGATGTTTGATTATTTATATTTATGTGTTTTTCATTATTGTAATTATCATTATATCTTTTATAACCTATTTATTATTTACATATTATATTTTTTTTGATAGGATTCTACTAAGGGTCTTTCCATTATGATGGGTGTATTTATTATATAGAGAAATATATTATGAATGTGATCAGTTGTTTCCACATAGAGACAAAATAAGATAGGATAAAGAAGCAAATAATAATACTTCATGGAGCTACAAGATTACATAAAGGGGATCAAAAAAGAATTCCTATAGTGGATCCATCTAGTAAAGCCTATATTGGATACATCTAGGAAGAAATCAAAGGTTGGTTATTCTGGAAAAATCACGCGCAGTAGTGAAGTTCATAGTGAAATCTCAAAAGACAACAAAGAAATCCTAACACCAAAAGTTGATTTAGAGGGTGGAATTATTAAAATAAAACAAAATTCCATTCAAAATCAGTTGATGAATACAAAGTTAATTAAGGGCTACCGTATGTTTCAACTTAATGTCATCCAACTATATAAGCCAAATGGCCAATAATCTAAGTATCAAATTCGAAAGCCACACCACTTGAATGTTCATAACTTGAAAACATTGATCAGGTAAAATCCATATGGACATGTGGTTGATTATGTGCTTCTAGTTGATCCAATTCAAGTTCCCAACAAAGAGGCATTTGATAATTCAAAATTTTTTTGAACACAAATATTATGTAATTGGTCGGAATCATTCTGTAGAGGCTAGAAGACAACTAATGGAGGAATATGTCAATAACTAGCATTTTGAAATAATGAAATGTATCACTTATGTTGGTTTAGCATATACAAAAGAAAAGTTATTTTCATGGAGTCATAATACAAATAATGAGTATAAGATGTCTATGCATTTCCTCCAAAGGGCCATATTTATTCATATTGAATTTGAAGAAATTTTTTGTGGGGATAAGGGAAAGGTTAGTCTAATATTTCAGAACAAATTTTGTTTGGAAATATGTTACCAAATTGAGGAAACAATAAATTAAAAAGGTGTCAAAATAAATAAATAAATCTCTCTCTCTCTCTCTCTCTCTCTCTCTCTCTATATATATATATATATATATATATATATATATATATATATATAATGTTATTCATACCTTTGAACATATATATATATATTCAAAGGTATGAATAACATTTTCCAATTTGAGTTTAGAACTAGAGAGATATGGGAATTGATTAAATATATTCTTTGACATGTGGGAGAACGTTTCCATAAAAAACTAAAAGGTTAAAATTTTTAAACCATTAATATGTTCCAACAATATCAAGCACCTTAAAAATGATATGACTATCACACCTTGGAGAGCAATGCAAGGAGTGGAGGATGATAAACTTAACCAATCAATATTATCCCATGTCAAGTGAGGTGAATTACCATTGGACGAAATGAGCAAGGACTTACAAAAGTAAGTTTGTTGAATTATTTTTACTTTTTTTTGGATTATTATTTTATTTTAATATAACATATTGTTGTTGGTAGTATTTTTTATGCATATCACTATATTAACACTTTCTCTATTTTTTCAGTCACAAGGTTTATATGAAAATACAAGAAAAAATGGTTAACTTGTTGAATAAAGATAGTTGGGATGATGTTGTACGCAACTAACTAGATTCGAGTTCTACATCAACATTAAAAGATTTTTATCTTTCATTTAAATGGGTTTGCTGATTTCTTCATTCATTTTTATTCATATGTATACTATTTTTATTTTATTACTTATACATATATTGCTTTATTTCAGTGAATGTGTCAAAGAAGGATGAAAATGGAGTATCAAATTGTTTCAAAATATTTATTGAAAAAATTGATTTGGAAAGGATGAGAAAGAAAAGTATTAAGAATGTTCAACCTGACCCTAATCTAAATAATTTCATTTGGAATGGGCTCTATACTATCAAATATCAAATAATACAAGGTGATTGTGAAGAGATTGCAAAACTCATAGCTAAAAGAGATTATTCCCTAGTTATTGTTGATATTCCTCATGGTTTCAATTTTACAAACATTGGATATGATATTGAGGATTATAGTTATCCAGATTTTCATAATTTGGTTATAGGATTTCAACAAGTCACAACATCACCATTATGGAGATTTGTGACATTTCATCAGAGTACGGGCAGAGTCCACAGCATCTCGTTTAGTTCGAAAGCGAGCCACCATCCCATCTCGTTCCGATCCCATAGAAGTTTATGACCGAGTGGAAGCAGTAGATCCTTCAGTCCCAGTCATTGTTGCTCCAATTGATCCAGTCGAAAAACCAGCAGCATTGATCGTTTCACTTCCACCTCTATATCTAAAGAAGGAACCAGTGCTCGCAGAAGCAAAAGAAGCATAAAAGGAAAGCAAAGCTCTAGCCCGGCACCCCATAGCCCAGACACACAATTTGTAATGTTACTATCAAGCTACAAGGGAAAAGTATTCTCAAGGATGTAGCTTACATGGTAAGACATTGAAATTGTATGTTCGATTAATATTGATTTTTTTTATTTATATAGAAGTTGATTGAACTTTTACTATTTCTTACTACAAGCGAAACTCAAATCTTATTGGTTGCAGAGATCAACCAATTATAAGAGATTGTGAGTTTATTCATGTTGAATGTTGGACAAAAGATGATAGTTAGAAGCCTATTATTATGAATCGAGTAAATGGAATGTGTCATAGCCAACTACGTGTTCATGATGTTGTTGTAAATAAATAACATGTGAAGATAAGGAAGAAAAAATAGAGATATTTAACATTTATAAAAAAAAAATAACATCGATTAACTATCTTATAGGTTTATGTTAAAATGAAGGATATTGAGTTTTGGATTTATTCTCAGGTTCAAGTAAGTTATATTATATAAAATTGAATTTCAATATTCTATTTTTTTAATTTCTATGGGTTTATAATAATCTACTTAATTATTTCTTTGGTACATGATGATTAGGTACAACACTAGCATGTTTCCTACAAAAAGGAAGAAATTGCATTGCCATTGAAAAAGAATCACTACAATGCAACTTTATTTAGCAAATAATTAATGATATTCAATTTATTTTAGATGCAATGGAAGAAGTTGGTTAGAGGATACAAGATTTTAATGAATCATGTCTAGCAAAAAAGGAAAAGGAATCTCAAATATTGTTAGATGGAATGATTAGGAAGAGATACTTTGGGAGATTTATAGACATCAAAGATCTATGGAAGGAGGAAAATGATCAAACTGAAGCACACAATATTATGGAAGAAGACAAAAATGAAACCCTAGAAGATGATGAACATGAATTATATGATATTATTGATTAAATTTAAGTTAGGCCTACAAATAAAGCTCAATTCGGAGAATTATTCATTAGTTATACTTATAATGTTTTGAATTTTAGATTTTATGAGAAGAATAAGTATTCATTTATTGTAGTTAAATATGTGAAATATTTCTATTATCTCATTTTCACTTTAATTTTTTTGTGAATCATTATTTAAAAAAAAAACAAATGTGATTATTATTATATTTTGACATAAAATTCATAAAAAATGTTATTTTCTTAACATTTTTTGCTAAATTTTTCCCATAAAAATAATTTATTTGCAATGTCACTTTTAAAAAAACGTTTCAAAATGTGTATGTTTTTGTTATATCTATATTCAAAATGTGTACTATGTACTTTTTTGCCAAACGTTTAAAATTATTACGTTTTTAGTCACAATTATTTGATGTTCATTGAAATATTAATTAATGATAAATAAATATATAGAAAATAGTAAATTTAAAATATTGAACCTTTTTTTTAACTATGCAAAAAAAACAAGATTTCATTACAAAAAATAAATTGAAAAGAAAAACAAAAAGACCCAAATTTGAAAAAAACTTAAAAATATATATCTTAAGGGAGAAGACAAAGAAGAAGAAGAACATGATTACTTCGAAAATTTTAAATTTAAAAAATAATTATCTGCACTTAATACATTAGAGAATTTAAAGTGTAAAAAATAAGCCTTCTAAAAACAGGGGTTGATGCTACATCAACACTTTTCAAAATCAACATGAAAATCACTAACATTAAAAAAAAAATGTTCATACTTGATACATAAGAAGAATTAAAGTGTAGAAAATATTCTCCAAAAAAAGGTGTACCTTGAATCAACACTTTTCAAAATCGAATGATTTTTCGCTACCTCAAAAAAATGGGTACTCAGCACAATTCTCGTTTCATAATTTACATTTTTATGGAAGTATATGAGAATCTCCCCATATATCTGGGTTACTACTTCATCACCATAAATATAATACATGACTATATAAGTTAAGACTAAAGTAAATATGCGTTTGTTATTTATAAGAAGCACATATATAATGTGAAATTCTAACCTTTTCTCAAAAGGAAATAACCATAACTCCCTTTGAATATGTCATATATTTTCCCGAACACAATAAATTTAGCAGATGCAACGTTAGTAGCATAAATCATCACCAAAGGAACAATTTGAAATGATCATCAAAATTGAACTAGTGAAATAGCACACATGCATGGCTCACCCTAATATCATGCATCTCTTTCCAATAAAATTAGCTCGTGGACTCGTTAATAATCAAGTTCTTATTTTATCATCATATGCTTCTCTTAAGGCTATGCACCTCACATTCAATTTTTCAATCGTTTTATAAATATGCATCAAGTACAATAGACTACTGCGAGGATCATCTTCATGTATGTCTTTTGTTGTTTCTCTTTCTTCCTCTAAAACTACTTATTTTGGTCCGATGGCTTGAAAAGTTTTGTCTTCTTGACATTTTGGTTGTGTCTGAAATTATGACACTGCTAACACCTCTTGTAATAAGAAGTTTGGTTTCCTCTACTCCATCCACTAGATCTAAAATCAGTGGCCTTATGCCCAAATAAGCTACAAGAAAAAAATTATCCATTAAACCACATTTTATACCTATCGAGTGCTCCTATCGCTAGTATTGATTTATTTCTTGATTCATTTTTATTTTAATGAGTCCTATCAAGATCCTTGTCATCTCCTTGTGGATATGAAACTTGGTGATTATATCCATGACATGTTTTAATTAGAGGAGATAATTGTTCATTAACAATTTTCTCTAATGATTCAGATGAATTTATCCATTTGAGATTCTAATATTACTGGGATTTTATTTCTCATAATCTTCTCTTAGTCTCAGAATTTATGATTCCAACATCTCACACTACCTCTCTTTATCTTGAAGTTGTTTTTACGAGATTTCCTCTCTTGTTTTAGTTACTTTGTTCTTTTCTAGTGTGATTGTAGTCGCATGAGCATTATATCTGATCCTTTCTAAATCCCCTCTTACATATTTTGCTTCAACTCCCAATATTTAACAAAAATTAATTCTTTCTATAAGCCTTTTGATCATTGCACCCTTGAGTCTTCTTGATTCTTCTAGTTGAGTTCTTAAACTAAGATTTCCTTCTTCCAATCATGCTCTTTTTCATCTAAAATTTGCAATAAATGTTTTTTTTATCTTTATTATCAACTCTAAGCCTTCTAATCTCCAATTACAGGGTCATTATTTTTCATTGCTCTTGACTTTCACAAATTTTTAAATCTAAATTCTCTACAAAGTCACTAGAACCATGTCTACTTGAAAGATCAGTTTTAGGGAATGGTTATCATTTTCAAATCCATCAAACGTTTGGGTATCATCCTCATTACATGTGCAAGAAAATGGAAAATCATATTTAAGATAAAAATCAATTTGCAATTAAAACAAAAACCAATACTTGGTAAATCATTATCAATATATTGACAATTCTTGATCAACTAGAAGAGAGGTTCTCTAGAACCTGAGATTTTTCTAGTTCACGTATTTCTCTACTTTTGAGACATCTTCTTGTTCTTATTTTCCATGGCTCCAATATAATCTTAAGTGATTAATATTTCCAAGGGAGAACTTTGATCTGATTCCAATTGTTAGAAATATTTATAAGAGGGGAGTGAATTAGCATTTCATTTTAATTAACATTCAATTTCACATTCAAAAAATTATACATGACTTTTCTTCAAGAAACACTTGTGTGTACATGATTTTAATGAAATAAAGAATGTATATGCAAGTTACTTGAATTTTCACAGTTTTACATAGTTATCTGAATGATTATATCATTAGTCATACATTATGGAGTAACCATGAGAAGTATTCAACATAAGAGAAGATAATCCATACCACATAATCAACAAATAGGAACATCAGGATTTCAGGTGGAAACCCAATTTGGAGAAAATGACTGTTGTTGTTTTTTGGTCTTCTTCTCATTATTAATATTTTTTTCTTACATCTTGCACTAGTATATACCCTTAACAGTGTGCAAGCTAATACTTTTTGCATGCTAATACATCCTCTAGTTTCTTTAACTTTAACTAGAAGGAAGTTCATACTCCCTAATATTTACCAATCAACATCAGAAGGAAGCTATTACTCTTTGAGATTTACTGGAAACCACTGGAACGAAGTCGTTGGGATGGGGTCCCCCGGGTCAAATTTTCTTAGGTTTTGTTAAATTTATTGTAAAGTATCCACATTTTTAGGAGTGGAGCGCAAGTAGCGTAGGTCGATAGGATTCAAAGGAACTTTAGGAAGGTCAAATCCCCTTATTTTATTAGAGGAAAGATATTTTGAGACCCGCCCATGGTTCATGGATCATGGTATTGTAATGAATAAGAATATCTAAGGAAGTCGTAGAAGAGTCAGAATATAAAAAAGTAGATAAGTGCATGAGTTGTGCCTGATTTTTATCTATTATGTACCTGGGCGAAGGGGAAGGCTCCTCGAGCTCTGTGTGTGAAGACCTTGGTAAGTCTCCAGCTGAGTGCACGGTCCCCTATAGTGGTGTGCGTAGGGTTGGAAAGAGTTGTATCTGAATATTTGAAGCATAACAAAGGCTTATTCAAGGTTTATTGAAGGAATATCTAATTAAAGTCTTCATTGATAATATCCTTTGCATTCATTTGAGACAATTTCCTTGTAACAATGATAGGACCCATGACTGCTATAATAGTTTTGCATAATTATTTTCCAAGGGTTATCTCGATCTGGGCACTCATCTAATAAAAAATTTTACAAAAAATTTTTAAGACAGGGGAGTATATTTTCACATAAATTTCATTACAGAGATAGACAAGGTCTATAATTTTGACATAACCACTAATCAGGAGAACTTCCATGAGTTTTTCTATATCATATATATCCAATGTTTTTAGGCTTATAACACCAATCGCCCTCGCGATTTCCTTACACATATTCCATATGGATTTGATGTCCTCTTTTTTTGAATTGTCCATAAAAATCATCTCTATCTTAATGATCAGTTCATTCAAACATCTGAATCCATGTAAAGATCTGAACGTTTCTATGTTATTACAATGAAACTGACAATATATGAGTAGTAGATTGATTTTTTTCCACATTGGTGAACATTATATATTCATTCTCAGATTTTCTGAGAAAATTTTCTTTAATACATCCAAATATTGCTTCATATCTCCCTCTTCAAAAACTTTTGTATACTCCTCTATTACATCTATCTATGCACGTTTACACTCAAAAAATTTATGAAGTTTAATGTAGTCTTCCATTTCCTACCTGAATTCTACTTTAGGAATGACGCATTTAGCATTGAACCATTGTTTAGTAAACAGGTTCTCCGCTTGGCATTTGGTTTCCCAAATGGTCTCTAAAGTTTTTCTATTATATAGACTCTAAGTAGGATCTTGGTCAAGTGGTAATTTAACTGGATCGTAGGCAAACTCATAGGTAATTATGTCCATATATCTCTCTTGAACCATTTTACTCTCGATTTCAATATGGTCTTCATTTCTTGCCAATGAGTTCGTTGGAGCCATTATGAGCTGCATGCAAAACAGTAGAATACCAAACCAATTAAAGAAGAAAGGCACATATATAAACATTTTTACATGCCAAACACAACATTTCTTCTTGTCAATAAAAGTAAAATACCTCAATTACAATGCTAATGAAAAAACTTAGAGAAATGCTGATGGAAATCTTAGAGAAATTCTAACAGAAACTCCAAGATATATGATTATGCTAAAATCACTTTTGTATCGATATCTAACTTTTTGATTCAAACTATATTTTATTGATAACCATACAAACGATATTTTATTTATAACAAAGCATTTTGGTTGGCTACTTTTATCCATAGTAGTCAATTTAAGTGGCCCTTTCCATTGTTGTGGCCATTTCTAACCTATTTACATGTGTAGATATTATTTATTATAGTCATTTGAGGGGTCATTCTTACAATGATTGTAGAATCCTTGAATTGAAGGATCTAATTGTAGTTATGCAATTGAAATAAGCAAAGCTAAGTGGATCACGAGATAACTTGGAAAGTATGGAATCTATGAGATGGAAAGAAAATATGAGTTTGTTGGGGAGTTAATGTCTCCGTGGAATGTGGTTATTTGGAGAGTTAAAACCTCAATGGTGTGTTATGGACAATGGTGGCTTTCAATGTAGTCAAGTTGATGGGTTTTATTTTATGTTATAGTATGTTAATTTGTTATGGGGTTGTTTGGTTTTGGGTCTTGGTTTTCATTATGGTTTACATGGAAAGGCTAATGTATTAGAATGTTTATGAGAGGTATTCTAGTAACAACACTTTTTTTTATTTATGAGTTATCATGTCATGTTATATTTTATGTAATGTGTTTCTGAATCTCATACATGGGTGTAGAAGGTTGTGAGTATGCTTTTTTATTGAAATATTTTATTATATTTTGTTACACACTTTTACTATTAGTGAATTATGCATTAAATAGATTGATTATTTGAGATGACTTATTATATCAATCCTTATATATTTTGATACTTCATGTGTGGAGAGATTTGAGAAATTAGCTTGTGTTGTACATTTCAAGCACATATCTTATCGCATTGGTGATTTAGGGTTCAAAAGCTTTTGGGCATGTTTTAGCCCTTAAATAGTTGTTTTTAGAGTGAATTGTTTTAAAAAAAAATGAACATTTCTTGATGTTGCTCTACACGTCATGATATTTATAGTATTAAAAAGATTATCTCAATTATGTTTTGTACAATGAAGTTGTATCCCCCACAAGTTCATCATATTCAGTAGACAAAAGGTTTCATTCATATTGTATTGTTTATCATTCCATACATGCATAGAGCATCTAGAAGTGAATATTTAATCATACAAAGAAGGTAGAAGATATCATAGTAATGATTGATGGCACAATGTCCATGGAAACTCCATAGTGGGTGCACTTTTTTGTATTTGCATTTCATCAATGAGAAGAAAAGAGCAAGGCATAAGCCTCAACTTTTAATTTCCCTTTTTTTCATATTGGATATTCAATATATTTTGTGTTGGTGTGGATGGGGAATTATTTGTTTAACTTATTTCATTTTAGTTTTGTTTATTGTCATAGTTTTTAGTGACAATATGTTCTAGGAAAATATTAGTGACAATTTACATATCAATTGACTTTGGTCATGGTGTTGCACTATTGGTGAGGTTAGAAAAAATATTGGTTTATCTTCTCCTTATAATCCTTTTTGTTATGTGGCTTCCTCCTCACTTTATGTATACATAAACCTTTAAGAAGGTCACCAATCCTAGGGAAAATTTTTATGCCATACTATGTTTATGTCATCTTAATGGGTTATCGATCTTAGAGTTATCTTGGGTGATCAATAATAATAGGGTTCTTCATAATTTTAGGTCATATGCTAGAGAAAAAATATTTTTACTTATCTATGTTGGAGGGGATACAAATCATATAAGGAATTGAAAAAAAGAAATTGTAGGTGCAATCACTTGAAAATTTGATAAGTTTGTTGATGGGTTGAGTTGTTATCTCATCCATGTTCAAGTTGATGAACTGCTTCATTTTATCATTTTTCTCTTGTGCTTTTCCTAAGTTGTAATTTCTTTATTTCTTGGCATGCACATTTTATGTTTTTCCCTCTACAATGCTTGTTTAGCTCAAATTACACATGGGAATTCATCTTCACCTAACATATAACTCTTTTGAAAATATTTTTTGATGTCAAATTTTCCCTAGTCAATGTATCTTTTGATTTTTTTAACCATATTTTTATGCCATTTTCTATTGGAAATTTTCTATTCTAACTATAAAATTTTGAGGAGAATAAAAACCAAATTAGAAATTGGGAAAGAAAAGCATGGATCTAACAATGAGAGAGTTTAATATGGCTAACTATGAATGATGATTATTTTCTCATTCAAATTGTAGTTGGTGGATGATTGTGGGTTCCCTTTGGTCATTATAATATGAAGAATCTATTTTTGGTGTAATTTTAGCTACATTCTTAGAAGTTATTATGTTGATAGCTCATTAATCCTTTCTTTATACATTGTGTGACATTATAAATGATAAGGATTTGCAGTGCTTTGACATTCTATTTCCTCTTTTCACATTCACATCCCTTGATAGTTGACATCATTTAGTCTTCAAACATTGCTTGGGTTAGAAGAATGAGGTATGTATCCAACCTTGTTTTCAATATAATGCATTGAATTTGTTTTCATTTAATGATGATCATGAGTGCATTTGGATGTTTATACATGCAATTTCCTCTCCACATTTCTTTTTTCTCAATGGTTTTTGTTTGGCATTGCTTCCTATAAAAGCTAGTCATATTTTCATAAGATGAAAAAGGGAACAACTCCAGTTCTTTCCCTACTTATTGTTATCCTTTTCCATTGCCAAATTTTGTCCCAAGAATTTATGCTTAGTTTCAAAGACATGATTTAGCAAAATAAATCTTCTAAACTAATAGGGAACCAAGGGAGGCCTAGAAGGAGCTCATATAATGTATCTCTTTCCACCCTCTAGACAACTCTCCTTCATAATATTTTGAGTTTGAAAATAGAAGTGGGCATCCATATTCAAATCATTGCATTAACATGTTAGATTACTTTCCCCATATAGATGAACATAAGTTGAAGTTGGGTTTATGATAAAAACATATTTTCAATAAAGATGCTTAACTCATAGATCCATCATGATGAATATAAATATTCCCTATGATGTGTAAGGATTATTCCTTTGACTCTTTCTATGGTTTATTAATTGGTGGACAATAAAATTTTCTTGGTGAAGGGATGCTTAAGGTTAATAAATAATCCCATTGATTCAAGGAAAAATGTCAACATAATTATAGAGAAAGAGGTCTATAATGTAATTAGGAGAAGGAACATGATTCAATTGTATAAACTATTAATAAAAAGTACAAATATTAGACTGTGAATAAGAAACGTAAAAAGAAAAGTACCTATAGATATTGTAAGAAATTGGGACATATGGAGAATGTTTAATGGTAGAAGACCAAGGACTTGAAGGAGAAAGTAAAGAATCTTGAAGAAGACATGTTGGTTGGAAGATAAATTGACTTGTAGAACCAATCTTTAGAAGGCGAGGAAGGTAACTATATGTTTTCTATTAGGGCTTCTCACACATTGCATGCTCATACTTTTGTGTGTGAATGAAAACTCAAAGTTGGTTGCAACCATCATATGGCTAAAGAATATTCTCCCTTTTTGTAAGTGAAAGAGATTACAAGAAAATAAATCTTTGTAGTAGGTGAGATGCACTTGTTGTTGCTAGTTGTAAAAATATTGAATATTAGAATGATGTGATCATCAATATGTACCAAGTAATTACTAGATTTTTTTCTAATTTTATGTATGTTCCACAACAAATTGAGAATGGAAAGGACATTAAGTTTTGGTCGGATAGGTTTGCTTTGAATGATATGTAAAAAAAAATGTTGTATCACTAATTTTTCCATTGTATAAAGGACATACTGTATTAGATACCTATAATATAAGTGTAACCCACATACTGTTATTGTTGTGTGTTGGAAATAATACTGAGAGGGGGGATGAATCAGTATTAGCAAGTCAATAATTTTTCATTTCCATAATCAGGTTCATATACACTACTTCAGTTAATGGAACTCGCGTGTATACACAACTGTGTTTAGGCAACTAGCATATATCCAACAAGCTTATGATTCAGTTAATTCATCATATGTTGATCTTTAATTAGTGCATCAGAACCATATAAATAGTAACCAGGTTCAGTAAATATTGGAAGTTTGACAACGAATTATGTAAAATTGGGTAAAAATGTAACTAGTTAGTTCTATTCCGAAATAGCAGTTATGTAACAGAGGAGGCTGGTATAAAACTAGTGAATGCCCGAGAAATGTAATCGTGGAGAATCATTGTTGAATTCATAGAGATTCCAATCCCTTTCCCCATGGATGTTTCCTTGATACCCTGTCAAGGTTTTACCACATAAATCCTGTGTGTTTATTTGTGTGTAAATTCAGTTTTCCAATCAGTTATATGTTTTTCTTGGTCAATGTATAACTAAATGTTTTCCTCATATCTTTCTTTATTTTTCCCTATTCGAACTACAAATGGTATCAAAGCATGTGTTTAGTGCTGCATGAAGGTTTTTCTATGAGGAGAGGCTATTGAAGAGCTAGCGTCTGCATTGAGGAGGCTTTGCGTGAAGGACAAAGCTTGTGTATAGAGATAAAGGAGGAAATCTACGTAGAAAATCATGAAAGGACATTGCGTGAGGACGAAGAGGAGCCTGCCTTGCGTGCTGCCTACGTGGAAGAAGCTCTGCATGAAGGACAAAGCCTGCATATAGAGATAAAGGGGAAATCTACATGGAAAACCGTGAAAGGAAAGTGTGTGAGGATGAAGAGGAGTCTGCCCTACGAAATGCCTGCGTGGAAGCACCAGAGAATCAAAATTTTCAGACCTGTGTGTGAAGTTACTATGTGAAGCATGGAGAGGCATTGTGCGCTGTATGTGCTATTGCGTGTTGCCAGAGCACCACTGAAACACTGTTTTGGTGCGTGCTGCTAGAGCACCACCGAAAAAACAACTCCTGCGTGGTATAAACTCTTGTCACAGTTGTGAAGGGTTATCTGCGTGTGTGAAGGGTGAATGCAAATGTTGTTGTCCAAGCGTTCTATGTGTAATTCACTAATATATGTTGAATGGTCTGCATGAAGGAGAGTTTCCTAGAGTTCTTGCATGTCAGAGCCATTGAAGGCAGGCCAAGTCACCTGAAGAGGAACCTGAGTGGAGAGGCATGAGATTCTGCAGCGTGTTTGTTGGGGAAGGTTAAATCAAGTTGCTATTGAATTTGGGTATTAATCAAAGTTTCCATAACTTTTTTTATTTTTAGCAGAATTCTTTTGAAACAAAAACAACAATTTAAAAAAGGTTTCCAAAACTTTTTTATTTTCAGTAGAAATTTTTTGAAACAAAAAAAGCAGATTGAAATCAAATCAAGTTTTTTTAAGGGGTGGATTTTATACAAATATTGGAGGAAAGAACTTCAAGAAAATAAAATATTTGTTGGTTTTTCACAAAAACAAAGGGTTTGAAATAAAAGAAAGGGTTTCTTTGTTTGTTTTTCAAAAAAATGAAAACAAAGGGGTTTTCAAGAAAGAGAGAGTTTGCAAATAATTTTATTTTATTTTATTTATTTTTTATTTTTATTATTATTATTATTATTTTTTTTTTTTTTTTCTGGAAGATTATTTTTTGAAAAAAAAAATATTATAAACCCTAGTTGAAAGACTGAAGATTGAAACCTTAGTAAAATGACCAAGATGTCGAATGCAAAATTCAAGGTGGAGAAATTCACCAGAAAGAGCAATTTTGCTCTTTGGAAACTGAAGGTTAGGGATCTGCTTGTGCAATAAGGGTTGCACAAGGCATTGGATGGGGCAACTTAGAAACTTGCAACCATGACTACTTTAGACTAGGAGGACTTGGATGCCCGAGCTCTCAGTACCATCCGGTTATGCCTCGCAGATGAAGTTCTCTTCAATATTGTTGAAGAGACTACAGCTACAGGATTGTCGAAAAAACTGGAAAAAAACTATATGAAAAAGTAATCAACCAACAAAATTTATCTGAAAAGACGGTTGTACAGTCTTCGAATGAAAGAAGGTTCAAAAGTTGCAGAACATTTGAATGTTTTTAATACACTTGTATGTCAATTAAAAAATATGGAAGTTAAAATTCAGGAAGAAGATAAAGCCATAACTTTGCTGTGTTCTCTGCCCGAATCATGGGATCACTTCGTAACTTCAATTAGCTTGAGCACTGCATTTTGAAAGTCTTTAAAGGAGCCCTAGTGGTTGTGAAAGAAAAAAAGTTCGGAAATCTTTACAGGTTAGAAGGAAGTACTCAGGTCAGTGAAGCAGCGGTTGCGTTAGAAAAGGAAGAAGAAGGTACTCGTCTATGGCATCAACGATTAGGTCATATGAGCAAGACAGGTCTTGAGATACTGATGAAACGTAAATCTCTTCCCAATCTGAAATCCTTGAAGTTAGATTTCTTTAAACATTGTGTGTATGGAAAACAGTGTAAACAGAGATTTAAAGTTGGAAATCATAATAGTAAAGATATTTTAGACTATATTCATTCTGATATGTGGGGACCATCCCCTGTTGTGTCATATGGAGGTGCTCTATATTTTTTAACATTTATTGATGATTTCTCTCATAAATTTTGGGTCTTTATGCTAAAAAAGAAAGCTGTTGTATTCAATGTCTTTAAACAATTTAAAGCAATGGTAGAGAAAAGAACAAGCAAATATATTACATGTTTAAGAACTGACAATGGTGGTGAGTTCACTTCAATTGAATTTGAACAATACTGTAAGGATGAGGGAATTATTAGACACAGAACTGTTATTTATACTCCTTAGCAAAATGGTGTTGATGAGCATATGAATCAGACTCTTATGGAAAGAGCCAGAAGCATGATAAGCAATGCTAACTTGCAAAAGGAGTTTTGGGCAGAAGCAGTATCTACTACTTGTCATTTAGTTAACAGATCACCCTCAGTAGTGATTAATTGTAAAATTCCTGAGGAAGTTTGGACAAGTCAGTCTTATGTTTATTCACATTTGAGGATATTTGGCTGTGATGCTAATTCTCTTATTCCTAAAAATAAACGTTCAAAATTAGATCCAAAATCGAAGTGTTATGTCTTTGTTGGATATGACTATGCAGTGAACGGATACAAGTTGTCGGATCCTACATTGCGGAAGTGTTATCGGGAAATCTAATGTCTATGCAAAGCTGCTAGTCCCACTAAGACTGGTAGCTATCTTAGGAACAAACAAACTAAAACTACTTTCGTTTTCCTTTATGAGAAGTAGATAAGAGGGGAACAAAGGAGACCAACCTCTGTCTTGTGCTTGGTTCCTTGCTTGATTCCTCTCTCTTCTGATAGATCGTTTCCACTCACTTCCTCGTCTACCTAGCTTCAAAGATTACCTGTGGAATCAAAGCAGCATAACACTATCCAAGAACGGAGATCTACTATCACAAACAATATAGGACCAGATATATATTGACCACACAAGTACATATATCATCAATCATACAAGAATTTGGAGGAAAACTTGAATAGCTTTACTAATATCAAGAATAGCAAAGAGGATTACAACCAATTGTTTTGACCCAGCGTCATCCTCTTAGCAAGAAAGCCCTTCCTCAGCTCATGAAAAGCTTAGATCACCCAACACTATGATGTTACACCAAGAAACCAGTAGCACTTCCTTACAAGATACAAAATTCCAGCCTCTAGATCTCTGGGATGAGGGATCCATATATAGATGATTGCAGGGAGGTGAGTCAGCTTCTAAGATTTGATTAGTGTCCTCTCTATAATAGTTCTTGATTCCACTTGGAGATTGACGATCTCCTACTCATCCCTAGGCGAATTCAGAGAGGCAAGTGTCACAGGAGAAGTTTCTGGAAGATTCCATGATCATCCACCTCGCAAATTGACTCTGCCATTTGTCCACTCTCGCCCATCGCACCCCATAGAAGGGCTTTTTAGTATGCATTGCACCTCCCGTGCGCATTAGGTGGGATGTATCATACTTTGACCATGGAGCAGGTGAGATGGTCCAATTTTGACCAGTTCTGAGCAGTTTTTCATGTAGAACTTCTGGGAGATGATGTAATCATCTGACCTTGTTCTTTTAGGGGTTGGAACAACACTTTTAGGGACTTAGGAGCCCTTGGTTTATGGACATATATGATTGGGGTTGTAGTGCCCAAAAATTTCTATAACAATTGCCCCGTAAAGCATGAGATCGTTAATCTTTTGATGTCAGGTGAAATGCTTTATCATGAGGATCCGAAGTTTTTTCAAGCTGGAAGGTGACCTGTAATAAGATACGATACAATACATTATCTTCATAATATTTTCATGATCTAACTGAGGCAGGCATTTGCATGCTCAACTTTATAAATTCATTTTCATGTACATAATACAGACAATTGTCTGTGTGCAGACTGATGATTCTGGTAGAGCAATCACCCCTTAGATTGGATGATTACCTGTGCAGCAATGATGTACATTTGATGTCTTTATTTTCCTAAATATATATCGCAGCCTGGATGGATGAAACTAGATCCGGGGTCTTCAATCTCATTCGATCTTCACTCAAAGTACAAGTCGATCCATGTGAGAGATGTTCTGAAGTCGAACATGGAAAGACATCGCCTGATTACCAGCCAATGATGTAAGTTGTTAACAAGCGTGAGAGGAATCAGCGATAATGATGATGACCCTCAAGGTACTACAATACAATTCATGTGGTGTGAATAAGGGACTTGGCGTCGAACACCACATAAAATATTTCGGTCGAAGGCCATTGATGTAAACCTGTCGCCGGAAGTGAGAAACTTGCCATTGAGGCATGCAAGCTTCAAAGTACTGAAAGGGTTGTCCCTAAGTCAACTTCTTGGATAATGAGCTGATGTCGATATGAAGCAACCTGCCGTAGGAAGCCTTAATGAATCCCACATCTACGGCACGGAATGGAGTAAATGATTTTAGAGGTGAAAACAGTCTGATGATACAGGGTTCAAGGTGGCGGTCATGAAAGAATGGAGCGTGAATGTATTGTAGTGGATGAGACACAGGTGAATTCTCTGAGCGACTTCTCTTGAACATACCGGTGAAACTGACATGATGGATTGGTAGCGTTAACCCCAAATATGGAT
Organism: Pinus tabuliformis; assembly: GCA_031772625.1. Classification (NCBI taxonomy): domain Eukaryota; kingdom Viridiplantae; phylum Streptophyta; class Pinopsida; order Pinales; family Pinaceae; genus Pinus; species Pinus tabuliformis. The sequence continues at coordinate 756,031,846 of CM062816.1, forward strand.
GGTGTGATGGACCAATGGTGATATGACTAGTGAACAGAACAACCCAACCTGACTCAGATGCGGAGTGAAAGTGTCCTGTTCAAGAGCGACTTGCTACCAATAAAGTTTCTTCAAGTTTTCTTGCCAATTTTTCCCCAGTCATTGCTGATCAGTACCTCTTTATTTTTGTCAAGCTTGATGAGGATAACATATGCTTGTTCTATAATTTTTCCTTTAGGCAAAACCATCGCTATGTTTTAACGAGCCAAGTGATAGTGAAACTCGTTCTTGTCTGTATGGACAAGTTTGTCGCTATTCGGTTTTAACGAGTTTAATGACAAAGATAACTCCGTCCTTTCCAATTTTAGAGAGTCTGAAAGGGACGTAAAGAAAACTCCAATAACCCTTTTTCGTCTCATCATCCCTTAAGTCCGAAAAAGTATGAAATAATACAAAAGGGATGAATTTTTGGTAATTTTAACGAGGCAAACAAAACAAGCGCTCGATCTTTTTGTGTAATAATCCCTCAGGTCCAAAAAGATTAAAATCTAGAGGAGGGATAGCACTTCTGGTCACTTTAACGAGCTGGAGAGGCTAATTGCTCGGCAATATTTTCATATTTTACGAGTCAGATGAAAAGAGCTTAAAGCAGACTCGTTTTTCGAGGAACGAGTGATAAATTCGGGTAGCAGATGATTCCAAGTAAGGTTTGGAATTTTCCAATCACGACAGTGTCACAAGGATGGCTAACAGGATCACTCTTCGCAGCTATTCCTCAAAAAGGGTAAACAATCAAATGGAGGTGAATGATCGACCAAAAAATAGAGTGGAGGTGATGATGAGAACATGACCAGGGCTTCAAAGGCTGATGATAATGCATTCACGATGGTTATTTACTGAAAATTGGTTCATTTTTTAATGAATGAGCTTAAACTCTGGGGGAAACATTTTCTCATTTCTTATGTTTAATTTTTAACGAGCTTGAACTCCACATAAAAACTGCTCGATCCAGTCGTATAATAAGGATGTCTCATCTAAGATGCCATTTTTTATGGAGCTTGCACCTTACAAAGCTTTGCCCCACATCCTTTCTTTATGCAAGTTAGGAAACGACCAATCCTACGAGTTTAAAGGGTTAGAGGACCTACAAATTTAAAAAATAAATGGTCGCTCTTCGCTTGCATGCCAAAAGGTTTGCATGCCCACAAGTATAGTGAAGTAGAGTTTCCAGATTACCCCTCCATTTGCAGACAAAACATATTTTTTATTGGGAAAGGCCTACCTATTCCAGGTTACCCTTCAATTTGCAGACAAAACATTTGTTCTATTGGGAAAGGCCTACCTTCTAACAGAGGTATCTTATTTCGGTCTAACCCCATTTTCCTAAATGGACGGGTGTATCAACCAGTCATATATCCTTCACGGAAACCTACTCTATGCCCAAGGTTTTCATGCCGAAATAGACTAGGGTGCATGCCCCTGGGTTTCAGTGATGTCCTCTCGAATCACTCGAGCTCATCAGGTGGATGGACTGGGGATTGATGAGACATTCCTTGCGTGAAAAGACCATTCAGGGATGGTATTTGACTATTTGATATGTGTGAACCGGGGAATGAAAGTTGGTTTATGAGCTTGACCACTCTTCCTTCATGTGGAAAACACATTACTCTAAAGAGCGAGGAGACAATGGCTCCCATGCAATAAATATAGTCGCGTACAAGGAGTATATTATAATCTAGGGGTCCTTGGACTACCATTACGTTCATGTGAACGGATTTCATTCTCAATGTTATCGGCACATTAGGAAGGATCCCTAATGGTCTACCGGTTCCTTTGTCAAAGTCTATTAGATTTCCCATCTCAGGGAAAAGCGATGGTGAACCAAGTGCTTTACAAGAAGTTGAGGAAATGATACTCATAGAAACCCCTTCATCTATGATGGTACCGCCCATGACCATTCTATATATTTGTGCAATGATTCGAAATGGTACACTAGCCGGTAAACGGGGTCTGCCTAGTAGATTCCAATCGAAGGAAACAACTAGGTTGCTTGGAGATGGGAACGAATATATGGCCGGATATGACTCTAACAAACTTCCTTCTTGCGGTAAAGGAACGGGTAGACTGCCCCCATGTTCATCAGAGTCTATGCTTATGAAGAGAATTTGAACGGTGTCTATCTTGTTCCCTCCGGTGACTGTATCATGTGAAATGGACCTTCTAAAGGCAAGACTGGGTCAACTACCGCCTCGACCTTTTGACTTTTGTCTGATGTGAATTCAGATGGTTTATCTTCAATGGTAGACGCTTCGACCGACCACAATGGCGTGTCAGTCAGATTTCCAACTAGTGATGGACTTGGCAAGAGTTTCTTACATCCAGGAGGAAGCCGTAATGGTGAAACGAGACGGTCGTCCAAAATTCTTTTAGCCTCATCTAGGAAGGGACAATGGTGGATGGCGTGATCGCCTTCACACAATTTACAAGGGGGGGATTTACTTTTCCTTTTCTGTCCCGACGCTTCGCTTTCACTAGTTGACGGTGTACTTTCAACATGATCATCAGAGGTTGTTGACACTGGATTGTGCAAACGAGGAGACCAGTCCATTAAGATCTGAGGGATGTAAGGACAATCTCGATGATAGTGATCTCCTTTGAAAATGACACATGGATATTTAGGCTTTGACGGTTCAGTGTGTGGATTTTCACTAGATGATGCCTGGTTGCCCCTTTTCACCTTTGGCTCCTTCTTCTTTTTCTCTTTCTTCTCCTTCCCCTTCTTCTCCTTCTTAGTTACTTGATTTTTGGCTTTACCAGCTTCATCAAGCGAAGAGGAAGGAGGAGAGGGAGAATCAGATGAAGTAGAAGGTTCGGGGGTAGCTTTGGTATCATCTAGTTGCTTACTTTATTGCTAAGGAATCATAGTTTTCTAAACGACAGAGGTTGACAAGAGCCATATGGCCAGGCCAATTGTCAATCCTGGAAGCGATAATGTGGCCATATGAGGTGCACCAACATCTCCCCAAGAGGAGAAAGGACTAGGAGTTCCTCCAAGGGAAAATCCTTGGTTGGTGGACTCCATTTTTCTCAACCTATGACCAACGTAGGAAAGGTGATGTTTATTCCGATTAAAATAAATTTTAGACGCTTTGACACAACTTGTTTTTTCAATTTCTGAGAGTTGAGAAAAAGCAAAAGATGACTCTAGTCGTCTTCGATTTTTAATAAGATTTAAGTGACAAGTGCTCAGATGGACATTTTCCTTTAAGGAGTCTGAAAAGGAACGAAAGAAACTACTAAGTCTAGACAGAGGGATTACCAAACCAATCACAAAACTACAGAATACTTTTTACGGTACGACAGTCAATCTTCCCAAATGCTGTGTTCAGTGCATTGCGATCGATAGGGCGGCAGACAATACTTCCTATGGATAAATGATATAGCCTATTGTGGTCTCCCAATATATACTCGATGGTACATGGGAGCACAAGTATGTACTAGCACTTGTCGTCTCAAAGTGGAGGAATCACCCAACCAGCAATGAAAACAACAGTTACCAGGATTTATGACGCCGGAATACGTCTCTAGCCTAGACTTCTAAATGTTGTGCATTAGGTTCCAAATCATTTTTAGATTCATTAAATTTATTTTACAGTTGATCTTGTTTAAGAAATTTGCCTTTCAGGTTCACCACGTGATGTAGATATACAATTCCTAAAATGCAATCTAAGATGATAAACAATCGTTTAATCTTCTTTTTGCACTGAAAATCCTAGCTACTAAAGAAAGAGAGATGATATTCTTTTAACATAGAGCAGAGAGCACACACTATATGCACTGTCCTAAATCAAACCAACAAATAGTCTAAATGAAAATGTACATGAATGTATTTGTTTTCAGCCTTCTTAATTTGTCAATGATAAAAAGAAAGCTAAGTGCAAATCTGAATTATTTTTCAAAGCGACATTACTAACAAGCTTCTTTTCAATACAAAATGAAGGCAATGACGAAACTTTGCGATTTGGAATTGAAAACTTGCTTTCGACACTTGAAAAACTACTAATTCAAATCAAACACAAGAGTAACAGTGTAATCGACTATCATGAACAATCGAATTCTCTTCTATGACTGAAAACAACACTTGCGACACTTCCAAATCAAGAAACGACAGTTCAATTACACTACTTCTTTGGAAAAGAGAATTGGAAATGGCTCACAATACATAAAAAAATTTACATTTCTTTGCATGATGGAGGCAGAATAATGGCAAGGAAGGGGGTTTCCATATAGGTATACTGACTACAGATAGCAAAACTCCTGAATAGAGCTGAAAAGAGTGAAGAAAAACCAAAGTCTGGAAGCAAAATTAGCCTTCTCTGATCATCGCACCTGTTACACAGGGATTCCAGTATGTATCCCACCTACAGCACACGGGAAGTGCGATGCATACTGATATCCTTGAAGAGAGGGTGTGATGGTATAGTGTGAGACTTTTTATCCAGTTCTTGATCATATTTTGCAGCACAGTTCAGGGATTTAGGCCGAGCAAGTGATAATTAGTAAATAAATCACGGGGGTAGATCTAAGGAGGTTACTAGAGCCACCACAAGGGTAATTAGGATGTTTACAAATCAATTTTTTAGTTTATAAACAAAACCCAGAGATAGACTGAAGTAGAATTGATCTACTTTGCACTCGCATAGCAAATGCAGTTCAAAGGCTAGCTAGCTTGATTTCAGGCTCCGTCTGTAAGTTTATAAAACAAACAAGTATAGAAAAGCAAACAAGATATTCGCTCCCCACTGTGGTCGCCATTTTGTTATCACAAAATCTAGTGTCTATGCAGATTTGTTAGTCCCACTAAGACTGGTAGCTATCTTAGAAACAAACAAACTAAAACTACTTTCGTTTTCCTTTATGGGAAGTAGATAAGAGGGGAACAAAGGAGACCAACCTCTATCTTGTGCTTGGTTCCTTGCTTGATTCGTCTCCCTTCTGATAGATCTTTTCCACTCGCTTCCTCATATACCCAGCTTCAAAGAGTACCTGTGGAATCAAAGCAGCATAACACTATCCAAGAATAGAGATCTACTATCACAAAGGACCAGATATATATTGACCACAAATACATATATCATCAATCATACAAGAATGTGGAGGAAAACTTGAATAGCATTATTAATATCAAGAATAGCAAAGAGGATTACAACCAATTGTTCTGACCCAGCGTCATCCTCTCAGCAAGAAAGCCCTTCTTCACCTCATGAAAAGCTTAGATCACCCAACACTATGATGTTACACCAAGAAACTAGCAGCACTTCCTTACAAGATACAAAATTCCAGCCTCTAGATCTCTGGGATGAGGGATCCATATATAGATGATTGTAGGGACGTGCGTCAGCTTCTAAGATTTGGCTAGAGTCCTCTCTTTGATAGTTATTGATTCCACTTGGAGATTGATGATCTGTTACTCATCCCTGGGCGAATTCAGAGAGGCAAGTGTCACAGGAGAAGTTTATGGAAGATTCCATGATCATCCACCTCGCAAATTGACTCTGCCATTTGTCCACTCTCACCAATCACACCCCATAGAAGGGCTTTTCAGTATGCATCGCACCTCCCGTGTGCATTAGGTGGGATGCATCGCACTTTGACCATGGAGCAGGTGAGATGGTCCAATTTTGACCAGTTCTGAGCAGTTTTTCATGGAGAACTTCTGGGAGATGATGTAACCAGCTGACCTTGTTCTTTTAGGGGTTGGAATAACACTTTTAGGGACTTAGGAGCCCTTGGTTTATGGACATATATGATTGGGGTTGTAGTGCCCAAAAATGTCTATAACAAGAAGATAGTCATTAGTCGAGATGTAACATTTGATGAATCTTCTTTTTTAAAATCAAATGTTGAAAGAATTGAACAGGAACAGGTATCGCCAAATCAACGAGTTTAGTTGGAGGCTAGACCTTTCAGTGACAGTCAAAAGGAATGAGAGACTTCTGGAGAAAAAGGTGTTGAAGACACAAAGGAAGCTATTGAAGCTTTTGAACCAGTTCAGCAACCAGTCACTCTAAGAAGGTGTACAAGGGAAAGAAAAACTCCCAAAAGGTATGAATATTCTGCTTCATCTTTTGTTTTGATCACTAAAGATGGGGAACCTTCTTGTTATCAGGAAGCAGTAGATGATACAGATAGTGAAAAATGGAAAACAACTATGGAAGAAGAAATGGATTCCTTAGCCAAGAACAATACCTTGGATCTTGTAGAGCTTCCTGAAGGGAGAAGTGTTGTTGGATGCAAGTGGGTCTTCAAACTGAAATGGAAAGTTGATGGAAGTATAGAAGGGTATAAGGCGAGATTGGTAGCAAAAGGGTATTCTCAGGTTGAAGGTATAGACTTTCATGAGATCTTTTCTCCAGTTGTAAAACTTGTTTCTATTCGTACTATGTTGGCCTAACTACGTTACTTAATCTTGAGTTAGAACAGTTAGATGTTAAAATAGCTTTTCTACATGGTGATTTGAATGAAGAGATATATATGGAATAGTCAGAAGGTTTTGTACAAGGTCGCAGTAGAAGATTAGTTTGCAAGCTCAGGAAATCATTATATGGTCTAAGGTAGTCTCCTAGACAATGGTACAAGAAGTTTGATTCTTTCATGGTGAGCCAGAACTTTATAAGAAGTGAGTATGATCATTGTGTATACTTCAAACGTTTCAATGGCATATTCATTATCTTAGCTTTGTATGTTGACGATATGATTATTGCAAGAAAAAGCATGGAAGAGACCAACAGGTTAAAGGCTCAGCTCTCTAGGATGTTTGATATGAAGGATCTTGGAGCAGCAAAACATATCTTGGGCAAGGAGATACACAGAGATAAGAAAAATGGTAAGCTTTGGTTATCACAACATAAGCATGTGGAGAAAGTACTTGAAAAGTTCTCTATGAACAATGTGAAACCTATTAATGTTCCACTAGCTTCCCATTTTAAGCTTTCTTCAGTTTTGAGTCCTAGAACTGATGAAGAAAAGAAATATATGTCTCATGTACCATACGCAAATGTTGTAGGCAACTTAATGTATGTGATGGTATCTACAAGACCTGACATTTCACATGCAGTTGGAGTTGTTAGCAGGTTCATGGAAAATTCAGGTAAAGAACATTGGAAAGCTGTGAAATGGGTGCTTTGATATCTAAGAGGCACAAGTGACCATTGCATCGACTTTAATGGTAGTGAAGGATCAGTTTGTGGATATGTAGATGTTGACTATGTAGGTGATTTGGACAAAAGAAGATCTAATACAGGTTATGTCTTTACTCTTTCAAGTGGAGCAATTAGTTGGATGTCAAAGCTTCAAGAAACAGTTGTGTGGTCCACTATCGAAGCTAAATATATAGCTGCTTCAGATGCCAGTAAAGAAGTAATCTGGTTAAAGGGTCTGCTCGATGAGATTTGAAGGACGCAGGAGAAAGTGAATGATAGTCAAAGTGTTATTAACTTAGCTACAAGTCCTGCTTATCATAGCAGAACCAAGCACATTGATGTAAGGTGTCATTTTCTGTGACATGTGATCAATGGCGGAAAAGCAACTCTTCAAAAGGTCCATACGCGAGAGAATTGTGCACACATTTTCACAAAGCCAGTTACAGTAGAGAAGCTGTGATGGTGTTTAGCTTCTCTTGGCTTGTGAAAAAGATAATGAATGGGCATAGGCAAGGGATTAGGAAAATTGTTGTCAAGGTGGAGTTTGTTGGAAGTTTGACAATGAATTATGTAAAAATGGGTATAAATGTAACTAGTTAGTTCTATACCAAAATAGCAGTTATGTAATGGAGGAGGCTAGTATAAAACTAGTGAATGCCCGAGAAATGTAATTGTGGAGAACCATTGTTGAATTAATAGAGATTCCAATCCCTTGCCCCGTGGATGTTTCCTTGACACCCTGTCAAGGTTTTACCACGTAAATCCCGTGTGTTTATTTGTGTGTGAATTCAACTTTCTAATCATTTATATGTTTTTCTTGGTCAATGTATAACTAAATGTTTTCGTCATATCTTTCCTTATTTTTCCCTATTCGAACTACAATAAAAATAGAATAGACAATCACACACATGAACACAAGATATAAGGTGGGAACCCAATGTGGGTGAAAAGCACCTGCTGCAATTGTCTATATCTTCCTTTTAATAATAAGAAACTTCCTTTTATAATTTTTGTACTGGTGCAGTCTTATACCAGTATGCAGGCTTCTACCTGCAGAAGGCTACAACCCTCTCTTGTTCTCCAGCTTCTCCTGAAAGGGAGTTACATCCCCCTAGCTCTTGTACTATCTTATACCTTTACTAGTATGTAGGTGCCACCCTACAGAAGGCTATAACCTTCTCTTTTCTTCCAGGGATCACGTTTCATAAATTTTCAGACTGGATCCATCAATAAAATTATTCAATCATCAAATATATCTACATCAACCAATCTCCTTTGCACCAACTAGAATTGAATCAATAAATCACTTTGACAACCCTTCAATCTGATCTATTAGAATGCTATAACTAGAGCCAAAGCTAGAACCAAAAACACTGCAATAGCAAATAGAAGTAGCTAAAACATATTTATAAGGTATATGCTACTTCCATGTGTTGAACCTACATGCCTATGCCCTTTTCTCAAGGCAAACCTGCGTGCACATCTGAAAATCAAATTTAAGATGTATATATTGTTTTGATATGCAAAACTAGCTTGTATACGTGCCTTTTCTAAAGTGAACCTGCGTACAAATATGTAAATGATGATTTAAACATTACAACAATTCTAGACTTCAGTTATACCCAGATCATCATATTTACAAACTACAACATGCACCAGTTATTCAGATAAATGCTCAAACCACATAAAGACAATTCACTTCAAGCCTTAAGATCTTGACCCAACATTAGATGTTATCCTTCATCAAGCGCTAAGGTTCATCCTCGGTTTAGATCCAGCTATGCACCATAACCCAATAACCTGTATACTAGATCTTGCTCTTCATCAGATATTCAATGCTTGAGTACCTTGGCCTAATGATCTTCTCCTCCTTTTATAGTTTTAGGCCTTACTCAATACCATGGACCAAAACCACTTAGAACCAATACCTTGGACCAAATACTTAGGGTCAATACCTCGGACCATATACCATGGATCAAAATACCATCGACCAAAACACCATGGATCAAATACCTTGGACCGAAACTTAGTTTTCCAAGATATACACGCCTTTCATTCTGTGAAAGTGCGTGTGTACGTATACGCAAATTTTATATAGTGAACCCACGTGTATACATGGCTTGGTCAATGGTGAACCTTCGTATACGTTTCTTTCTACATTTTTTGAAGTCTGATATGAACTCTGCGCTGTTAACCTGCTGAATTGTGATATGTCATCTGATTGACTTTCCATCAATGACAACACCTGTGTCATAATGCCAACATTGTGCCCCATGTAGCCCCCATACTGTTATTGTTTTTCCCCATAGAAGCCCACTATTATTATTTTTGTTCCATTACATTATTATTGTTATGTAGTCCCTTATTATATCATGACCCTTTAGACCCCTATATATACAAAATAGGTCTTGTCATTTGTATCATACAATAATTATTCAATTATATAATGTAAAAGGAGATTTCCCCCTCGAAGAGGATTATTTTTAAGCCATTGATATAAATTTTCTCCTATTTTGTGATCTAGTTACATAAAATTTGGTATCAAAGATCTCGACCCTACAATTTCGCTACATCAAATAGGTCTTCTTGGATTTTCGTTGTAACATTTATTCTACGAACATTTTGAAGTTAAAATTTCAACCATGTGGAGCCCAAATATTGTTGAACTTGTTCTAATAATTTGAGATATTTTTTCTCTATAGTTGTTGAGATATGATCTGAAGAAGTTATGGTTTTTGCATGCTCCAAAATTTTGTCTCAAATGTGTGACCTAGTAAAAATCATCAAAATTTTCACTTCAAGCATTAGATTTGAATTCTATAAAATATTCCTAAAATTGAATATACATTAGTTTATTGACAAGGAATTCCAAGGCTAAAGGTAAAAAGCGTGACATGTGGCAGTCTGTACAAGTTTTCTATATTGACTTAATTCATAATCAGATCATCGTGGGATATTTGGTATAACTTTACCTTGAAGAATCCAATATTGGTCTAACTTGTGGGGTTTGAAAAATGACACAAATATTTATGTGAAGAGGAAGGTTTAGACTCTGGGAAGCCAAAATTATAGAGATACAATAGTTTCTAGATTGAGCTCCTAAAAGCAAGAAAAATGTGTGTATTATGTTTTATAATTACATAACTTTGTTTGAAAAATTAGTTTGAAGTGATTCAAAAGTAATATTGAAGCAGATATATTAGTATTTAATTCTAAGGTTCCTTGAAATAAATTGATACTACCTAGTAAGCCAATATAAATATCTTGTATAACACATGAATAAGAAGAAGAAATACAACATGGTATATCAAAATTATGAGACCAAGTGCACAAATTTCTCTCTTGCAAAGAGTAACAAAAAATGAATCAGAAGTAATGATGAATGTTAAGATAGATGGTTTAAAAGGGGACATAGATGGTTTAGAAGCCAAAATAAAAAGGGACATAAGGGATTTAAAGAATGGTTTGAAAACATAAATAAAAGTCAATACAAAGAGTTTAAAAACATAAATAAAAAGTGACATGAATCATTTATATGCATACATGGAAGGTTTGAAGGAAGGTTTGGAAAAATTGCTAGAAGAAAGGCTTCCTAGTGGTGATAAGGTATTTCATGAAACTCATGAAGAGAACAAACACAATGTGAATCATGATTTTAGAGACTCCAACTTTCTAATAAAGACCAACCATATTCCAAAGATCGATATGTGGATGTTGGATGGAAAGGTTCCAGTGACATGAATACTATAGATGGAGTATTTCTTTGATATACATAATGTGAAACACACAGAAACGGTATACATCACATATTTATATATAGAACCCAATCAATGTTTATTGTAACAATGGCTTTGTTCTCATAAAGCACTAGTCACTTGGACAATTTTTACAAAGGAATTCATAGCACATTATGATGATACAAAGATACATTTGTTATTCAAACAAATGATAAATATCAAACAAAATGGCTCAGTTGGGGAGCGCTTTAAGGACTTCAAAAGATTGAATATCAAGGAAATTGATATTCCATAGGAGCATTGCATTTAAAACTTCTTAGCGACTTTAAAAGATAACATCTAATATAAGGTTTGTATTTGGGAACCTAAGTCATTGGAGAATGCATTCACGGTGCCAGAAAAAGTTGAAACAAAATTTATGGAAACAAGGAGGTATACCACTTGCAACTATAAATATGGAAGTATTGTCGCTCCTATATTCCCTCAACCTACAAGGCTTACACTACAACAACTGGACGAAAAAGAGCAAAATGAGTATGTTATAGTTGTGATAGAAAGTACACTAAAGGTAATAAGTGTGCTAAGAAGAAATTATTTTACGTGTATTTTGAAGAGGAGGAAGAAAAGGAACAAGAAACATCAAAGGAATAAGGTATATACTAGGAACCAATTCCATTGGCTGAAAATAAATAATGAATCTGACCATATCTTGTAATACATTGGCAGGAATCTCCACTCCTCAAACTCTCAAGATGTAAAGATGTATCAAGAAAAAAGGTAATAGTGTTGATTGATTCAAGAAGTCCTCATAATTTTATTCATTGTAAAATTGTTAAGGATTTTAATTTCTTTCTATATCAAACACTAGAGTGTCAAGTGATGGTTGCAAATAGAGAAACTATAAATTTCTCCGAAAAATGCCATAATATCAATCTAACCATGGGGGAATATGTATTTCATAGTTCAATGTTTTCCATTCCAATGTATGGTACACATGTTTTATTAGGATTTCAATGGTTACAATTGATGAGCATCATCATTGAGTAATTATATGGGCCCTAATTGACATTAATTTACCTCCTAGCTTAGTCAAACCAACTATTCTCACAACTTATAGCATACTTTTGATTATATTTTGTTTATGAGATGAGTAGAGTTGGAGATTTTTCTTTATGGTCTAATGTGCATGTAATACAGGAATAAAGGATAAAAACAAGGAAAATGTAGGGATAAAAGATAAAAGCAAGGAACTATGGTAAAGACCTTGGTAAAAACTCGAATGGGACAAGGGAGACAAATTATAGGAGGTAAACCCTCCTCATTTACTACCCCTCCATTCGAATATCCCTCCATCACCTGAAAGTACAAACAACCAAATTAGGTGTACTAGAAGGCAGCCAAGAAATTGAACATATGAGTTTATCTTAAGTTGGGAGCCAAGCCTCCCTACTAGAAGGTAGTCGAGCTAGTGAAAGGGAAAGAACGAGTTCACCATTGAATTGGGAGCTGTGCCTCCCTATTTTTGAAGGAAGTCACTATAGACTTCAGATGTATAAGTAGAGAGGCTTAGGACCTCAGTTATTTTTAGTCACTTACAATTAGTTACGAAGGGTTAGAAAGAATTCAAACTTCTCACTGTAGAACTCCACTTTGTTTTCAAGCTGCAAAACAATTTTTTATCTATAATGAAGATGAATTTTGTTTTGAGCTAGCACTGAGTTAACTTAGAGGGCTAAAGCTCTTGGGTTAGGGCTAAACCCTAGTAGCCAAAGATCCTCTTTATCATATTGTTATGCTAGCATAGATTCCTGTTTTCTCTTCATTTACTTAATTAGATGCATTTTCATTACAGCAGTAGTACAAATTCGTGATTTCTTATTCATTCACTTAAGTAGTTAATTTCCATTACATAATTAGCATAGCTTCATGGTTTAGTTGTTTATTTTCTTAAGTAGTTTCATGTGCATGACCACAACATAGAGTAGATGATTCATGGTTTAACTGGTTATTTGTTTAAGTAGCTGCAGTCTCATTACAGTAGTGTAGAGTAGATTAGTTGTGTTTCAGTTTGCTTCATTTGTGATTTCATTCAATTAACAAGTTAGAAAATAAATATTCACAAGGTTTCCCATAGGTGTCTCGGACTCACCTCCTCCCTCTCGGACCATGATGTGAGGAAGAAACCCTGCAACAACCCCAAAAACATAGGGTTTTGATTTTCACGGGGAGTTTGTTTTTTAACACTGTCACTGGGTTAATTTCATTGTTAGTATGTTCCTTTCATGATCATCTACTCCTTCAATCTCTTCCTATCATTTAATCTCACTCATATCCCTTTCATTCTCCCTTAGCATGAAATATTTAGGCGGAAGCAGTTAATTCAAGTTTAAACAGTTTTTACCCATAGATTACCTTACATAGGAAAACTCGACCAATGATCACCCAATTCATTTTCAATGCTGACTTTTCAAATTTTAAATCCCCACTATCGATCTACCTTATCTGATCTGATGGCTATCGCGCTCCTTCTCACTAACTAGCTTGGTCACATCTCCACCATTGATCTGCCTCACTAGATCTGATGGCTATCACGCGATATCACGTGGATTTTTGGCCGATCGTTATCCACCCGAGGGCACGTGATAAGAGTGGTTTCCCTATGATATGTGTTTCCCAAGGAGGGTAATCACGGAAAAAATTAGAAAACTGCTTACAACTTTGAGGGCATGCGATAAAAGACTTACTTCCCTCTAAACTCGCTACGTCATTTCATCACATTTTCTTCTCCCACTTTAATCTCCATCGTCGATCTTTCTCCGGATCTGATGACCATCATACCAGCCGATTACCAACTAACTTTGCCCATCTCCATCATTGATCTGCCTAGCTATATTTGACGGCCATCGCGTCACCCGCTCGCCAACTGTCTTGGCCCATCTCCACTGTTGATCTGCCTAGCCATATCCAACGACTATCGTGCCATATCGCGCAAATTTCTATCTGATCATTCTCGGCCTAAGGGCACATGATAAGAGTGGTTTCCCCATGCTACATGTCACCGAGGGAGGCTAATCATGTCAAATTTCAAAATACAATGTGTGGTTTTGAGGGCACACAAAATATAGCTTACCACCGCCGCAAACCTATTACCATTTCCACACGTTTCTTTTGCCCATGATCTAATCTCCACCATCCATCTACCGATTAATCCTATGTGTCTGTATCTTAACTTAGCCTCCACGATATAATCTTAGTCATCCATCCTGTTAGTTCACCCTATTCGCCCATCCACCTACATACCCTCCTGCAATTTGATCTCAGCTATTCATTTACCTTTCACCCACCTGATCCGATGGCTCTTATGCACTGTTGCTCATTATGTCCTCTTTTGACCAATTTTGATCTCCAAATGCTCTTCCGCTTAAACACAGACTTAGCTTAGTTTCCTTCTCTTACCCCTTAGTTTAGTTTTGATTCTTTTACTTCTATAACTTAGAGAATTATCATTAGATTAGTGATTGATCTAGTAATTCTGCTTAGCATATGTTTAATTGGTTAGCTAGAATCTGGTGAGATTTTACCATTACATGATTGTTTTCTTCATTGTTGCAGTAGAGTAGCTCTCCCTTGGAATAGATTTTCTCTTATTCCATCAAAATCAAGTGTCTTCTGACCCTATAGAAGTCTAGCTTGGAACCCCTAGGGCCTCTTTCCAAATTAGCAGTGACAACAGGCAGTACCTTCACTTCTACTTGTGCATATTGCACTGTCACCTCCAAGTTTGAATGAAACGTGAGTTGATAAGAAACACTGGTAGCCATGGGAGTTGCAACATTCTTGTTGCAATACCTAGGCTCACCAACAATATTTAGGGATCATAAATTTTATTTTTCAAGAATGTTTCTTGAAAATTTTATCAAAAGGAAACGTTACTGAATTAGGGGGTATCGTAAGGAAAACTAGAAAGATAATAAGGTCTAATGACATGAAAAATAATTATAGGAAGGAAAAGTGAGGGCTAATTGCACAATTATTTTCTCTAAAGGTTCAAACATCAAATCCATTCATTCGTTGAAATATCCAAGGAGTCCTTGACAATAATTCCAAGGCTTTTGAGACTCCTAAAGGTATCCCACTTATTTTTTATTATGATCATGCTATTCACTTGATTCCTAGAAGTGTTCCTCTAAACATTAGACCTTACAAATATCCCTATGACTAAAAGAGTGATATTGAATATATGGTTGCAAAAATACTAGAGGTAGGCATAATTCAACTGAGCCAAAGTTATTTTTCTTCTCTAGTAGTATTCATGCACAAGAGGGATGGATCATGGCATATGTGTCTCGATTATAGAGAGCTCAACAAGGTCAATATTAGACATAATTTTACAATTACTATCAATGATTAATTGTTGGATGAACTACATGGAGAAATTTACTTCACCAAATAGGATCTTCACTTACGATATGATCAAATAAGAATGAAGACATAAAACATTTCAAAAACAAATTTTAGAACTCATGAAGGTGATTATGAATTTTTGGTCATGTCTTTTTCCATTACTAATGTAACCTTCCACATTTCAAGGTTTGGTTAATTCCACCTTAAAATCCTTCCTTAGAAAATTTGTGTTAGTATTTTTTGATGATATACTAATTTATAGCAAGTATTTAAAATACCATCACATTCAACATGTTTGTAGGGTGCGCAAACTATTGGAGGAGAAACAATTGTATAAAAAAATCTCCAAATCTTGCTTTGGGGTACAAAAACTAGAATATTGGGTTCATATTGTATTCCATGAGGGTGTTAAGGCAAACCCTAACAAAATTAAATACATCAAGAAAAAGAAAATCCCCACAAACTTAGCGCATATTCTAGGATTTCTTAGGTTGGTAGGATATTATCGTGATTTTGTTAAGAATTATGGGAAGATAGCAACACCTCTAACAAAATTACTGAATAAATATGAATTTTCTTTGATTACATAAGAAACTAAGGTCTTTTAACATATTGAAGAGACAATGTGTCAAGATTTCATATTAGATACACCAAATCTCACAAAAATGTTTATTGTTGACTGTGATGGTACACAAAATGGGATTGGTGTTATCCTATTGCACGAAGGAAGACCCATTAGTTTCAAAGTCATCCAATTAGAGGAAAGTGTTTACAAAATCTATTATGAGAAGGAAATGTTGGAAATCCTACATGCACTGAAGAAATGATTCCCTTACTGAATTCGAAGATAGTTTAAGGTAAAGAAAGACCTGATAGTTTTAAATAATTCTTGGAACAAATATTATCCTAAAAAGAGTAGAACAAATGGGTCACAAATATTTTGGGTTATGAATTTGAAATCATATCCAAAATAGGGAAGCAAAATGTTGTTGCACATGCACTCTCAAGAAGGGATGAGGATGTGAAAGAATTTATCAATTCCATTTCTAATATTCAACCTAGTTGGATAGTCGAATCAAGGGATGAATGGAAGAATCATGTAGAGGTGTGAAAATCATTCAAATGTTGTAGTAAGATCCCAATACATTTTGTACATTTATCTAGAAAAAATATTCATTATGGTACAAAGATCACTTATATCTATCTAAGAACTCCAAAATCAAAGAAAACATTCTTTCATAATTACATAGCTTTCCTCTAGGAGGGAGTTGAGGTGTATTAAAAACGTACCATAGGGTCTATAATGAATTCATTTCAGGATGACCTTAAATATAATATTCAAGAACTTGTTGAATAATGTTTTGTTTGCCAAGAAAATAAATTTGAGACAATTAAAACCTAAAGTATGTTACAACCTTAGTCATTCCAAGTTAGGATTGGGGGCATGTATCTATGTATTTTACCATAGGTTTGCCAAAGTTTGAAGGGATGAGTTTCATCATGGTCATAGTTGATAGACTTACCATCTATGCATAGTTTTTTGCACTATCTCATCCTTTTAAAATCAGTACAATTTCTACTACATTTATGGAAACAATTTAAAAGCTACATGGAAACCCAAAGATTATCATGAGTGACAGAGATCCGATTTTCAGTGGAAGTTTTTTGACAAAATTATTTTCTTGTCTTGATACTCAATTAGCTCATAGCTCATATTATCTCCCTCAATCTTATTGGAAAACTGAGACAGTGAAAAAATCCATGGAAGGATATCGTCGTTGCTTTCTATATAATAAACAACACAATGGTTCAAGTGGTTACCTATGGGAGAATGGTTGCATAACACTTCATTCCATATCAAAACAAAAACTACCCCATTTGTGGCACTTTATGGACATCATCAACCATTCATCACATCATCTTTGAGAGAAAATTCTAAGGTTAAGTTAGTGGAATATCTCATTCAACATCAACAACAAGTTTTCCAACACTTGAAGGATAACCTGACTCTAATGCAGAATTGAATGAACCAACAGGAAAATGAAGTTCACAATGAAGGAAATTTTGAGGTGGGTGATTTGATATTTTAACAACTACAACCATACAAAAAAATGTCCTTCAACCAAGATGAGAGGATAATAAATTATAAAAAACGTACTATGGTCATTACAAGGTGTGTAAAATATTAGTACTACGACATACAAATTGGAGTTTCCTGAATCTTCTAGAGTACACCTAGTTTTCTATTTTCCATACTTAAAGAAGGCTATAGGTGAAAAACTCCAATTTTAAAAAATATTGCCATAACATGATGGGGAGGGAAAAATAATATTGGAGCTTGAAGCATGCATGGAAACAAGAATGCGACATCCATGAAATTAATCAATTTTAGAGTATCTCATTAAGTGGAAGAACCTACCCACTAAATGTTCCACTTGGCAGGATGAGAATTTTATATTAAAGCATCTTGAACTACTCAAGCATTAAATACAACACCTTTTTGAAGGAGAGGGGTATGTTAGGTCCCTATAATACTAATGTATCCGACATATTGTTATTATTGTGCCCCATAGAAGCCCACTATTTTTGTTGTTGATCCCTTATATTATAATTGTTATGTAGGCCTTGATTATATTGTGACCCTTCGACTCCTATATATACCAAGGAGGTCTTGTCTTTTATATCTTCCAAGAATTGTTCATTTATCTGATGTAAAAGGATGTTTAACCCTCAAAAACACTTATTTTCAAGTTGTTGATCTATATGTTGTTCTATTTTTTGATTTGGTTACATAGCATACTATATACATTCTAGGACGTTCCAGATAAATACACAAGACTTTCAATCATAACTTACACCAATAGCTAGAGTGGGATTTAGCATGAATAGATTACACGTTTAGCTATCTAAAGCATGAGATTGATGATGAAGAAAAACATGATTTACTTTACTACCAAAGTTTGTTCCCCTTGATGGGGAATTTGGGGAATGTATGCTTGGAAAGATTCATCATGTTTCCTTTGAAACTAGAAGAGATTGGATGGTGAAAACCAAATTGGAACTTGTCTATAGTCACATATTTTCCCTTAAAAAACCATGATTATATCATGTAAGTTGTGTACTAACCTTCCCTAATGATTTTGCTAAGAATACTTGGGTATATTTCTCAAATAATAAGAGTGGTTCATTTGAAAATGTCAAGGAATTACGAAATCAGCTCAAAATCAATGAATTGATCGTATGAAATGATTATGATCATATAATAAAGGAGAATATGTGGGTGTTACACTAAAATTTGTCACCATGACTATTTGCAGTCAGTATGGCTTCATCAATATTCATACTATCCTCCTTGGCAAGTCTCATACCTCTGCTTCTCATGTCAAACTCCAAGAAAGAGAGAAAGTCCTCAAAAGTCAATATAACTCTGGTTACGCAGTTTCTCTTAGCCTTACCTACGTGTACGCACCTCAAGTTCATAAAACCTGCGTACTTGTACGCTCTGTCTGTAAAGGGGTGGGTGCGTATTCCTGTAAAGGTCAAAAGGCGCAAGTTTCACTTCAAAAAAGTTACTTGTGGTCAATTCTAGAGCATTCTAGAAGATGGTTTGACGTGGATTGAGCACCTCCATATGGTTCATGCATCCCAATGAAAGAGGAACTTATCCCATGAAGAGGGGAGCTATCCCATTGAAAGAGGGGCTTATCCCATTCATGGTGGACCTGATTAACTTCCTCCAAAAAACTATAAATACAGGCATTGGGCCAGAGGGAGGAGAGGTTGAAAGCTGAACATTCCTAAGGGTAGATTCTGCTGAAATTAGGACTCCCTTATAGAGCTTTAGAGGAGAGATTCCAATCCTTTCCTAGCTTCATTTGGAAGTGAGTGAGCTGATCAAAGTAAAGGAGAACTCTTGATGGAGGGAGGGACCTGCACAACACCAAGGCACTGGTTGTAATGGTTTCTTTTGTTTCCAATTAATACAATTAAGCTCATTTTTCTCAACAAGTTGTTCTATATAATTTGTTTCATATACTCCTTGGTCTTTATGATGAATATGTTTTATTATATAAGTTATTCAGGTGCTATGTAATCATTTTCTTGTTAGTGAATGCAGGCTTCAAGGAGAAGGAGGTCATCTGGATCAGAGAGGCTGGACTACAACAAACAAGCGTTGGACTAAAGGTAAGCCTTAAACACCTGGTTGCTTTTATTTTAAATGCATATTTAGGGAAAGATAGTGCTTGATTGTTTTGTTTGTCACTAGAAAGCCTTAGCTTCTAGGGAGGTCAGTTTTGTCCACAAAATTGACTCTTTCCGCGTGACAAAATGGTGACTCCGCTGGGGAATCCATGGATTTGATTGACTTCTCTTTTGATTCATACTTTGATTTGAGAAACTTTGATTTCTTTCTAGTTTTTGACTGATTGACTGTGAATTTGGCTGGAATAGCTTAGGGCTAAGTTAGTTTTTAGTTTTCTTGATTTTGAGAGCAGTACACACCCTCTGCGTTAAGCACAGTGCGTACCTGTACGCACTTTTGTTGTGTACACAGAGCGTGGCCGCACCTGTGCAAACAGGCTGCCTGCGTACCCCTGTCAAAAGCCTAGAAAACTTCAATTTTTTCTTTTCTATATTTTAAATTTTGTTTGTAGCTTGTTTTTGCTGCCCAGATCCACTGTTCACCTGTCAAAAGTTTTCATCTAAGCTTGTTTCATTAGCGTCAAGGGTTTTAGTGAAGTTCATAGAAATTCTAGCCCTAGGGTTGACTTTTGCATTGGTCTTGTAGTGACTTTGGCTTTAGAAGTTGTAAAAACCTTAAATCTCCCTGGTCTTTTCAGTCTTCTTAGAAGTCGGACCTTTCGTAAAATCCACCTTTGTGAGAAACCTACCTTTGTGTTGTCTCTTTGCGGAATTTCGAGAAGGCTTGTTGGTTAAGCTGTGGATTTCATTCTTAAGAAAAAGAACAAAAACATTTTATTTTGTTTTTGACTAGTTTATGATTCTGCATGAATTAGTCCTTGGTTGGATTGTAACTGAGTAAAACATCCTGGAATTATATTTTGTAGGCTTTTACCTCATTAGATTTTCTTTTAGGTGAATTTCTCATAGATTTGCATAGATCTTTAAATTGATTTTCGTTTTCATAGATCTTAGATTGATTTGATTATCATAGATCTTAAGATTGGTTTTTGTTAAGTAGTTTTGCATGTTTTGTTAAATAGGAAAAATACAAAATCTCTTTTGAGGAAAGTTTGTTTTAGTAGTGTTTGAAGCCTTTGAAAAGAGAAAGGAAGTTTCCGTGAAATAATTAGTGGTCATGTGTTGTGTGCTTTGGAAAAGATAAAAGAGTTTGTTTCTTTGATTTTCATTGCCAATAAAGTTGTCTTTATAAATTTTTCGTTCTCCAACTCTCTTAGCTAGGGAATTCATTGAAAAAGGAAAGATTGTTTTGTTTCATCCTAGGTGCATCTTTTTAGTGGATTTGAGTCGAGTCTACACACCATCAGTTTCATCTCCGCTACCTTTTGTCCTAAAGAAAAGCCATAAAAATTAACGCTTAAAGTAAAATCAACTTAGTAACTTTTTATTTACTAGGGCTCTGAAACACCAATATAGATCAGGCTAGTGTCTTGGAGTAGGAGAGTAATTAATGCTCCAAGACAGTAAAACCAAACAAGTAGCTTATCTTGTGGTAGGATAAATCCAACTGTTTCCTTTGTACTCTGGGAAAGCTCCTCTTAAAGGAGAAGCATGAGACCGTGTCTGAACCAATGAGGGGATCAATCCTCCTTCGTTGGGAAAGACGCCAGATACGCACGTACTACAAACGGTAAACCTCGGATTATTGTCGAGGAGCCTGGGGTCACTTGTCGGTAAACCTTGGATTATTGTCAAGGAGCCGGCAAGGGGATTGAGCTTGTTACTCTGCCCTTGCGTGCTATCGGGTCGTAGATTGTTCCCCTAGGTATATTTGTTGTTGTTGGTAGCCTTAGTGACTATTATCTTTAGGATTCTACCCAAGGTGACGGTGGAGGGAAGATCCCATTGTACCTGGAGCACACGTCGGCTAGACTCACTTGGATTTTCTGGGGGATTCACTTCACTCGAGACGGTTAAAGTGGAGGAACTTGGTCCAGTCTATTCATTAAGCAGGTTGTTGGGGTAACTGTTCCACCCGCCACTTCTGTACTGAATCCGACGATGTTGGATTTCATCACCAACTAGTGCTTTCGGTCTGGAAGGTTACTGTTTGTGTTTGGTTTGACGCCCTAGATTATTTAGGCATGTGATTCGAATTTGTTTGGTTCTTTAGAGACTTTAGGTAGTTTGCTTTGAGATTTTACTTTGCTTGCGTGTGCAGTAGTTAAAAGTTTTTAGCTGTGGCTGAATTACCAAGACAGTCCCGTAGACTTCGGGGCCAGTCTCCTGAGGTTGTAACCGTGGCTGATTTGTTGAGGAAGTCCCGTAGACTTCGGGGCCAACCTCCTGAAGACGTCCCGGGCCATTACGAAGGTTTGAAAGTCCTTGTAACTCCTAGTGGCAGTAAAGTAGGGTCACCTGAAGAAGGAGAGTCTTCATTGGTTGTTCATCCTGATTACCAAAGTCTAGAGACAGGTTATAATCCTGAAGCTGTTTCGGTTTCCGAGCTTGCTGGTAGTTTTTCATCTACTAGTGATATAGGCGAAGAACCTGAGATATCTGAACCTGTTACTCCAACATCGGGGTTAGTCTCTCCAGTTTCTAGTGCTCCTAATTCACCTAGGGTAGAAAGAGTCATCACCGAAAATCTTCCTTCTGGTTTGATAGCTATTGAAGAGCTTGCTCCGGAAGAATAAATAGGCGTCCCTATCCCTGAGAATCAACCTACTATTGGTCTAAGGGAGCGTGAATCCATTTTTTACAGTCCACCTAGAAGTACTACTTGGTATCTTTCTTTAACTAATTATTTGGACAACTCAGTGTCGAGTTTTTCACCACCTCGTGTTTCTTATCCACCTAGGGGTATTTATACTCCCGTAAATATGTCAGGTCAGTCGTCCATGTTTACTCAATCGCCTGAATCTTTTCTGTATGGCGGTCCTTCTGTTCCTGCTGGGTATCAGTCTATGTCCGGTACTTTTTCAGGAGCATATCCTCAACCCATTGAACAAAGGATGTTCACTGGAAGCAATGGGGCAAAGCCGTTGAGTGTAGAAGACATTCTTATGATGTCAGGTTCTATTCCCGTTTCTCAACCTCAAGGTGGTCAGTTACCGCCTGGGGGGCAGCCTCAATTAACACCTGGGGGGCAACCTCAAGGTACACAATTTGTATCTGGGGGGCAACCTCAAGGACAGTACGTGCCTATGGTACAATACATTCCTCAAGGTCAACCCCAGACTCAATATGTACCCCAAGGTCAACCCCAGTATCAATTTACACTGCAAGGTCAACCCCAGTATCAGTACATGCCTCAAGGGTATCTGCCCCAAGGTCAGTACTCGAGTCAAGGTTTCCAACCACCCCAAGGTCAATCTTATGTTCAAGGTACGGGAAATGTGCCTTTCAATTATCAATCCTACCCTCAACCCGGTTATGGATCTCAATATCCTCAACCTGTTATGGGTCAATACCCCGGAATAAATATAGTGTGGGATCCATCATAAGTTCAACAGGTGTTGCAGCCAAGTGTACAGTTGTCATCTCAAACTGGACAACCTTTAGTTTTTGGTCCACCCCAGCAACCAGTCCAGTCTAATATTCAAACTTCTGTACCTTCGGTATTTTCTCAGTCTAGGCCTATTTCACCTCGTACTCCATCTCAAATGACTGCTGCAACTACCACAACATCTGTTCCATCTTCCACACTTACTTCTAGAGTATCGACAACTCCAGTTTCTACTGTCACTGTAACTACTCCTCAGACATCTTTACCATCATCTGGATCCACGATTCAAACTACAGTTCAGATGCCTGTAGGACAACCTGGTTTAAGTACGGTTGTCACAAGTCAACAACAATTCACTTATCAACCGTACCAGGGACAATACCAATTCGGTCCAGCTGTCCAAAAACCAGTTTACCAGTATCAATCGTATCCTGGGTACACTTATCAACAACCACAACAACCCTAGTACGGCCTGGTTAATCTTATTTTTCCAGGAGGATACAATATCCCGAATGCGATTCCTATTCCTAGTTATCCTGGATATCCTCCTCCTGGGACTGGTATAATGACCCAGAGTTTTAGGGATCCTAATCGACAGCTGCCGTTTATCGCAACTTTGGATTTACCAGACTTGACGCGCCTAATGAACGATCCAATCAATTATCTTCCATTTTGGCCACCAATGCTGAATAAGTTGCCTAGTGACATTCCCAAGTTCGAGGGTAAGTCTGGAGAGGACCCGTCGAATCATGTGATGACTTACCACCTCTAGTGTGCCTCAAATTCCATCTCGGATGATTCGATCCATTTACGTCTCTTCCAGTGCACTCTCATTGGTCTCGCAGCCAAGTGGTACATTGAGTTACCACGGGCCTCCTTTTATAATTTTAGCCAGTTAGCTACCTCGTTCCTAACTCATTTTCAATTGCCGGTCAGATATGATAATGGCACGGAGTTACTAACTTCATTAAAACAATCGACGTCCACTTATATTTCCGATCATATTCATGAATGGAGACGTCGAAGGCGGTTAGTGAAAGTTTTTATCCCGGACCAAATCTTAGCTGAATGGTTTGTTAAATCATTGCTACCGAAGATTACTGAAGACGTAGCTAAGGCCAGAGTAGTTATTGAGGAGCAAGTGATTGCTCAAGCGCAACACCTTGACTTAGTTTATACTCAGTCAGGTACGTTACACGAAAAGATCCCAGATCTTCCAAAGTCAAATCAAATCGCTGCTGCTCCTTCGGGATCTCATGCTGCTGATGGCATGATTGGTACGGTGAACACTAAAATCAAGAAGAAGTCCTCAAAGAATTCTTCTCCTATTATAACCTTACCAGACTCCCCGACAGGAGATTCTTCTGCTGAACTTTCCGCTGACATTCACGCTGTAGAGTCATCTACGGCTAAATCAAAATCTGGTGGAAAGAAGAAAGGCAAGAAGAAGAATAAAGCAGACAAAACTCCAAAGGAGAAAACGGAAAAAGCGGAATCCAATGATGAAAAACACAAGCCTCGTTATTCGTGTCTTATTTGTGAAGAAGAACACTTTACAAGAGACTGCCCTCATCGAGCAGAGGTTGCGAAAATAGTCAAGGGTTCCCAAATTCCTGCTGTCTTAAAGGACCCATTTCCGAAAGATAGCAAAATGATAGGTTCTTCCTCGAGTGCCACTAAAGAACCCATATTGATGATGTCTCATGTAAGGATTGTGACTCGATCACAAGATTATGGTAGTAAAAGTCCTATTGATGGATCAAAAGAAGCAGAATCTTCTCATTCTAATCCATCAACCTCAGCTCCCGGTTACGATCCACTACAGATCAAGAAACCTAACCCAGACTTAGTAATCAAACCGCCCGCCAAGGGTGTACTTCGAAGGTCTGCTTTCAATCCACATGCGAGAGCGGCCCAGAATTACAACATTGTTGAGGACTTAGCTATTTCACCCTCAGTAATGTCGACTTTGGAAGTGCTACAGTCATGTCCAGCACAACGCAAATTACTTTTGTCGGCTATAGGAGTTGTTGATGTTCAGGACTCGAACCTAATAATCTTTGATCTAGAAAATAGTACACCGCGTTTGCCTCATCAAATGGCTTTCCAGATCCCAGTGATAGTAAAAAACAGGCCTATTCATCGGACTGTAATTGATGAGGGAGCTTCCACGTGTATTATGTCGATGTCGTGCTGGAGATCGCTTGGTTCTCCTTCACTAAATCAATCCCCGACAATTCTTAAGGCCTTTGATGGCCGTGGGTTCCGTCCTTTTGGCATTCTACAGGATTTGCCTATAGGGGTTGAAGGAAAAACTCTTAGTCTAGATGTGGAGGTGGTTGATGCCCCTCTAGACTACAACCTTCTCTTGGGTAGAAGTTGGACTTACGATATGACAGCGGTCGTTTCATCAGTCTTCCGAGTAAT
Organism: Pinus tabuliformis; assembly: GCA_031772625.1. Classification (NCBI taxonomy): domain Eukaryota; kingdom Viridiplantae; phylum Streptophyta; class Pinopsida; order Pinales; family Pinaceae; genus Pinus; species Pinus tabuliformis. The sequence goes on from CM062816.1 coordinate 756,057,246, forward strand.
AAAGTTTCCACATAATGGAAAGATCGTAACAATAGACCAGCTGACTTACTTTTCATCCGACCCAACCTCTTCAGAGAGTATCCAGCATGTCGGTAAAACGACTATCCCATATAAGGATGTTGGTGTAGGTTTAGTTAAAGATGTCGGTTTACTGGGAACTTTTCCTTTTCCTCCACTCAACGCGTCATCTTCATTCGCAACCATTCATATGATTACATCAGATACTATTTATTATGACGATCCATGGATCGTTCCTTCTGAATCTGAAATTGACTCGTTTTGTAATTCTATGCCGTTGAGACCATATGAAATTGCCTATGAAGCCGTGCAGTCTTTACCGACCCGTGTTCAACCAAAGTCGACCAAATGAATGTGGTCCGTGAGGAATCACTTTTCACATCAACCTCAGAGTTAATAGCGTTTCCAAAGTTGTGTCATCTGATGAACAACTTCGCGAAATCCTGTGTATAGATGATTTACCATGGGAGGATCTCCATCATAGATCTTCATTTTTACCTGAGGATGATTGTTTTGAAAATGATTTCTCACCAGTTTTTACATCTGAATATGTCAAAGAGGCTCAGAATCCCATGAAACATCTTGATTCAGAGTTGAATTTGGGAAATATCTCTCGAACTCTTCCCATTGACATTTCAGTAAAGCCCGGAATTGTTGAAAACATTCATATAGGTGCCTCGTGTATAGATGACGAAATTCAGACATACAAGGCCCTATTTCAAGAATTCCGCGATGTGTTTGCCTGGTCCTATGAGGAAATGCCAGGAATTGATCCTGCAATTGTTGTTCATGAGATCAAGACTTACCCAGATGCTAAACCCATCCAGCAACGTTTGCGTCAGATTCACCCACAAAAAGTTGCTGCAATCAAAGCAGAAGTTGAAAAGTTGTTGAAACCAGGTTTCATTTATCCGATCCCGTTAACGGATTGGGTATCGAATATTGTTTCGGTTAACAAAAAACAAGGAACAATAAGAATATGCATCAACTATAGGGACATTAATCGAGCTTGTCCAAAGGACAACTACCCAACACCCTATATCGATCAAATCATTGATGATTGTGCCAGCAGTGAAATATTTTCCTTTATGGATAGTTTTTCCGGTTACAATCAAATCAATATTCTACCTGCCGATCAACCAAAAACGGCTTTCATTTGTCCATGGGGGACATTTGCTTACTACAAATTACCTTTTGGGCTTAAGAACGTCGAAGCAACTTTTCAAAGGGTGATGTCTTATGCGTTTCATGACATCAAACACATTGTGCAACCGTATCTCGATGATTTGCCTGCTCATTCATTACATCGAGCTGATGACCTTGTCCATTTACGAGCAATCTTCATGAGGTGTAGGCATTATCGTATTCGGTTGAACCCACAAAAATGTGTCTTCTGTATAGAAGTGAGATGATTGTTAGGATTTGTAGTTTCAAAAGCTGGCATTCACGTCGATCCCTCAAAGGTAGAAGCTATCATCAAATTGCCTCCTCCTTCGAGTCTTCGCCAACTCCAAAGTTTGCAGGGGAAAGCAAACTTTTTACGACGATTCATTCTTAACTACGCCGAGGTTACAAAAGGTTTTACATGGTTGTTGAAACAGAACGCTCAATTCTCTTGGGATGAGATAGCTCAGAAATCTTTTGATGCACTCAAACACGCGTTTACCCATGCACCGTTGTTGCATCCTCCCAACTACAACCAGGACTAGTTTTTGTACCTCGCCGCCTCCCATTCCACCATTGAAATGGTTTTAGTTCAGGAAGATGAATTCGAAATGGAACATGTTATATATTATCTTAGTAGGACGTTGAATCCCACTGAGCTGAAATACTCACATGTGGAGAAATTGGCATTGGCAGCCGTTCAAGCTGTCCAACGTTTTCGTCACTACATTTTACTCCGTAAAACTACAGTCATTTCGGATTGCAACCCTATGATTTACATTTTGACTAAAAAATTGCTAGGGGGCAAGTACTCCAAATGGATTGTTATCCTGCAGGAGTTCGACTTGGAGTTTGAGAAATCTAAGTCTAAGAAATCCTTAGTTTTTGCAGAGTTAATGTGTGACTTCCCGCGTGCTGACATAGAAACTGTGGCAAAGGAGCCCATTGCGGACGAATCTCTTTTTCTAATCAGTACTTTAGATCCGTGGTTTGGGGACATCATCATCTATCTCCAGACCCAATCCTTTCGGCCCGAAGCTTCAAAGTCGGAATGTCGGAAAATTTGATTCCAGTCCCAACAATACAAAATTATTGGAGATACTCTTTATCGACGTGGGGCGGATTCTATTTTTCGACGTTGCTTAACTCACGAAGAGGCAGAAAGGGTTCTAAATGACTGTCACTCTGGAGCGTGTGGCGGTCATATGTCTGGGTATGCCACAACCCAAAAGGTGTTGCACGCTAGCTACTTCTGGTCGTCCATGTTTAAAGATTGTATTACTGCGGTCCGAAAATGCCACAACTGTCAAGTGTTTGATCGCAAGATGCGCGCTCCACCGGCTCCTCTCCACCCTATAATTGCCGTTGGTCCTTTTGCTAAACGGGGCATCGATTTTATTACATGTAACCCTCACTCGGCTGGGGGGCATGCATATATCATCCTTGCGGTTGATTATTTTACTAAGTGGGCCGAGGCGATGCCTACATTCGAGGCTAATGGCAAGACAGCTGCAATTTTCATATTCAATCACATAATTTCTAGGTTTGGTGTCCCAGAAGCGATAATCACTGACCATGGGCGCCATTTTCGAAACGTTATGATGACAGAACTTACAGGCTAGCTTGGTTTGCGTCACGATAGTTCAACTCCTTATTATCCACAAGCGAATGGTCTGGTTGAGTCTATCAACAAAGTTTTAGTTATCATGATCCGACGAATCATTGGTATTCATCGGTCGAATTGGCACAACATGTTATTTTCAGCGCTTTGGGCGTATCGAACCTCAGTGAAAACATCTACAGGGTTCACTCCTTTCCAACTAGTTTATGGTTTGGAAGTTGTGCTACCCATTGAATGCGAAATCCCGTCACTGCAAATGGCCATCGAGTTACTTCCAGCTACTTCTGAAGAGGAGAAGCGTTTATTATACTTAGCTCAATTAGATGAGAATCAACGTAATGCCGCATTGGCAATCGAGACTCACGCAAAATGAATGAAAGCTCAGTATGATCAAAAAGTGACCCCTCGAAATTTTTCGGAAGGTGACCTAGTGTTATTATATGTTCAAGCTAATGATAAATTAGGTGCTGGAAAATTCGTTCCTATGTGGCATGGGCCCTATATTGTCAAGCGAAAGCTTGCCAAAGGGGCCTACTAGCTGGTAGACTTTGACAGGGACTCTTTGGGTAAACCCAGAAATGGACTTTACCTAAAGAGGTATTATGCTTAAAAGATGGGTATGGAGATTTTAGTTAGGTTAGGTTTTTCTTTCTGGCTGGTGTGTTTGTTAGTTTAGACAGTGTGCTTAGCTTAGAAAGTGTGTTGTCGTCATTATTCTGGCTTATCTTGGTTTTACTCTTGATGATGCAGGTGTCGATGCCTCTCCAAACATACATTGGTTTCGCTAATGGTGCTTGTCGTAGTACATGGAATATCTCTTCCGCAGCTTGGGTCATCTATTCGCCCTCTGACGAGTTAGTTTATATGCATGGGGTGAGCCTCGTGTCAGGCGGAAAGAGTCGATTGTGCGGACACAACCAACCTCCCTAGGAGCCTAAGACTCTCTAGTGACAAACAAGACAAACAAGAGCAATCCTTCTCTAAACATGCATTTACTATACGGGAAATCAAGTGTTTAGATCCTACCTGTAATCCAACGCTGTTGTAACAGTCGAGCTCCGCTGATCCGGATGAGCTCCTCCTTCACTTTGAAACCTGCATACACTAACAATCAAACGATTAAATAGCACTTGATAATCTCATAGAATAAAACATATTTAACACATAGACCAAGGAGTACATGAAACAACTCATAAATAACAAGTTATTGAGAAGAATGGACTCATTTGCATTAATAGGTAACAAAAGGAACAAATACAACCTGAGCCTTGGTGTTGTGCAAGTCCCTCCCAGGGTCCATCAAGAGTTCTCCTTTACTTTGACAAAGCTCACCCACTTCCAAATAGAACAAGCAAAGATGGCAATCTCTCCTCACAAGCTTCTAAATGGGAGTCCTAATTCCTGCAGCATTTACCCTTAGAAATGTATAGCTTTCAACCTTCTCTCCTTTTGGCCCAATGCTTGTATTTATAGTGCTCAAGAGGAAGTTAATCAGGTCCACCATCAATGGGATAATCCCCTCTTTGGATGGGATAGCTCCCCTATTGATGGGATAAGTTCCTCTTTGGTAGGAGTGCATGAACCATCTGGAGGCGCTCAATACACGTCGAACAACCTTCTAGAATGCTCCAGAAATGACCACAAGTGACTTTTTAAAGATGAAACTTGCGCATTTTAACCTTTACAGGGGGACGCACCTGCCCCTTTACATACAGAGCGTCCAAAGACGCAGCTTTTGTGAACATTGGGTGCGTCCCCGCAGGTAAGGTTGAGAGAACCTGCGTCCTCAGAGATAAATACATTTATAAAGACTTTCTCTCTTTTTGGAGTTTGACATGGAGAGCAGAGGCATAAGACTTGCCTAAGAGGGTAGCATGACTGTTGATAGAGCCATCCTAACTGTGAATAGTCATGGTGACATTTTTTAGTGTAACAGATTACCCCCTAAAGTGCGAAACCTGAAATAGATTAGGGTTTTGTATTATCTAGGAAGGGTGAAGCGCTTTATCATTTCAAGGATTATCTCATGGAGAGCCTAGTTAGAACCTTCAATTTTCAACACAAAATACATGTATAAGATTATATCATCACTGAGGTAGGCATTCCCATACTCAGATTAAAACTTTAACTAACAGACTAACTACTCTGATACAGGAATGATCTTGCAGTACATCATAATCATAGACTTTTGTAGACACAGTATGGGCGCAGCCATCTGTTTATGATTAGTCTACTTAGATAATGAATACAAAATTCCTCGCAGCCTGGATGGTGGAAACTAGATCCAGGGTCTTCATTTCTACTTCCCGAATTGGTATGATTCTAGCCATGCGAATAAATGAGTTGATGTCGAACATGGTAGAAACCACTTGATTACCAGTCGATGATGAAAACTGTTAACAAGCGTGAGGGAGACCACCAGTAATGTCAATGGTTCTCAAAGTACCCAGTACAATCCATGAGATGTGAATGAATGAGTTGATGTCGAACATTTCACAGAATCCTTCGATCGAAAGTCAATGATGTAAACTGACGTCAAAGGCGAGAAACCTGCCATTGATGCATGCAGACTTCAAGGTACTGACGATTTCTAAGTCATCTCTCTAGATAATGTGCTGATGTCGATAGAAAGCGACCCGTTGCAGGCAATCCCGCAACACGAAATCATTGTTCAAGTTGAAGAAATTTTGCTGTAAGGACTGACTCAAGGATGGTCAAATGGATGACAAGTATTTTGCAGATGAAAGTTTTTCTTGCAGACTTCTTGAACACATAACGACACGACAGATGGCTTGGTGCTGAATAAATCAAAGTTAATCCCCGGAACCCGGCTGAAGACTTTCAAAGTGGTTTGATCAACTGTGAGGTAAAGGATTTCCCAACCCAGGTGAATGAAAAGTGTCGTGTTCAAGAGTGGTAATAAAGTTTCTTCTGAGACAAAAGGTAACAAATAGGCTCATTCTTCTCCCTTTTCCCCCACCATTTCTGGCAAGTACCTCTTTATTTTTAACAAGCTTGAGGAGGATAACATATGCTTGATTATAAGCTCATCCTTCGGATGAGTCCAACCTAGTTTTGATTCGAACCCTAGGAAGGAGTGGTTCGTTCTTGTTTGTAATTGAACAGGTCCTTTACTGTGAAATGTTTAACGAGCCTAGTATAGGAGAAACTCGGCGTTTTTCAATTTTAGAGAGTCTGAAAGACTTAAGAAGACTCCAAGTTGAACTTTTTCGTAGATTTGTGTCCCTCAAGCCTGAAAAAGTATAAAATAGTACATGGGGGAACCGCTTGATCTTGCGACCAAGGAGTACTTTCATAATTTGTGTCACTGACCTGAAAAGTAAAAAGCGATCAAGGACACGTCGTTTTATTTCCGTATCGAGTTTGAAACGACAAAAACCCGACAATCTTTTCCTGATTCTACGGTCAGAAAAGAGCTATAAGGGGACCGTCTTTTAATTCCGTTTTAACGAGTGTAAAAGAAACGCTCGGCAATCTTTTCATTTTTTAGGAGTCAGAAAAGGGCTTAAAAGATGACTCTGATATTTTGGTTCGTGAAAAATGACAATTTTCCCTCTAAGTCCCTTTGTCCTGCACAAAAACAACACATTACTCATACCTGTTTAAGATAGGCAAAAATACATCGAAAAACATCCTTCCATGGTGAAAAATGAACAAATTCATCCAAAAAACCTATAAAAAGACTTTTTACCATGTCATTTTTACCATTTTACTGTTGAGGTTGAAAAAAGGGCTTTTGGCTAGAAACTTCCCGTGGTCGCTGCGGAAAATCCGACCGTCAGAATCGAACGCCGTCTCTTCCAGGTATTTTACAACATCCTACTCTTCAATTTCATCCGATTAAAATTGTATTTTAGGTTTTAGTTTTGTTTTTTGGGGGGGTTCAGGTTTCAAAATGCGCTCTGCGGTGGACGCAGGTGCCCTTCGGGTGACCTGCGTCCCCCGACTTTTTCCTATACAGGAAAATGGTCGGGGGACACAGCCCACCTTCAGGCCAGCTGCGTCCGGACGCCCTGTGTTCTAAACACGGGGTGCGTCCTCCGTGGAATACGGAATTTGAAACCCCAATCCTCACAAACAACCATTCAAATTTCCCCAAATTAATTCTAATCATTGTTTCTTGGTGTGTAGGGCACTCACCATGTTGGATTGGAGAGAAAGAGAGCACGAGGACGTTGATTTAGCTGCAATTGAACATCAACCTTCAATTGATGCCCTAAAAGCATGCGGGCTATATAAATACTGGGCCATACCTGGCATGAGGGCTCAGGTGAGATTCTTAGAATGGCTGGTTGAGAGATTGAACGTTCAAGAGCAATGCTTTTACATAGGAGGGCACCAGCTCGAGATAGAGCCCTCTGATGTATACTTTCTCACTGGCTTGCCAAATAGAGGCGAGCAACTCAATCTAGCCGGGACTAGGCCGGGTGGCCAATCCCTTGTTAGTCTCCGGGAAGATTGGTGCACACCCAATGCACACCATGCGAAAGGCGTGGAAATCAAACACATCTCTCTGCGTGAACTCAAAGTTATAGCTTTCACGGTTACCAGAATTTGCGGCGCAGCCGCTTTACATATTGCTTCCGGGTCCCAAATGCGGATGGCGATTGACTGTTACCAAGGCACCATTTTCAACTGGTGTGATGCTGTGTCGGCTAATATGAAGAGCCAACTGACTAAGGCAAAGAACGGACGACTGAAAACTTTTGGATATGGGCCTTTAGTCGTGAGCTTTGCCTTAGAGAGAGTTCCGATGCTGATCCCTCAGCAACTCACTGTTGATATCTTGGGTCCTTGGGAGCCAAAGCTGGTGCGATGGGTTGCGGTGATGGCCCGGCATCCTGACGAGGGCGCGGCGGTTGTTCGATTCTCTGATAGTTATTTTCACTGGTTAGAGGACCAGGTTTTTTCGATCCAGGACTTTCCGTATGCCGGAGTAGATTTTCGAGGTGATCCGGACACGGTTCTTCCACAGGGAGAACAATGGGACGATAGAGGTACTTTATTTTTCACAGGTTTTCAAATTATGTATTTTTTGTTTTTTATATATATCGTCTCAAAACTGACAGTAAAAATTTTCAAAATGCAGATGTTGGTCCACAACACCCAGCCAACCTCCGGCCTTTTGAAAGGAGACATCCAGTTGCACCGGTACCGGCCCCACAGGACGCGGCTGCAGAGGCACTAGCTAAGTTGGAGCATGATCTAGAGCGTCTGACAGCGGATATGCCTGAGACTACTATGGATGATATTTCTATCAGGCTTCAGCGCTATGTAGTCGCAGTCCCTGGACCGTTTAGGAGATTTTTGCGTAAGGTAGCCCGTGCAGTGGTGTCGTATAGGGAGCACCACCAGTGATTGGCTAGTCACTTTGTAGACACATGTGACATTTTTGACTTTTTGTACTTTATCATTTTTGCCGATCATAAGGTGTTTTTCAACCTATGATCGAAGACGATGTATATTTTTTGACACACTCCTATCTATATATATATCACTATTACCGGCTTATCTTGTTTAACATATGTGATGAAATGCTTTTAAATTTACTTGCATGATTTATCGTAAATGTCTGTCCAACACTCGAGAAGCAATTGCATCTGCTAATGTATTTAAAGACCTTGGAATATGCTGATATTCAATGTAATCAAATTCACGTTCCAAGAGACGCACTCTCAAAAACAACCTTAATAACACAGGATTTCTAATGGCATAAACTCTATTAAGCTGTAATACAACAAGTTCAGAATCTAACCTCACTATCAAACGTCGAATTCCAAATGAAATAGATTCGGATAATAATTCAACCACTGCACTGTATTCTGCAATGTTGTTCGTTGTTTGACCGAGGCTTACCCCATGCATAGAAACTAACTCGTCAGAGGGTGAATAGATAACCCAAGCTGCGGAAGAGATATTCCGTGTACTACGACAAGCACCATCAGCAAATCCAATGTATGTTTGGAGAGGCGTCGACATCTGTAATATCAAGAGTAAAACCAAGATAAGCCAGAATAATGACGAAAAACACACTCGCTAAGCTAAGCACACTGACTAACTAACAAACATACTAGCTAGAAAGAAAACCTAACCTAACTAAAAATTCTCCATACCCACCATTTAAGCATAATACCTCTTTAGGTAAAGTCCATTTCTGGGTTTACCCAAAGAGTCCCCATCAAAATCTACCAGCTCATAAGCCCCTTTTGCTAGCTTTCGCTTTACAATATAGGGTCCATGCCACATAGGAACGAATTTTCCAGCACCTAGCTTATCGTTAGCTTGATCATATAATAGCACTAGGTCTCCCTCCGAAAAACTTCGAGGGGTCACATTTCTATCATACTGAGCTTTCATTCGCTTCGCGTGAGTCTCGATTGCCAATGCAGCGTCACGTTGAGTCTCATCTAATTTAGCTAAGTAAAATAAACGTTTCTCCTCTTCGGAAGTAGCTGGGAGTAATTCGACAACCATTTGAAGTGATGGGATTTCGCATTCAATGGGTAACACAGCTTCCAAGCCATAAACTAGCTGGAATGGAGTGAACCCTGTTGAAGTTTTCACTGAGGTTCGGTATGCCCATAGCGCTGAAAATAACATGTTGTTCCAATTCGACCGATGAATACCAATGGTTCGTCAGATCATGATAACCAGAACTTTGTTGATAGACTCAACCAAACCGTTGGCTTGCGGATAATAAGGAGTAGAGCTATCGTGGCGCAAACCAAGTTGGCTTGTAAGCTCAGTCATCATGATGTTTCGAAAATGGCTCCCATGGTCAGTAATGATTGCTTGTGGGACACCAAACCTAGTTATAATATGATTGAATACAAAAACTGCAGCTGTTTTGCCGCTTGCGTCGAATGTAGGCATCGCCTCGGCCCATTTAGTGAAATAATCAACCGCGAGGATGATATACGCATGCCCCCCGGCCGAGTGAGGGTTACAAGTAATAAAGTCGATACCCCATTTGGCGAATGGACCAACGGAAATTATAGGGTGGAGAGGAGCAGGTGGTGCGCGCATCTTTCGATCAAACACTTGGCAGTTGTGGCACTTCCGAACTGCAATGATACAATCTTTAAACATAGATGGCCAGAAGTAACCAGCGCGCAACACCTTCTGAGCTGTGGCATACCCAGACATATGACCGCCACATGCTCCAGAGTGACAATCATTCAAAACCCTCTCAGCCTCTCCGTGAGTTAAACAACGTCGAAAAACTAAGTCTGCCCCCCGGCGATAAAGTGTATCTCCAATAATTTGGTATTGCTGGGATTGGAACCGAATTTTTCGACGTTCCACCTTTGAAGCTTCAGGCCGAAAGGTTTGGGTTTGGAGATAGATGATTATATCCCCGTACCACGGATCTAAGGTACTGATAAGAAACAAAGATTCGTCCGCAATGGACTCCTCTGCCACAGTCTCTGTGTCAGTACGCGGGAAATCACACATCAATTCCGCAAAAACTAAGGATTTCTTAGACTTGGACTTCTCGAACTCCAAGTCGAACTCTTGCAGGATAACGATCCATTTAGAGTACTTGCCCCCTAGCAGTTGTTTTGTCAAAATGTAAATCATAGGGTCGCAATCCGAAATAACTGTAGTTTTACGGAGAAGAATGTAGTGACGAAAACACTGGATAGCTTGAACGGCTGCTAGGGCCAATTTCTCCACATGCGAATATTTTAGCTCAGTGGGATTTAAGGTCCTACTGAGATAATATATCACATGTTCCGCTCCGAATTCATCTCCTTGAACTAACACCATTCCAATGGTGGAATGCGAAGCTGCGAGGTATAAGAAGTAGTCCTGGTTGTAGTTGGGAGGATGCAACAACGGTGCATGGGTCAACGCGTGTTTAAGTGCATCAAAAGATTGTTGGGCAATCTCGTCCCAAAAGAATTGAGCGTTCTGTTTCAACAACCGTGTAAAACCTTTAGTGACCTCGGCGTAGTTTGGGATGAATCGGCGTAAAAAGTTCGCTTTCCCTTGCAAACTTTGGAGTTGGCGCAAACTCGAAGGAGGAGGCAATTTGATGATAGCTTCGACTTTCGAGGGATCGACGTGAATGCTGGCTTTTGAAACAACAAATCCCAGCAATCGACCTGTTTCTATACAGAAAACACATTTGTGGGGATTCAACCGAATTCGATAATGCCTACACCTCATAAAGATTGCTCGTAAGTGGACAAGGTGATCAGCTCGATGGAATGAATGAGCAGGCAAATCATCGAGATACGGTTGCACAATGTGCTTGATATCATGAAATGCGTAAGACATTGCCCGTTGAAAAGTGGCCCCGGCATTCTTAAGCCCAAAAGGTAATTTGCAATAAGCAAATGTCCCCCATGGACAAATGAATGCCATTTTTGGTTGGTCGGTAGGTAGAATATTGATTTGATTATAGCCCGAAAAACCATCCATGAAGGAAAACATTTCACTTCCGGCATAATCATCAATAATTTGATCGATATAAGGCATAGGATAGTTGTCTTTTGGACAAGCTCGATTGCTATCCCTATAGTCGATACAGATTCTTATTGTTCCTTGTTTCTTGTTGACCGGAACAATATTCGATACCCAATCCGTTAACGGGATCGGATAAATGAAACCTGCTTTCAACAGCTTTTCGACTTCTGCTTTAATGGCAGCCGCTTTTCGAGGGTGAATCTGACGCAACCGTTGCCGGACGGGTTTAGCATCCGGGTAGGTCTTTATTTCATGAACAAAAATGGCAGGATCGATTCCCGGCATTTCCTCGTAAGACCAGGAAAACACATCGCGGAATTCTTGGAATAGGGCCTTGTAAGTGTGGATTTCATCTTATGTACATGCGGCACCTATATGAATGTTCTCCTCAATTCCGGGCTTCACTGAAATATCAATGGGAATAGTACGAGAAATATTCCCTAAATTCAACTCTGAATCAGAATGTTTCGTTGGATCCTGAGCGTCTTTGACATATTCAGCGGTAAAGATAGATGAAAAATCATTTTCAAATGCATCATCCTTAGGTAAAAACGAAGATCTGTGATGGAGATCTTCCCATGGTAGATCGTCTACACTTAGGATTTCGCGAAGTTGTTCGTCAGATGACACGATTTCGGGAAACGCTATCCGTTCTAAGGTTGAGGTGAAAATTGATTCTTCACTAACCACATTCATTTGGTCGATCTCGGTTGAACGAGAGTCGGTAAAAGACATGACAACTTCATAAGCAATTTCATATGGACTCAAAGGCATAGCATCACCGAACGAGTCTATCTCAGAGTCAGATGGGACAATCCAAGGATCATCATAAATAATGTTTTCTGATGTAATCATATGAATTGTTGCAAATGAAGGTTCTACGCTGAGTGGAGGGAGAGGAAAAGTTCCCAGTAAACCGGAATCCTTAACTAAACCTACACCAACGTCCCCAGTGGAGTCGCCAATTTGTCAGGTGGAAAGAGTCGATTGTGCGGACACAACCAACCTCCCTAGGAGCCTAAGACTCTCTAGTGACAAACAAGACAAACAAGAACAATCCTTCTCTAAACATGCATTTACTATACGGGAAATCAAGTGTTTAGATCCTACCTGTAATCCAACGCTGTTGTAGCAGTCCAGCTCCGCTGATTCGGATGAGCTCCTCCTTCACTTTGAAACCTGCATACACTAACAATCAAACGATTAAATAGCACTTGATAATCTCATAGAATAAAACATATTTAACACATAGACCAAGGAGTACATGAAACAACTCATAAATAACAAGTTATTGAGAAGAATGGACTCATTTGCATTAATAGGTAACAAAAGGAACAAATACAACCTGAGCCTTGGTGTTGTGCAAGTCCCTCCCAGGGTCCATCAAGAGTTCTCCTTTACTTTGACAAAGCTCACCCACTTCCAAATAGAACAAGCAAATATGGCAATCTCTCCTCACAAGCTTCTAAATGGGAGTCCTAATTCCTGCAGCATTTACCCTTAGAAATGTATAGCTTTCAACCTTCTCTCCTTTTGGCCCAATGCCTGTATTTATAGTGCTCAAGAGGAAGTTAATCAGGTCCACCATCAATGGGATAATCCCCTCTTTGGATGGGATAGCTCCCCTATTGATGGGATAAGTTCCTCTTTGGTAGGAGTGCATGAACCATCTGGAGGCGCTCAATACACGTCGAACAACCTTCTAGAATGCTCCAGAAATGACCACAAGTGACTTTTTAAAGATGAAACTTGCGCATTTTAACCTTTACAGGGGGACACACCTGCCCCTTTACATACAGAGCGTCCAAAGACGCAGCTTTTGTGAACATTGGGTGCGTCCCCGCAGGTAAGGTTGAGAGAACCTGCGTCCTCAGAGATAAATACATTTATAAAGACTTTCTCTCTTTTTGGAGTTTGACATGGAGAGAAGAGGCATAAGACTTGCCTAAGAGGGTAGCATGACTGTTGATAGAGCCATCCTAACTGTGAATAGTCATGGTGACATTTTTTAGTGTAACACCTCGGTCAAACAACAAACAACATTGCAAAATACAGTGCAGTGTTTGAGTTATTGTCTGAATCTATTTCATTTGGGATTCGAAGTTTGATAGTGAGGTTAGATTCTGAACTCATTGTATTACAGCTTAATAGAGTGTATGCCATTAGAAATCCAATGTTATTAAGGTTATTTTTGAGAGTGCGTCGCTTGGAACGTGAGTTTGATTACATTGAATATCAACATATTCCAAGGTCTTTAAATACATTAGCAGATGCAATTGCTTCTCGAATGTGAAATAGACATTTGCAATAAACATACATGTAAATTTAAAATCATTCCATAACATGATTTACAAGATAAGCCGGTAATAATGATATATATAGATAGGAGTGTGTCAAAAATTACATCGTCTTCGATCATAGGTTGAAAAACCCTTATGATCGGCAAAAATGATAAGTACAAAAAAAACAAAATGTCACATGTGTCTACAAAAACGACCATCCAATCACTGGTGATGATCTCTATATGACATCACTGCATGAGCTACCCTACACAAGAACCTCCTAAAAGGTCCTGGGACTCTGACTACAAAGCGCTGAAGCCTGATAGGAATATCATCTATAGTAGTCTCCGGTATGTCTGCTGTAAGACGCTCTAGGTCATGCTCCAACTCAGCTAAAGTCTCTGTGGCCTCGTCCTGTGGGGCCGGTGCTGCTACAACTGGTAGTCTCCTCTAGAAAGGCCGGAGATTGGCTGGTCGACGTGGGCCTACATCTGCATTTTGAAAATTGTCACTATCAGCTTTAAGACGATATAAAAACAAAAAAAATAGATAGTTTAAAAACTTGTAGAAAATGAAGTTACCTGTATCATCCCACTGTTCTCCCGGTGGAAGAATCATGTCCGGATCTCCACGAAAATCAACTCCGGCATAAGGAAAATCCTGTATCAAAAAGACCTGGTCCTTTAACCAGTGAAAGTACTCCGGAGTAAATCGAACAACCTTCGTTCCCTCATCAGGATGACGGGCCATTACCGCAACCCATCGCATCAAATTAGGCTGTCGAGGAAGCCCAACACCAAGAGTGAGCTGCTGTGGGATCAGCATCAGAACCCTCTCTAGGGTAAAACTGACAACTAAAGGCCCATAACCAAAAGTCTTCAGCTGCCCATTTTTTACTCTAGTTAGTTGGCCTTTTACATTGGCCAACATGACATCACACCAGTTAAAAATGGTTCCTTGATAGCAATCAATCGCCATCCGCATTTGGGACCCAGTGGCAATGTGCAAAGCGGCAGCCCCGTAAAGTCTGGTAACTGTAAAGGCAATTACCATAAGTTCAAGTCGGGATATAGTCTTGATCTCTATCCCCTTCTCCTGGTTCTGAGTGTTACACCACTCTAGTCGGAGACTAGCGATGGACTGGCCACCCGGCCTAGTCCCGAACAGAGTCAAGTGTTCGCCCCTCTTGGGAAAACCAGTGAGAAAGTAAATATCTGAGGGCTCTATCTCGAGCTAGTGCCCTCCAATATAAAAGCATTGGTCCTGAACATTCCACCTTTCTACCAGCCATTCCAGAAATCTCACTTGGGCCCTCATGCCAGGTATGGCCCAATATTTATAAAGTCCGCATGCCTTCAAAGCATCAATTGACGGTTGATGATTAATGGCAGCCAAATCGACATATTCGTGCTCTCTCTCGTGCCAATCAAGAATGGTGGGCAATCTACACACCAAAGAACATTTGTTAGATTCAATGAAATCAAAAAAATTTGGTCCTTTTTGAAGAGATTGGGGTTTGAAAATTTGTTTTGCAGGGTACGCACCCCGCCTTTAGGAACAGAGTGTGGGTACGCAGGTTCCCTTAAGGCAAGGTGCGTATGCCCGGCATTTTCCCAACTGAGAAAATGTCGGGGTACGCAGGTCACCGGTGGAGCACCTGCGTACCCCGAAATGCGGACCTTGAAACCCCAAAGCCTCCAAAAAATGAAACTAGGGCCTCAAAATGAATTCCAAACAGATGAAAATGAAGAGGAGGATGTTGTAGAATACCTGAAAGAGACGGCGTTCAGTTTCGACAGTCGGATTCTCCGCAATGTCCACGGGAAGTTTCTTGCCAAAAGCCCTTTTGCTCTCCTCAACAGTAAAATGGTAAAAATGAATTGGTAAAAGCCCTTTTTATATGTTTTTTGGGTAAATAAATGGTAAATTTGTTTATTTTTCACCATGAAAAGGTATTTTTCAAAGTATTTTTATCTATCGTAAACAGGTATGAGTAATGTATTGGTTTTTGTGTAGGATAAAGGATTTTTAGGGAAAATTGTCAGTTTTTACAAACAAAAACATCAGAGTCATCTTTAAGCCCTTTTCTGACTCCTAAAATATGAAAAGATTGCCGAGTGTTTCTTTTACACTCGTTAAAATGGAATTAAAAGACGGTCCTCTTATAGCCCTTTTCTGACCGTAAAAACATGAAAAGATTGCCGGATTTTTGTCGTTTCAAATTCGATATTGGAAATAAAACGACATGTCCTTCATCGCTTTTTACTTTTCAGGTCAAAGACGCTAATCATGAAAGTACTCCTTGGTCGTAAAAGATCAAGCGGTTCTCTCAAGTATTATTTTATACTTTTTCGGGCTTGGGAGACACAAACTTACGAAAAAGGTCAACCCCGGAGTCTTCTTAAGTTTTTCAGACTCTCTAAAATTGAAAAACGCCGAGTTTCTCTTATACTGGACTCGTTAAAATTTCACAGTAAAGGACCTGTTCGATTACAAACAGGAACGAACCACTCCTTCTTAGGGTTCGAATCTAAACTAAGTTGGACTCATCTGAAGGATGAGCTTATAATCAAGAAAATGTTATCCTCCTCAAGCTTGTTAAAAAATAAAGAGGTACTTGCCAGAAATGGTGGGGGAAAATAGAGAAAAGTGAGCCTATTTGTTATTCTTTGTCTCAGAGAAACCTTATCACCGCTCTTGAACACGAAACTTTTCATTCACCTGGGTTGGGAAATCCTTTGCCTCACAGTTGATCAAACCACATTGAAAGTCTTCAGCTGGGTATTAACTTTGGGTCAAATGTCACCAAGCCATCTGTTGTGTCGTTATGTGTTCAAGAGGTCGCTGCAAATAAACCATTCATCTGCAAAATACCTGTCATCCATCTTGACCATCCGTGAGTCAGTCCTTACAGCTACATTTCTTCAACTTGATTTATGATTTCGTGTTGTGGGCTTGCCTACAACGGATCGCTTTCTATCGACATCAGCAAATTATCTATAAAGATGATCTAGAAATCGTCAGTACCTTGAAATCCGCATGCATCAATGGCAGATTTCTCGCCTTCGACGACAGTTTACATCATTGACTTTTGATCGAAGGATTCCGTGACATGTTCGACATCAGCACATTCATTCACATCTTATGGATTGTACTGGGTACTTTGAGAACCATTGACATCACTAGTGGTCTCTCTCACACTTGTTAACAGTCTACATCATTGACTGGTAATCAAGTGGTTTCTACCATGCTCGACATCAACTCATTTATTCGCATGGATAGAATCATACTATTTCAGGAAGTAGAAATGAAGACCCTGGATCTAGTTTCCACCATCCAGGCTGCGAGGAGTTTTGTATTCATTATATAGTAGACTAATTATAAACAGATGGTTGCGTCCATACTGTGTCTACATGAGTCTATGATTATGATGTACTGCGAAATCATTCCTGTATCAGAGCAGTAGTTAGTTTGTTAGTTAAAGTTTTTGATCTGAGTATGGGAATGCCTACCTCAGCGATGATATGATCTCATACATGTATTTTGTGTTGAATATTTGCAGGTTCCGACTGGGCTCTCCACAAGATAATCCTTGAAATGATAAAGTACTTCACCCTTCCTGGATGATATGAAACCCTAAATCTACTACAGGCTTTGCACTTTAGGGGGCAATCTGTTACACTAAAATTTGTCACCATGACTATTTGCAGTCAGTATGGCTTCGTCAATAGTCACACTGTCCTCCTTAGCAAGTCTCATACCTCTGCTTCTCATGTCAAACTCCAAGAAAGAGAGAAAGTCCTCAAAAGTCAATATAACTCTGGTTACGCAGTTTCTCTTAGCCTTACCTGCGTGTACGCACCTCAAGTTCATAAAACCTGCGTACTTGTACGCTCTGTCTGTAAAGGGGTGGGTGCGTACTCCTGTAAAGGTCAAAAGGTGCAAGTTTCACTTCAAAAAAGTTACTTGTGGTCAATTCTAGAGCATTCTAGAAGATGGTTTGACGTGGATTGAGCGCCTCCAGATGGTTCATGCATCCCAATGAAAGAGGAACTTATCCCATGAAGAGGGGAGCTATCCCATTGAAAGAGGGGCTTATCCCATTCATGGTGGACCTGATTAACTTCCTCCAAAGCACTATAAATACATGCATTGGGCCAGAGGGAGGAGAGGTTGAAAGCTGAACATTCCTAAGGGTAGATGCTGCTGAAATTAGGACTCCCTTATAGAGCTTGAGAGGAGAGATTCCAATCCTTTCCTAGCTTCATTTGGAAGTGGGTGAGCTGATAAAAGTAAAGGAGAACTCTTGCTGGACCCTGGGAGGGACCTGCACAACACCAAGGCACTAGTTGTAATGGTTTCTTTTGTTTCCAATTAATACAATTAAGCTCATTTTTCTCAACAAGTTGTTCTGTATAATTTGTTTCATATACTCCTTGGTCTTTATGATGAATATGTTTTATTATATAAGTTATTCAGGTGATATGTAATCGTTTGCTTGTTAGTGAATGCAGGCTTCAAGGAGAAGGAGCTCATCTAGATCAGAGAGGCTGGACTACAACAAACAAGCGTTGGACTAAAGGTAAGCCTTAAACACCTGGTTGCTTTTATTTTAAATGCATATTTAGGGAAAGATAGTGCTTGATTGTTTTGTTTTTCACTAGAAAGCCTTAGCTTCTATGGTGGTCGGTTTTGTCCGCAAAATTGACTCTTTCTGCGTGACAGTGGGTGAGCATTAAAAATGTCACTTGCCATTAAATGGATCTCTTAATTTTTTGTTTGGATATAAACTTTACACACCTTAATAGATGGGATTGACAAAAGAAGATTTGGACTTTGGTGGAAGTGACAAGTTGTTTTCTTCAAGCCAAAGTACTATCAACTAAGTTTTGGCTAGAAGTTGTTGAAAGAAATAAGGTTTATTTGATAACTAAGGTATTTTATTTGCAATTAGGAAGTGATTATACAATTTCCTTTCATATCCTTGCAAATATAAACTTTGCTTGATTGATTATTTGGCTTGCTATCCACTTTGTTTGGTTCGTACATGAAATAGATTTCAACTTGTAGTAGTAGGATAGAAGGTTGGAGACCTAAAGTTAGTGAACATGGCATTGAATGGATTTCCACTTCATGATAGCAATTTCTCAAAATAATTCCTTCTTAGGAGAATATTTCGAGCTTGTTGTCTGAAGAAATGTTCAAGAGACAAGGACTTGTTTCTCCATGGTGCTAGCCCTCTGATCCATCATATTTTGTGTGTAATACATGTGAAATCCTATGATTTAAGACAAGTACATGAAAAATATGTCTAGATAACATGGTAATAGATATATACTGGATCTCTCATAGGTTGATCAAGACTGTATATATTGAAGCAACCCTAGAGATCTCGCTCCTCTCATTTCTAGATATAACCTCCTCCACACAATCACCACAGAAGAAGACAATTGTTCCTCATTCACAAAAGAAGAGTCAACATACACAATATAAATTTCAAACCATATGCATATAATTAGCAGAAATTATACAAGGGAAGGAAAACAAACATAATTCTATTAAGAAATGTAACAATACAAAATTTACCTCAAGATATTTGTGATCCCACCTTAGTCCTTGGTTTGATGCCTTCCTTGAATCATATCAAGACAAGGAAACTCTCAAATACAATGAAACTGGTAATGTGGCATTGTAATTACATTGAATGATAGAAAGTGTGAATAATAAGAATGTAGTCAATTACAAATATCCTTCATTATGATCATTTTAAATTATGTTCTTCTACTATTATTATTGTCACACCTGTTAGCTTTTCCATATTTTCATATTAATCATATGAAAAGGGTGGTGGAAATTGTAAACCATTTAAATATTTAGCTCCAACTATCATAATAAACATAATACCTTTCCTTTGTTGCTCTCTGATATTAATAGTAGTTTTCTCCAATGTCAATAATTATGGCATGGAGTCTTAAACCCCAAGTAAGTTTCAACGTTGGTTCCTCCACAAGGCATTGTAGAAGGAGGTGGGAGAATCCATTGACATCGGTGCCTCAATTAGATTGGAAAATAGAGTAGGTCAAAGATTTCTCATCATCAAAGTTTTTGCCTCAATCAAATCATAGCCTACAATGAGAATATGCTTACATACTTTTGATGTTGGTACCTCAATCAGGTTGTAGTCTTCCATAAGTAGTAGTTTACATATCTTAGGGGTGGTTTCCTCCAACAGGTCGAAGCCTACAAATATATGTAATAAATTGAAAATAAATATGAAGACAGATTTGTGGTTTTCTCTCATATGAGTTTCCACATAAAATATTTTGTCTCTTTAATGTGATGGCTTCTTGATTTGTTGTGATGATAGTTTTATGATGCACTATTTTACATATTAATATGTTTTGTATGGTGATGGTTCATTGTAATATGATTGAATTATTATGAAAACTTGTGAAATGGTAAAATTTCTCTCACACTAATTCAACCCCCCTCTCAGTGTGACCATTGGTCTGACATAAAATTCTAGTTTTTAAATCATATTTTCATATGCTTATGGTTGTAACATGCATTGTATGAACCTTTCTGCTAATTGCATGAACCACTTTATTTTCCTTAACATTATGTGCTTGATTCCAAAATTACAATCAATGAAAAATTCTAGCCATCTAATATGTATAATATTAAAAATTCCATGCAAATGCTTCAACCCATTGCGATCAATCCATAAGTCAAACCTCTTTCCCATGAGGAAGTTCCTACACATTTCTAAAGCATGTATAATGGTTACCAACTCCAAATTATGAGTGGCATAGTTCCTTTTATGATCTTTTAGCCTTTTGGATTCATAAGATATCACATGCACATTTTGCATGAGAGCTCCTCTTAATCCTTTACATGCATCTGTGCACACAAGAAATTCTTCTTTTAGAGAAACTACCTTGAAGTCATGTGTACTTGTTAACCTCTTTAAATTTTAATAGGTCTCTTCACATTTATGGGACCGCTAAAATTTCATGCCTTTCTTTTGAAAGGAAGTAATAGGATGAGCTATTTTAGAGAATCCTTCAATAAATATTCTATAGTATCCTACTAAACACATTAAATATCTCACCTTTTTCACAATTTCTGGTGTTGGCTTCTCTTTCATTGTTTTAATATTTTTTGAGTCTTTTTCTATCCCTTTATCTATGATTATATGAACCAAATAATGAAGTTTTAAAAATAAAATGGACACTTCCTCATCTTGCCATACAATTTATACAATCTAATTCACTACAACAAAACCATATGATTAACATCCCTTTTTGAATCCTTTTTTTCATCTACAGCCCATTGTTGGTGCTATTTATGTCCACTTATCAAATATAGTTCAAAACTTGATGCAAAATTTGCATCTTGTTTTGCACCAAGTTTTACACCAAGTTTAGCTCTAGGAATTGCAATAAGTTTTGCACCAAGTTTTTCACCAGATTTTATGCTAAGCTTTGTTCCATCCTTTGCGCTAAGTTTTTTTCTAGATTTTGCATCAAGTTTGGAACCTAATTTTGTTTCACCTACTTTTTCATCCTCTATTTCATCCACTTTTTATGTCTACACTTGCATCTTCTTTTGCATCCTTTTTCACATCCCCTTTCCACCAAGTTTTGAGTCAAGTTTTGTGTGTATTTTTCATCTACATTTTCATGTAATTTTGTTGCATCCAATTTTGCATCTTGAAATTGCATCAATATTTACATCATCTTATACATATATTATTATGTCCATTGCAATCCAATATTGTTGGGCCACAATTTGCACCGAGTTTGGCACCTCCCTTTGCACCCAATTTTGCTTCTAATTTTGCATCCACATCTGCATCCTAATTTATGTCTAGGTCTCTATCAACTTTTACATATATTTTTTCATCCCTTTTTGTATCCACTTTTACATGAGGATTTGCATCAGATTTATTTTTTCTCGTTTCCCATCTACTTTTGTATCTACTTTTGCATCGACTTTTTTCTCATCGAATTTTGCATCCAATTTTGTATCCACTATTGCACCTATGTTTAAATGCACATTTGCATCCCTTTTTTCATTTTCCTTTGTATCAAAGTTTTCTACTTCTTTTGCATATATCATTACATCCACTTTTGTTGTGCCATAATTTGCGCCATGTTTTTCGCTTGTTGTTGTACCCACATTTGCTTCCAATTTTGCATCCTCCTTTTCGTCCAATATTTGAATCATATATTGCATCTCCTTTTGCATCCACTTTTGCATCAGGTTTATGCATTGGGTTTTGTGTCTCGTTTTGTATCTACCTTTGCATCTATTTCCATTGCCTCCATTTTTTGGATCCAATTTTGTTTCATTTTTTACACCTATGTTTGCGTCCACTTTTACATCCCTTTTTTCTTCTTGTTTTGCATCTAAGTTTGCATCCTTTTTTGTGTTCATTATTAAATCAACTTTTGCATCCACTTTTGTTGGACTATAATTTCTACCATATTTTGTGCCTGTCCTTGCAACCCACATTTGCTTCCACTTTTTCATCCTCTTTTTTGTCCAATTTTACATTGAATATTGTGTATGTTTATTTCATTCCCATGTTGCATCCACTTATACATCAGCCTTTGCATCTCATTTTGCGTCCACTTTTGTCTCCACTATTACACCCATGCTCACGTGTACATTTACATTTCCTTTTGCATCTTATTTTGCATCCAAGTTTGTGCTATTCTTTTTGTCTATTGTTGCATCGACATTTATTTCACCACAATTTGTGCCAAGTTTTACACCTACTTTTGTAGCCATGTTTTCTTCCACTTTTGCATTTGTGTTTGCATAATATTTTGTGTCCAAGGTTTCACTAACTATTACATCTACTTTTGCATACACTTTTGTATCAAGTTTTGCATCTTGTTTTGGTTCTGCTTATGTTGAATCCACTTATGTTGCATCCACTTTTCATCTAATTTTTTATATATTATTGCTCCCGTTTTCGTGTTCTCTTTTACATTCCATTTCCAACATTCATTATATTTCCTGCATTGATGATATTTCTTATGACATTGATAATTATGAGCACCTAATGACAATGTCAATCATGATGATGATGATGATAATGAAGATGATTATGATGGCATCAATTATGATTATGATGATAAATACGATGGTGGTTATAGTGAAAATGATTATCATGATGACCTTGGCCAACCTTCCCAATTTTTAAATGTTTTCATTGTCATAATCACAATAATTATATGTGGTGTCATCATCCAATTCATCATCAAATGATAATCATTATCATCATTGTCCTCTAGGTCATCATCAACAACAATAATGGCATTAATGATGATGATGACGATAATTATTATCACAATAAATATTTCACACTTTTTTTGGTCTTTTTGGAAAATGCTGACAATTTTAGTGTCAATACTTAAATTTGTAATATATGGGGAACATTGCTTAATAAGAGGTATGTCAAATATTTCCTTTAGAAATATGACTAAAAAATAGGGAAGTTTGAAGGAATTTTTCAAGAATTTAACAGACCCTCTCCATTAGAAAGTGCTATAAAGAATATTTCAAAATGTATATAGAACTCCCCAAAAGAACCCCAGAATCAAAAGTTATAGCAGAATGAAGGCACCCTTTGAAAACCAAAAAATAAAGAGAAGAATCCTAAGTAAAGATCTCAAATATTGGAAATCAGAGTTTTTTAAACCAGTAAGTCAGAGCGAATCAGTGACTAGCGATCACTGATATCGCATATCAACAATCAGAAGTTTCAAAATCCTAGATTGTGCATATCATAGTTTTGGAAAGGTAAGCAGAAAAGGTTAGAGAAAGGACAACGATCAATGATTGCCAGTAGTTAGGGGTCTAGGCATATCGATGTTCGGCGATCTATGGTTGCAAAGTAGCAACCTTAATAAATATCTAATACACAAATTTCGATACAAATAGGCCGACAATGTCAAAATTCTAGAGGGGTAATTATAGGTCAACGAAGGATTTGTTTGAAAAACTCAGGACCTTTATATCTCCTCCC
Source organism: Pinus tabuliformis (assembly GCA_031772625.1). Classification (NCBI taxonomy): domain Eukaryota; kingdom Viridiplantae; phylum Streptophyta; class Pinopsida; order Pinales; family Pinaceae; genus Pinus; species Pinus tabuliformis. The sequence goes on from CM062816.1 coordinate 756,080,863, forward strand.
AAATGGATGCATGACAGATAAATATTGGATTTGATAAAGTGCACATTACTGATAACTATTAGATATGATAAATTACACGTAGAACGTAGTGATCGACTCCAATAACGGCCACGTGGTGGCTAACATCATCATGACGTGGAAATATGGTGCACACATGGAAGGCATTTGGCATTTTGAGGGGTCAAAAGAGGCCAAAAAAGGGTGACACATGTCACCATTCACAATGTGACACATGGTAGCGATGACATCACATATCGAAGATCCGGGACCGAAGGTTGAGGCATGTTGTGCATTAATGTGAAATCGCTGATTCATAACCTTTGATTAAGGGGCTTTGATATGGGGGCTAACCCACTGTCATGAGAAGATCCACAGGGCTAGAGGCTAAGAATAGGAGGTGATCAATGATGGATAATCAATGAAGTTGAAGTGTTGTGCACCAAGTTAAATTGCATAGAGAGGGGATCCAATGGGGGGGCTAGCCCACGACTGCAAAGAGATCAAAAAACCAAACCCAAGGCAGATAAACAAAGGCTATCGCATGTCAAAGATCACATGTATTAGAAGGACACAAGCGTTGCATTATGAAATCACCGATTAAAAATTTCTGATATTATAATGGCCTAGACACATATGATGAGAACGCATATGGGGACTGTTTATAATGTGGTATTTCAAAGAATCAACAATCATCATAGCCATAGGGTTAAAGACCCTACAATTTTTGGCTTTGGCATGTGGGCCCTAGTCACCTAGTTTCCGCTTAAATCCCAGGGGCTAGGCATATCAAAGAGTCAACACCATGCATAACATAGAGTGACATACATGGAAAAGTTATGATAGATGGAACTCCAATATCGGGATTAACACATAGTCTTTAGAGTTTAAATGATCTAAAAATCGGGCTTTTAGGCTTATTGTCTAACTTACAAGAACCTCTCCCACTTCCAAAGCTTTAAATTTTCCCAAGTCTTAATGATTAACCAATGTGGAATTAATAAATTCTTGAAAATATAGGTGTATGCTTACACGTACAAGCATACACCTATATTTTCAAGCATTTCTTAAGTATGCATTGGTTAATCATTAATACTTGGGAAAATTTAAAGCTTTGGAAGTGGGAGAAGTTCTTGTAAGTTAGACAAGAAGCCTAAGAGCTCCATTTTTAGATCAGGTGGTATCGGAGCTTAAGATTGATTAACCCCACCTTCAAATAAGGTTGTATCAGAGTGCTTGATTGACAGGGAAAAGATTGCTTGTCTGAAAGGTGTTTGGACAGTCAAGGATTGGTTTCGTCATTGATTGTATGCTTGGTTGCAGACTGACTGTTGTTTGAGTTTACAGAGGTGAAGGGAGAGCTATTGATAGCTTAGTACAGGAAGGACAAGAAGGAAGAAGGGATGAAGGCATTCTTCTATCCCAAAGGACCTCAGGCAATCCTTGAAGCACAAAAGGTTGTTGCAAGAGGTTATTGACTAAGCTCTTTAATAATCTTGTTTGAAATCATTTTGTGCACTTTGAAAATGACAACTTCTATAAGTGAGTTCTCAAGTTCTTCTTGCTTCCCAAGTTCCTTTGATGGAGACATGAAGCAAGACTTGTCCACCATGATGGATATGGTGAGAGAAATGTATGAGGATGGAAGGAAGAGTAGCATACTTAGAGAGAAGTTGAATTCCGTGGAGGAAGAGAAGCAGATGCTTTCTGGCAAATTGCAGGAAATGGAGAGGAAACTTCATATTGCAAATATGAAATTGAAAAGGATGCATGGGTTGGAGTCCCAACTCTTTATTGCCAAAGAAGCCTTGGCCAAGTATCAGATTGAAGAAGATGTAAACCATTCCTGTTTGTCTTCAAAATCTTCTAAGAATGCTTATATTGGTTCTTTTGAAAAACATACCAGAGGCATAGGTTCCAAGCTAATGTCCAAGATGGACTATGAAGGAAAAGGATTGGGAAAACATGCACAAGGTATTGTTGAGGCAATAATGGTTGAGGAAAGGCCTAAGTATTTGGGTCTTGGATATGGACAGTCTTATGGAGAGGATTCCAAAGCTGTTGTGAAGTCCATTGAAACAGTTCCAAAAAGGAGTTTCATTGCAAGTCCTCAACCTCAAGAATGTGAGGATTGTATTCAGGAGGAATGAAATAGCTCAAAACATCATTCACAAGATGCAGGTGTTTAGAAGCACACACTTGAACTAGAGAGTTGTGGAAAGCCTGAACACCTTGAAGAAAGTGATGGTGTTCCAAAGGGAGCCACTTCTTCATTTTCTTCACCTCCTCATCAAGGCAATAAAGGTAAAAGAGGCAGATATAAATCTGGTTCTAAACACATTCCTTTTGATTTTGTAAAGCATGGAAAAAGAATTTCATGTTCCTTTTGTGGTTTGGATAACCATTATGTTTCTAGATGTTGGAAGAGGATGGCAACATACAGGAAACTTTTGAAGGAAAAGAAGCAAGTAGCCAAAGGTCCACAGGACAAGGCAAATCATGTTGTCAAAAGGATGCACATGTGTTGCACTTACTGCCATAAGAAAGGGAATCTTGTTGAAAGGTGTTGGACCTTGAATCCAATAATGCTTCCACCAAAGCTGAAGGAGAAGGTGGAAAAAGAAAATGGTAGGTATGGAAATAAAGATTCCATGATTGATGTGTTTCAGGATGATTCGCATATTGATGCTGATGTGAAAACAAAGGAGGGACTTTTGAAATGGATCGGTAAGAAATTATTAGAATTCTTCTCCAATTAAGACTTCATGTCTATTGATGCATCTGTTTGCATTTCTTTGTGGAATATGCAATTTACAGGATCTACCAAAATGGTAAATGGAAATAATTTGAGTAGGAAACTCAATTTATTTCTGCAACAATATGTTAATTTCAGCTTCAAAAGTACAATGTACTTAAGCAAAAGTTGAAAGATGGAATACAAGCATGAGCGTGAGATGCATGTGATGTTGGCTTGGGAGAAGTTAACTTGGTCTCCAAAATGGAGATAATGATGAAGTGTTTCATCTTTTGGAAAAGAGTCCAAAAGTTTTCAAGGCATGATTTATTGGCTTTTTATCTATTCAATCATCTATATGCAGATATACGACATGGAAGGGTTCATAAGATGTGAAATTCGTTTCTTTGTTGAAGCATGAGTTAGTCCATCCAATTGTTATCCATATGCCTGATGTTGTTAACAGTTGTTGTTGGCATCTTTTCAAATAGGTATAGATGAAAGTTTTGTGGAGAAGATGTACTTCACATTTGTTTAACCCACCTTGGATCAAGGATCAGGGAAAAGAAGTTCAAACTATCTTCTGTAAACTTCACAGCAGAAGTTCTGCATGAAGTCAAGGAGGAAAATAGTTCTTCCCAAGATGACCAACCCACCCAAGAAGGGAAGTGGTTAGAGATTTTGGTTTAGAGGCACTATGCAAAGGCAAGTGTAGGGAGGTTGAAAGAATAGGGTGTTGTTACTCTCATTTACTACTCAGATCAGTATATCAGTCTTTTGGTGGACCAAAAGTTCTTTTACTAAGAAGGCGTGATCAAAAATGGATCGTGAAACTCTCTATTTCTTCATGAACTCTCTATAATTTATGCCAAAGATTAAAAATATTGTGAAGATGAAGCTTATCAAAGGAATCCTCATGACAGTTGCTAACTGCAATCAACGCGAGTCAATGATGGTCGTCTATCAAGCACGCAGAGCGATGGAACATGGTAATGCGCGTTGTCACAAATTAGCAAATTCAATGATGGTTTGGGTCAACGGGGGAGGAATATGATATGCGATTAGCAATCACATATTGCATGGCAAACCCCTCGAAGAAGGAGAGCCACATGTGCCCAACCCGCAAAATCATGAAATGCAGTGGAAAGTGTTTCGGTTCTGTCCAAGGCGGGATTCCATAGAAACCGACAAGATATCAAAAAGGCTTCGAGTGGTAAGCAGTTTATACTGAGTCCTGCCTGATGCCACATAGCAAGTGACATATGTCCGACGGAAGAGAGAGAAAACGGCTCACATCGGACGAGTAAACTTTGAGCAAGTTATCTGCACGATATGTGTGATGACCGTAGGATATGGAGGGTGCAGATCAATGACAGAGATGCGACCTGATGGATCCCATTTGGACCCCCACAACTATCTCTTTCAAATTTTCAGTTTCCGTAATTATAGCACAATTTACTATTTTTAGCAGTTTTTCGGGCCCTGAACTTCTGAAGCCGTTTTGAGGCCCTAAATGACAGTTTTTGGGAAATCTGGGAGCATCATGGGTCCATGGATAGATGTCTCTCTTCCCAAAGTTTTAGTGCTTGGATAGATCTTTCTAGCGAGATATTGCACCCGTCAAACGGAGATCGTATGCCAAAGTTATGACCCCGAGAAATTGATGTATCAATTTATCCAAACGGGGCCCACAATTTGGTGTTTCATCTTCTAGGGTTAGGTTTTTGGATGTTACGGGTTTTCCATTGTTTCTCAACAATAAATATGCCATCGAGCCTCAGTGTAACATAGTTCGGAGGCATGTAGTTGCCACATCTCTTCTCAGAGATAAGCTACCATCACCCTAGCTAGTTTATTTCCATTTATGTTTGTAAGCATATTTCAGTATTTTACGTTAATGAAATGAAGTATTTTTTGCCATTGCATCTTTGTGTATATGGTTATCTATGTATTTTGTTGTGCTCCTAGTTAAATCTGGATTAGTGGTATCAGAACGATCTGCTTTTTTCTCTGTTTTTCTTTGCATGTCTCCAACAAGGTCAGGATATAAGGAGTTAGGGCTTGAACTGGTCGAATCCTTACAAGACCAGCCTCGAAAATCCTAATGACCTCCCATGGTGGATGAAAATAAAGACAAGGGGGCTGGAGATCCTATCAAAATCTTACTCGAAGAATCCCTCGAGCAACAAAGGAACGCGATGATGGATAGCTTTGCGCAAATCCTTCAGTGACTACCCAGAGGCGACGCATCGGCTTCCAAAAGCTACTCTGGAAATTCCACACCATTTAAGGTACAAGTTAATTTTGAAGTCCCCATGTTCGAGGGTCAAATAGACGTAGATGCCATAGATAAATGGTTAAATCTACTAGATGGGTATTTTTCTATTCATGAATTTTTGAGTCGGGAGAAGATTGTTTTCGCTCTTTTCAAAGCACCCCCCAATGTCAAGGATTGGTGGGAAGCCTACTGCGAGTAGAAGAATGAAAGTACGGGCTCACTATTTTCAGCTGAACCCACTTAGGATTCGTTCCAGGATGCCATCAAGGAGAAGTACTACCCTTCCAAAAGCTCTGAGGACAAATACATAGAATGGACCACACTACGGCAGGGAAGGGACCAAGATGTGCCATAGTTCACAAAAAATTTTCATACCCTTCACACACAGTTGGGTAACAAAGATTCTGAGCTACATCTGGTACTCAAATACTGCAACTCCCTACATAGATACATCCAGGAAGAGATGGAGTTCCTGAACATCTCCTCGCTCGACACGACATACCGATATGCTGTCAAAATCAAGCAAAAGTTAAAATAGAAGAAGCGGGACTTTGGATCTGCAAATTTGAAGACCAGAGGACAAAGCCAAGGTGGGGTGACCAAAGAAAACCCGTCGAAGCCACAAGAAAATAACAACACCATGAAGTCGAAGAATGACACGGGAAAGTGGTGTGAGTTCCATAAGAGTCCCACTAATAACACAAATGAGTGTCGGACCAAGCAGTTGTTGGTGGCCAAGATGAAGGCTTTAGAATCAGATGCATGTTCCAACCTTGAGTCAGAACTCGATAAGGGGAATGACAAAGGGAAGAAAATCATTGATGCGGAGCCCAGCATCATTGTTGCCATTGTTAATTTCCTAAAGAATGAGCCCGAAGACCTAGGGGACGGGGAGCGTCTTTTCCACTCACAGATGTGGGTGAGGGGTTCACCACTGCAATTCATTGTCGACAGTGGCAACCAAAAGAACCTCATTTCAATAGAGGTTGTGAAGCAGTTGGGCCTACCGACTACACCACACCCATAGCCGTACAATATGGGTGGCTTCATGAAGGATGAGATCTCAAAGTCTGCCAACAGTGCCGCCTTCCCTATAGTATCAAGCCCTTCACAGATGAGGTATTGTGTGATGTTACACCTCTGCATGTTTGTGATGTACTATTAGGCCAGCCATACTTGTGGAGGCAACATGCCATGTATGAGTCAAGGCCTCACGCTGTCATTATTTGTTTCAGTGATTCATTATAAAGGATATCGAAGATAACCCCACCCACCACCACCTCTTTGATCACTGCTAAGAAAGGCAACAAGCTCATCTCCTAGACTTGGAAATTCATCTGTTTGGTTTGCTCCCAAAGTAAAGGGAAGATCGTCACCACATCCATGACCCCTGCGAAGAGTTCCTCCACGCAGCAGTAGTAGCAAAGGGATATGGTCATGAAAGAAAACAGGAACAACTTTTCTTCACCCACAGGGGTACCACACAAGTTTTAAGTGGACAACAAAGTTTGGTTACATCTGCAGAAAGAATGCCTTACAAGAGCCCATCAGAAACTACGACCACTCTGACATGGTCCTTACACTAGTACCAAGGCCATGGGAAACAATGCTTTGAAGCATAGCATTCCCCCATTCCTTTGATTGCACCGAATGTTCAATGTGTACCACCCTCGACCATGCTTCCAACCATTACTGGACACATCAGAGATTGTAGCACAGCTCACCAAGGACCAAGTTCAATAGATGGAGGAACTCAACACAATGGGGACCATTGCTTCCTAAGGGGGGAGGAATGATCCAGGTGGATGTTGGTGGCCACCCACCTATCCCATTTGGATCCCCACAACTGTCTCTTTCAGTTTTTCAGTTTCTGTAATTGTAGCACAATTTACTATTTTTAGTAGTTTTTCGGGCCCTGAACTTCCGAAGCCGTTTTGAGGCCCTAAACGACATTTTCTGGGAAATCTGAGAGAAACATGAGTCCATGGACCAATGTCGCTCTTCCCAAAGTTTTATTGTTGATAGATCTTTCTAACAAGCTATTGTACACATCAAACGAAGATTGTATGCCAAGGTTATGACCCCGGGAAATTGATGTACCAATTTACCCAAACGGGGTCCACAATTTGGCGTTTCATCTTATAGGGTTAGGTTTTGGGATGTTAAGGATTTTCCATTGTTTCTCAACAATAAATAGGCATTCTAGCCTCAGTGTAACACATTTCAGAGGCATGTAGCTGCCACATCTCTTCTCAGAGATAACCTACCATTGCCTTAGCTAGTTTATTTCCATTTCTGTTTGTAAGCATATTTCAGTATTCTACACTAATGAAATGAAGTTATTTCCACTGCATATTTGTGTATATGGTTATCTCTGTATTTTGTCGCATTCCTGTTTAAATCCAGATCAATGGATGACCGGATTTGATGAAGTTGTAAAGCAGATTGTGTGGGATTTTTAAGTCTGACGTGGATGATGAGTTGGCAGAGATTAGTGTTTCGCAGGCATTCTTGGAGTAAATGGAAATAATGACCGTTTCAAATGATTGAGTGTTCTCGGTGAACCTAAAAAGCTCATCCATTAAAGGAATAGGTGGCCACCTCCCTATAAGGTGTTATGTAGTAACTATAATCGTCGAAAGAAGGGATTCAAACGGATGGAGGTAGGGAACCAGAAAGTTGAGAAGCAGAAACAAATAGTGAGAAAGCAGATTGGCTTAAAAGCCACAGACTAACAGAGAGGAGAGGGGGCAGTCTAGAAAGTAGTAAATAGAGTCACCTGGAAGCAGAGAAGCCAAAGCCGAGCTAACCTAAAGAAGAAAAGGTAGCAAGTGATCTAGGGTTAAGACAAAGACAAAGAGAGTACTCCAGAGAGTCTATGTACTCTAGAGAGACTTGGGAGATCCAAGTACAGTCCTACTGATTGTATCTGTTGTGTGAGACTCAAATTGAGCTCACTGTAATAGGCAAAGCCACGCCGCAGAGCTAGAGAGCTCTAATAGACTTCTAAAGAGCCACGAGGCTGCGGTGAAGTTGCAACACAGTAGGAGATCAAATGATTGAGTTGTGGCTGGTTGTCTGAGGTGTGTCGAAGATATGAGGAGTTCTAGAGACAAATTCAGAGTTCTGAGGGAGTCAGAAAATCCAGAAGCTCGAGAAGCTCAGAGCACTGACTGAAGGAGTCAAGTCCAAAGAAGCCTAGACCTGCCTACAGAAGAAGGACAGCTAGGGGTAAGATGGAGTTCTAAACACATTGGTTCAGTTGTAAACCAATGGAGTTAATTGTAGCACTTGTAAAAGAATTGAAGCCATAATCCCGGAGAGCCTAATCATGTTGATTAGAGCTCAAGGAGACATAGACCAAGATATCAGGGTGAAATCCATAGTATATTGTTATCTTATGGGTTTGTTGAATTGCTGCTTTATTCACTGTTATTTGTGTTTCACATCAGCATAAGCAAATGAACATAAGCACTCAACAATAAAAAACAAATACAAGCATACACCTATATTTTCAAGCATTTCTTAATTCTGCATTGGTTAATCATTAAGACTTGGCAAAATTTAAAGCTTTGGAAGTGGGAGAGGTACTTGTAAGTTAGATACGAAGCCTAAGAGCCCCATTTTTAGATCATTAAATAAGTTCAATCCTAGAACATTTAACAAAGGAAATAACCCCCTGTAACAAAATAAAAGACTTAGCACTTCAAGGCTAAACTAAGAGTCACAACCTTGTGTAGGTTTTAGCCCCGTACAAAAATTACTTGCATACGAATTCTAAAACACAAAAAATAAACAATGCGAGAGCATAGGACATAAAACACATACACACAGATATTTTCCCCTGGATCCCAAAACCGAGACTACCAGCTTGATTCTCAATTATGTTCCTTTCAATGTTACAATACATATTTATACATGTCGAGGCATCCAATACCATGGACCGAAAACCATCGCATCCAAAACCATGGAACGAAAACCATCGTGTCCAAAACCATGTGCGCAAATCATGCAAAAAACCATAGGTAGGTATACCCAACCTAACATAGGGTCAAAAACCAAAATTTTCCAAGGTGCTACCTTGGACCCCATAGAGTGGGGTTACCTGCACCCTTCAAACCCCCTGTGACCCCTCCCACTATGCAATCAGCGCAACAAAGGGGGGGCTCTGCCCCCCTTTTAAGCCCTTGGTTAACTACGTGGGCTAGTTGTGGAAAGAATATAATACAACCCAAGATTCTCTCAATTGTTGTTTTCTTTCCAGAGTGGGCCACAAGAGAGATTAGTCATTTATCAAACCTTGCAATTCCCATTGTTTCTCTACACCAAGATAACTTCTCAGAATTCAAAATTATTTTCAAGGCATCTGCAGTATTCTTCAAAGTGTCCACCTTTACCAACAACATTTCTTTGTCCTCTATCATATCCCTCACAAAGTGATACTAAACATTAATGTGCTTTGTCTTTGAATGGTAAGTAGGGTTCTTTGCCAAGAAAATTGCACTTTGGCTGTCAAAGTCTATCCTGATAGCTCCCTATACTAAACCCATACTTTATCACAATCTCTGCAACCAAACTGCTTCCTTGCTTGCATGAGTGGCTACCATGTATTCTACCTCTGTAGCTGATAGTGCCACTACAAAATTTTTCTTACTCATCCAACTGGCTACATCTCCAAATAGGTTAAACACATACCCACTTGTAGATCTTCTCTGATCCAGATCTCTAACCTAGTCCACATCAACAAAGCCATGGATATTCAAAACTTTTTCCAATCCTGGTCTTCCTTGGTAGCACAAACCATAATCACTAGTGGCATGTAAATACCTTAAAACCCGCTTCACTGCAGGCTAGTGCTCCTTCCCTGATTTGCTCAATACTCCCACTACATGTGCAATGTCTGGTCTAGTACAAACCATCACATACATCAGGCTATCAACTACACTTGCATATGAAACACGCGACATATCCTCTTCCTCTTCTTGTGTCTCGGGACACTATTCAACAGATAACTTTACAATTACGAGAATAGGTACCTTCACCAGTTTACTATACTGCATATTAAACCTCTGTAATATTGTCTCGACAAACTTCCTCTGGTTTAACCAGAGCTTCCTCTTTACCCGAGCTCCTTTAACTTTCATGCCCAAAATATAGTTTGCAGCACCAAGATCTTTCATGTCGAATTTGGAGGACAATTGGGTCTTCAAATTTTGGATAGTTTCTTTGTCATTTCCAACCAGCAACATATCATCCACATACAAGACTAGATAAATAACACAGTCACCAATTAATTCAAAATACACACAGTGATCTGCTTTGCCTCTAGTGAATCTGATTCCTCGTATAAATGACTGTTTTAACCCATACAATGACTTCTTTAACTTGCATACCATTTCTTTCTTACCCTTCACCATAAAGCCTTTAGGTTGCTTCATGTAGATCTCCTCTTCCAAATCCCCATGAAGAAACGTTGTCTTCACATCCATCTATTCTGCCTCAAAATCAAAAAGAAAAAACAACAGATAAAAGTAATTTAATAGAAGCTACCTTGAGAACAAGAGAAAAGATATCACCAAAATCAATTCCGGGCACCTCGGAATAAATGTTTTCTACCAACCAAGCTTTGTATTTCTCCACCTTTCCTTATGCATTTGTCTTATTCTTGAGCACCCATTTGGTGCCAATGGGTTTCCTTCTAGCCGGAAAGTCCACCAAATCCGAAGCCTCATTTTTGCGAAAAGATGCCATTTCATCAACCATGGCCTCTTTCTAGAGTTTTCCATCCTCTAAATCTACTACTTCCTTCACAGTTTTGGGATCATCATCAGTAATATATAAAGAAAAATTTGAATAGAAATAATATGGGCTATTCCTTTCTAGATGCCTTCTTTCTCGAACTGATCTTCTCACCCTCGGATTTCATGGCTCTTCATATTCTGATTCCTCCTCTATTGTAGAGTATTATTCTTTCTCCTTTAGCTCAAACTCTATCTTCTCAGGTTCCTTTGGTTGGACTTCATGTTTAATAACATCTTTCACCTCTCTGAACACCACATCTCGGTTGTACACAAACAAGGCATCACCATTCTGGCTCTCCATATTTTTCCGTCTCATCTCCTACAACAGCAAGGATGAGACTATTTCTTCAAACTGCAAGGCAATTGCATTGCTACCTATTGCAATAACTAGACTAACCAACAAATCTGGTAGAGAACACAACACACTAATGCACTTATCTTCATCTAAAATTTTGATATCAACAGACGATAACTGAATTAACACAGTATTAAACGCATTCAGATGCTCTGTCACCGACTCTCCATCTTTCATCCTCAGGTTATATAGATTTTTCTGTAGGAACATTTTATTCACCAGAGACTTATATTGATACAAAGTCCCTAACTTATCCCACAAAGCCTTCACCATAGCTTCCCCTGATACATTCATCAATACTGAATCTGAGAGACATAATTGTATTGTGCTCTTTTCCTTCCGATCCAACTTCTTCCATTCTTGATCAGACACTCTCATTGGTTTAGCACCCAAATCTATCGCAATCCACTTACCTTTATCAACCAACAGATCCTCCATCTTGAGTTTCCACAAATCCAAACTCTCACCATTTAATTTCTCGATCTCTATCTTTCCACTACTTGCCATCTTCTTTCACTACCAAAATCGATCCCACAGATCTCCCACTGAACGGGATCTACCATAGGCTCAAGTGAAACCCCTCAGCAACAAAGGCATCCCCTTGAAGCCAAAACAGATCTGATACCAAATGTAGGTTTTAACTCCATATAGAAATTACCTGCTTATGAATTCTAAAACATTGAAAATAAACAATGTGAGTGCATAACACATAAAACACATATACACAGATATTTTCCCCTGGATCCCAAAACTAAGACTACCAGCTTGATTTTTCATTATGTTCCTTTCAATGTTACAATACATATTTATGCATGTCGAAGCATCCAATACCATGGACTGAAAAACATCGTGTCCAAAACCATGGACCAAAAACAATCGCGTCCAAAACCATGTGCAGAAATCATGCAGAAAACCATAGGTAGGTTTGCCCAACCTAACATAGGGTCCAAAACCAAAATTTTCCGGGGTTCTGCCCCGAACCCCATAGAGTGGAGTTACCTGCACCCCTCAAACCCCATGTGTGCACCCCCACTATGCAATCGGTGCAATGAAGGGGGGGATATGTCCCCCTCCTAACCCCCCAGTTAACAATGTGGGCTAGTCATGGAAAGAATATAACACAACCCAACACCTCGGTCATGGGATGAAGAAATACATGAAAGGGATAAAATGCAAGGGGCCAAGAAATATTAGTGAAACAATAAAGAAAATATTTCTATAATAGGAACATGCAAAATGCTTCCATGCTTGATAATGTTAGTTTATGATATTGGATTTCATTGATGCTCCTCTCTTAAATTAACAATCATTGATATTTGTTACTCCAACCATCTATCAAATTTATTTCCTTCAATCTATCTTTCTTCTAATTTTCCAAATAGTCAAAGGACTTATGACTTTTCATGCTTTGTACAACCTACTCATTGGAGTTGTGATCTCAACTGTTTAAATATATGGACTCCATCCCCAATGGTTTTGAAGATCACCCAACGAATTCATCCATAGAGATAAATCTGGCCACCTGAACTCAGTTGCACAAACCTTATACTACAGTGACCATAGCGTAGTTAAGTTTTATGGACAGAGATCTCTCTGGGTTGAAGGGAAAACCTCAACCTACAAGATTAGTTTGAGTTTACATTAGTTATTTCCTCCTACAACAACGGAAATTTATGACTGATAAGAACAATGATGATGATGTCCATGATGATGATGACAATAATGATGATAGAAATTATTGTAATGACGATGATGGGGATGATAAAATGGTGGTGATAATGATAATCATCAATCATCTCTCAAAAATAGGGTTGTTATTTCGCTTGCATATATCATTTGTGTACTAAAATACCATTTTCTATCATTCATCACATTTTTTGGGTCGATGATTTTTCTTGCGATGCCTATAATCATGAAAAATTGATGACAATATCCATAATGATGATGTCGATGATGATGGTGATGATAATGAAGATGATTACCACGATTATGGTGATTCCAATGAGCTTAGAGTCTCCTAGTCTCATGAACTTACTAGTTACAAGGCCACTTATGCATACACATAACTATCAAACTTTTTACATTTCCCATCTCTCTTGCCATATCTTATTATAACTGTGGTGTCAACACTACAAAGATATATTTTTGTAATGATGGTTCTGATGTTAGCACCAGAAATTTTTTTGTTAAATTTTGGTTTAGAAAAATTGATTTATGCAATTATTTGGACAATTGATGTAAAAAACTAAATAACATACAATTATTTTGATTACAGCCCCATGGATTTTCATGAAATCACTAGTTTCAAGACCATCTTCTACATACATATTATTATTAAAAAATTTGCATTTTCTATCCCTCTTGGGATATCTTGTTGTAATAGAAATATTAACACAAGAAATATACCCTGTTGTAATAGTGGTGTTAATATGAATAGTAAAAAAAATGTTAAATTTTGGTTAAAAGTTTAGATAAAGTTGGTTTTTTTAAATGCAATAATAAGGTTTTTTTTAAATTTTGGTATTAACTAGTTTTGGGTCGAATCATATGCATTAACCATGTTATTTGTGCTACAAGCCTGATCCTTGGGACAAAATTGAGATTTTAAATAAGTTTCAAAGATCATATTAATGGGAGAATAACAATGACGACTATTTTTATTGTCCAACTATTCAGGATATATATCATGTGTGAAAATCTTCAACATTTTCAGTAACAATGGATTAGAGGTGAGTTTGTAATTGTACAAAATGTTTGGATGATACATCAAAAGAAAGTTTGTTTTAGTGATGTACTTAGGATCTATTTTGGATAAGAAAATATAAGTTTTCGAAGTATGCAAATAATATCTCTCAAAACCCCTTGTCAAACTCATTCTTAGCTTTTGAGTAAAACTAGTGCAATTCTAATAAAAACTAGATATAAGGTATCCATCCATTGTTTTCTCTCCCCAAAAGTTTATTTCTCAGTTAACCAAGTGATCGAAATCCCCCAAATTTCCTAGATTAAAGAGTTGACTTGTCTTCATCTCTTTAATGGTGTTGTGGGGCTTCATCAAGAATATGCAGCCAATCACAAAATTTCACCAAAAAACACTATCTTTAAACTTTCAAAGATCTATTTATACATGAATGTCTCCTTGAATTTTTCCATTCTCCAACAATGCACTATTACCAAGGAGTTGGATAGTTGGGGAGCTCTACATAGTGAATTTATCAAATTGGGATGTAGTGCATACATTCATTTAACACTATTCAATCCGACAACAACCATAATTTTTTGTCTGACTATACTATGATATTAATTTATATTTTTGTAATTTATAATAATAATGGAGAGAGATTCAAGCATTAATCTAGATGTAAAGCATAACAACATTACATATACATAATCATCCTACATCATAAAACAAAAAAATCCCATTGCAAGAAATATATTTCCATTGTTGTCAAAGACAACTAACATATACACTATGGTCCATAGATCACATCAATAGAAATATGATCAACATTCAACCAAGTGATCTCAATGCTCCAAAACATCTAAATTAAGGATTCGTCTTACTTGTCTTCTTGTCTTCTCAAAGGTGTTGTGGGGCTTCATCAAGCATATGCAGCCATTAAAAAAAATTCACTAAAAAATTTATCTATAAAATTTCAAATATGTCTTCATACATGAATATCTCCTTGAACTTTTCCATTTTTCAACATAGCAGAAGGGCTTCATCGCTAAAAAATATTTCTTTCCATCATAAATCTTCTAGTTTTGGTTTAGCGAGTTATTTCTTCATTTTTCTAAGGCCTTAGAATCATGTTGTGGCCACAACAACATAACCATTTCTTGGCTCTAATTGGTAAACGAGGATCCACCTAAGTGTCCAACAAACATTGTAAAATTCTAGCATTAACATTATCGACTCCTAAAGCAAGGAAGGTCTCAGTTAAGGAGTGTTATGAAGGTGTTGGAGAGTTGGGGAGATCTACATAGTGAATTTATCAGATTGTGATGTAGTGGATACATTCATTTAACACTATGCAATCAAAAAATAACCATTATTTGTTGTCCGACTACACTATGACATTAAATTAGATTGTTGTAATTGATATTAATAATGAAGAGAGGTTCAAGCATTAATCTAGCTGTGAATCATAACAACATAAAATATATATATAGTCATCCTATATCATGAAACAAAAAAATCATGTTACAAGAGATATATTTCCATTGTTCTCAAACACAACCAAGATATACATTATGATCCATAAATCATATCAATAGCAATATGATCAATGTTCAACCATGGGATCACAATGCTCCAAATTGTTTGGCTTAAAGATTCCGCTTACTTGTCTTCTTGTCTACTCAAAGGTTTTGTGGGGCTTCATCAAGCATATGCAACCATTCACAAAATTTCACTAAAAAAGTCTATCTATAAAATTTCAAAGATTGCTTCATACATGAATTTCTCACTCAATTTTTCCATTCTGTACCAAAGCATTGGGGCTTCATCACTAGAAAATATTTTGTTCCATCATCAAAACAATATTCCACTTATGATTTAGCCAGTTATTTATTCATTTTTCTAAGGCCTTAGAATCATGTTGTGACCCCAACAACGTAACCATTTCTTGGCTCTAATTGTTAAACTAGGGTCCACTTAAGTGTCAAACATTGTACTAGTTTAGAATTATCATTATCGACTCCTAAAGCAAGGAAGGTCTCAGTTAAGGAGTGTTACGAAGGTGTTGGATAGTTGGGGAGCTCTACATAGTGAATTTGTTAGATTTTTCTGGAGTGCATAGATTCATTTGACGCTATGCAATCCAAAAACAACCATCATTTGTTGTCTAACTATACTATGACATTAAATTAGATTGTTGTAATTGATATTAATAATGGAGAGAGATTCAAGCATTAATATAAATGTAAATCATAAAAACATAAAATATATATAATCATCCTACATCATTAAACAAAAAAATACATATATAATTTCCATTGTTCTGAAAGACAACCAATATAAACACTATGATCCATACATCATATAACTATAAATATGATCATTGTTCAACCAAAAATTTCACTATTCAACCATCTAACTTCTTGTCTTAACCCATACAATGAAATTTATACATTTTTCCATGTAGACATACTGACATAGTAAAAAACCTAAGCTAACTAATTTCAAGAATTACATAAATACAGTTCATCATAAACAAAAATTACTTCACTATTCAAATATTGATATTGAATTTTTTTTTTTAAACTTTAAACTCAACTAAAATCATTGAGTTTCATCTCCTAACCACTAAAATCATAATGGTTTTTACATAGATTACATTAATACCTACCATATCATCTTCCAATAACAAAACCAACATAAAGGAAGCTTTCAAAAACACAATGTCCCAAGGTTCGCCAAACTTTAACATTGAAGCTTGAAGTTTGACAAAGCTTAAAAGAAAAATTAAGTTCGACCGAGGTTCATCTATTTCTATTCAAGTTTTCTTTGTGTAGTTCAACAAATAAAGTGTGTTGTCAAACTTCAGAGCTCTATATAATGGTTAAAGTGCCCTTCAAGCCCACCTAGTAGATTCCCAGTTTGTGAAAATTTGAAAATACAATGTGAGGGCATAAAATTGGTGTGTCTTGGTAGCATGTGTTCAATTAGAAGGGTGTCTACACGGTGAAAAGTAATGAATTATGTTGCCGTGGTTACATTAAGTTCTATATTGACGTTTTGGTTAGAAATTAATGATTGTTGCTAAATGTACCCTCAAAATTGGTTAAATGTGCTCTTCATGACCATTTAGGAGATCCATAATTTGTAAAAAATTGAAAATCCTATGTGATGCCATAAAATCAACATGACCTGATAGCATCTGTTTCATTAGAGGGCCTCCACACAATGGAAGATAACGTGAACTGTGATTGACCTAAATTACATGAAAATAGGAGTTGGGTAACAATCTTTTGCAATTGGACTTTAATTGCCATGTAAGACTTTACTTATGTTATAGTTAAGTAAAAATTTTAAATATTTTCACAGTTATGAAATTGTTTTAGATGAGTTACATATAAAATTATAATTATTGTAATCTAAATTAAAGATGAAAGGGCCTTTTCACCGGAATTCAATGAGAAAATATCAAGTAAGATTTTGATTTTTTTTTTGTTGTTGTTGTTTGAAATACATTTTTGAATGCATATATGGATTCAACACCTTGAAAAACCTTTGAGGAACTTGAATTCTATAGATTAAATAGCTTAAAATCAATTTTTTTAAAATCTATGTATGATTTTTATTAAAATTAACCAAAAACAATGCCCATTTTGATTAGATTTATGGATTGTCGTTCTTCGAAGAAAATGATTCTAGAAATCAAGGTAAGAGATCTTTTAGATAAGGAGTCTAGCCTTGTATTAAATTTCCTATAAAATTGTTGGGAAGTGAGATAATGAAACCTTTACTTTAATGCCAATAACCTTCCCTACTACTATAGAAAATACCTACCAATCAACCCTTGTACAATGCATATTGAATCTCGATAGACTTGTAAATGAAAGATTCCTTTATTGATAACAAAAGAAAAAAGTGTTCACCATGCTATAAGCTCAGAAAATCAAAATTTTATATCAAGCATTTAAAGTAAAATAATTTAGGTCTCCAACTATATTAATATATTTGTTATAATAACAGTATCTAAAATTAATAACCAAGGGTTAGCTTAGTTGGCCACATTCCTGTTGCTAATTACCTCGCTATTTGGAGGTCTCAAGATTAAATCTCCTCAATGCCCTTAGGGTTATGCCTTTCTTGTTATGTGGGCAGGTAGATCCCTTTATGTTGATCCGCCTGGATTTTCCCCATGGATCTAGCAACCACCCAATGTCCGTGAACCACCCATTAAAAAATATTATGTAAAATAAAAAATAAGCAAACAAGATTACTTTAAAAAAATATAGAGTGACATACATTGAAATGTTCCAATAGATGGAACTCCGATATCGAGATTAACACACAGTGTTTGGAGTTTAAATAACTTCAAACCTAAAACATTTAAC
Source organism: Pinus tabuliformis (assembly GCA_031772625.1). NCBI lineage: Eukaryota > Viridiplantae > Streptophyta > Pinopsida > Pinales > Pinaceae > Pinus > Pinus tabuliformis. The sequence goes on from CM062816.1 coordinate 756,099,093, forward strand.
GAAGACCATAGTGCCCGGTAATGAAAGAAAAGCCTTAGCCCTTCAAGGCTAAGACAATAGTCACAAACCTCGGTCATAGGGTGAAGAAATACATGAAAGGGCTAAAATGCAAGCGGGTGAGAAATATTTGTGAAACAATAAAGCGAAGATTTCTCTAATAGGAACATAGAAAATGCTAAATATAGATGGGTCGATAACTATTAAAATGCAATGAAAGGGGGACCATAGTTTGGAATGAACAATCACGAATTGTTGCGAAAGCAACTATAGCCACTCCAATTTTTAAGCAAGATCAAAATTTAAAAAAATTATATCCAGTGTTGAATGCCAGAGATTTATGACAGAATTGAAGAATAATGGAGGAGACGCTGCAAAGGGGCCTATTGTGATAAGAAAAATTTTTGAAACTGTAATTAGGGACCTGTTCTACTAACAAGGAAAGCATTTTTTCATATATTTATTTTTCCTGAATGCAAGCATGTTTTCCGATATTTATTCTAGGATATTTAGAATATTTTACAGTTTATCTTTTGCATACAAGAACTTAAGAGATATTTAAAATACATATTTTCTTATAATTTTGTAAGGGATGTAATTTTTTAAAACTATTATATAGAGCACTATATAAAGAGTTTATGAATATGTAAATATAGGTTGGGAATTATTGGAAAAACATTTGCAATCCAGATATATTTGTGCAATCCTGAATGTATTCACAGTGTTTATGAACTATTAGTACGAAATTCATGTGTTTCTTATCCCTGTTAGTATTTTCTATTTTATATTATTATCTTCTTCCTTGCTTTATAATGTTAGTTTATGATATTGGATTTCATTGATGCTCCTCCCTTAAATTATGTCATTGATAATTGTTACTCTAACCATCTATAAAATTTGTTTCCTTCAGTCTCTCTTTCTTCTAATTTTCCAAATGATCAAAGGACTTGTGACTTTTCATGCTTTGTACAACCTACTCAATGGAATTGTTATCTCAATTGTTTAAATATTTTTACTCCATGCCCAATGGTTTTGAAGAACACCCAACTAATTTCTCCATAAAGTGTGCAATCATCATCTACAAAGGATGCCCCTACATTGTCACTATCCATAAGGAGTGTGTGGTCTCTATCCCTAGCAATTATGCAAACACTAGCATCTTTGGTGACTCATATTGTATATCTAGGTAACCCTTAGAATCCCTTTTCCATAGAAGTAAGATCACCATTCAAGAAGAAATTCTAGGAGATATTAAACCATTTGAGGAGGAGAAATAAAGGAAAAAAAACTAAGAGTATGTCCCTAGAGTAAGCCAAACAAGAGGTGAGTGAAAGAATAACTATGAAACTAGACTAAATAGACCATGGGAGAAAATAATTTCTCATATTAGTTGTTTTGAGATAACTCTTACACCATAAATAACGATATTTCATTCGAGAAAGTGGTATTGATTGGGAGGAGAAAACATCTCTCCTGTCATCCGAGACTACGAAATCAAATTTCTCTTCTTTTTCATTTGAGGTGACATTTTGTAATTCCATATGAAATAATCACAAGGAAATTCAATAACGATGGATCCTCATTATTACATGCCATTGACGAGGCTAACCAACAACTAAAACAAGAATTTAACCAAGTACCTTTAAATGAAATTGTTGCGTGTGATCCAGAACACTTGTTGATAGTAAGTGTGGTTGGTGATAACTAAAACTGGTGGGGCATAATCTCATCCATTAATAAATGTTGGGATTATGGCATTATGACCCTCCCCACTAGTCTTCCAGCAAACATCCCATCTATCCACCTAACCTCAATTCCACAAAACCTTGTACTATAGTGACCATAGGGTAGTTGAGTTTTATGGACAGAGCCCTCTTCGGGATGAATGGAAAACTTCAACCTACAGATTAGTTTGAGTTTACCTTACTTATTTCCTCCTACAATGAGGGAAATTTTTGAGTGACAACACCAATGATAATGATGTCCATGACGACGATGACAACGATGATGATAGAAATTACTGTAATCACAATGACGAGGATGATAAAAAATGGTGGTGATAATGATGATCATCGATCATCTCTCAAAAATAGAGTTTTAATTTCTCTTGCATATATCATTTGTGTCCTAAAATACCATTTTCTAGTAGTCATGACATTTTTTGGGTCAATGATATTTCTTGTGACACCTATAATCATGAACAATTGATGAGAATGTCCATAATGATGATGACGATGATGATGGTGATGATAATGAAGATGACTACCACGATTATGATTATGCCAATGATCTTAGAGTCTTATGGATTCATGAAATTAATAGTTTCAAGACCATCTTCTGCATACACATAACTATCAAACCTTTTACATTTCCCATCTCTCTTGGCATATCTTACTATAATGGCGGTGCCAACACTACAAAGATATATTTTTTTAATGGTGGTTCTAATGTTAACACCGAAACTTTTTTTGTTAAATTTTGGTTTAAAAAAGTTGATTTATGCAATTATTTGGACAATTGATGTAAATAACTAAATAACATACAATTATTTTGACTACAGTCCCGTGGATTTTCATGAAATCACTAGTTTCAAGACCCTCTTCTGCATACATATTATTATTAAAAATTTTGCATTTTCTATCCCTCTTGGGATATCTTGTTGTAACAAAAATATTAACACTAGAAATATATCCCGTTGTAATGGCGGCGTTAGTATTAACACTAAAAAAAATGTTAAATTTTGGTTAAAATTTTAGATAAAGTTGGTTTCTTTTTAATGCAATAATAAGGTTTTTGTTAAATTTGGCTACTATCTATTTTTTTGGTCGAATCATATGTATTAACCATGTTATTTGTGCTACAAGTATGATTCTCAGGAAAAAAATGAGATTTAAAATAAGTTGCAAAGAGCATATAAATGGAAGAATAAAAATGTCAACTATTTGTATTATCCAATTGTTCAGGATATATATCATGTGTGAAGATCTTCAACATTTTTAGCAACAATGGATTAGAGGTGAGTTTTTAATTGTACAAAATGTTTGGATGATACATCAAAACAAATTTAGTTTTAGTAATGCTCTTAGGATCTATTTTGGATAAGAAACCATAGGTTTTGGAAGTATGCAAATAATCTATCTGAAACCCCTTGTGAAACTGGTCCTTAGTTTTTGGGTACAACGAGTGCAATTCTACTACAAACTAGATATAATGTATGCTTCCATTGTTTTCTCTCCACAAAATTATATTGCTTAGTTAACCAAGTAATCACAATCCTCCAAATTTTCTAGATTAAAGATTTGTCTTACTTGTCTTCGTCTCCTCAATGGTGTTGTGGGGCTTCATCAAGCATCAGCAATCGACAAATATTCACTAAAAAACTCTATCTATAAAATGTAAAAGATGTATTTATACATGAATATATCCTTGAATTTTTCCATTCTCCAACAAAGCAGTGTTACCAAGTTGTTGGATAGTTGGGGAGCTCTACATAGTGATTTTATCAGATTGGGATGTAGTGCATACATTCATTTAACACTATTCAATCCAAAAACAACCATAATTTGTTCTTTGACTATACTATGATATTAAATTATATTTTTGTAATTGATAATAATGATGGGGAGAGATTCAATCATCAATCTAAATGTAAAGTATAAAAACATAACATATATATAATCATCCTACATCATAAAACAAAAAATCCAATTACAAGAGATATATATCCATTGTTCTCAAAGACAACCAACATAAACGCTATTATCCATACATCATATCAATAGAAATATGATCAGTGTTCAACCAGGTGATCACAATGCTCCAAAATTTATACATTAATACTTACTTGTCTTCTTGTGTCCTCAAATATGTTGTGGGGCTTCATCAAGCATATGCAGCCATTCACAGAAATTCACTAAAAAAATCTATCTATAAAATTTCAAGATGTCTTGATAGATGAATGTCTCCTTGAATTTTTCCATTCTCCAACATAGTAGTGGGGCTTCATCACTAGCAAATATTTTGTTCCATCATCAATCTTCCAGTTGTGGTTTATCCAGTTATCTCTTATTTTTTTGTGGCCTTAGAATCATAATATGGCCCCAACAATGTAACCATTTCTTGGCTCTAATTGGTAAATTAGGAACCACTTAAGTGTCCAACAAACATTGTACTAGTCTAACACTAACATTATAGACTCCTAAAGCAAGGAAGGTCTCAGTTAAGGATTGTTATTAAGGTGTTGGATAGTTGGGGAGCTCTCCATAGTGAATTTATCAGATTGTGATGTAGTGCATACATTCATTTAACATTATGTAATCCAAAAACAACCATAATTTGTGTTAAACAAACATGGGCAACAAGAATAATCTGAAAGATAAAACATGAGAATACATTTTTATTAACAAGAGATATACATTTATAGTACATAGTTTGACAGTTGGGTTCCAAATCCCAAGGTCTCTTGGACTCCTTTTGTCTATTCGGCTTCCACACTAACCCATTGAGGATTAGGTGTCCAACATTCCCCCCTTAATCCGAAGGGTTATGTATGAGTCCAAGAAGAGAGATGTAATACAAAATGTGCAAAAATGCATGGTAGCACTGGGTTGAATGTGCTCTCTGAAATGTTGGTATAAAGGGTGGTGGTTTAAGGATGACCACCAACACAGGAATGCTTAGTGCAGTTCCCAGAACTCTTCCAAAACTGTCAAGAAGCTAAAGTCTTCTACTAGAGGAAGTGCTCCTATTGTTTTAAAGAGGGAAACCTTCAACCATGAAAGGGAGGCCTCACCCTGCATAAAAGGGAAAACTTCAACCTAAAAAGGGAAGTCGCAACCTGTGATGGTTTAATGAAATTCCTGGAACTCTTCCAAAATTGGCAAGAAGATGAAGTCTTCTGGTAGAGGAAGTGTTCTTAATTTTATTCCTCGAATTCTTCCGAAACTGACAAGAAGCTGAAGTCTTTTGCTAGAGGAAGTGTCCTAGATTACCAACTGAAGGCATGCTCAGGGGCATCTGTGTCTCTGGCTACAACTCTGAATCTGGTATGGCAGGTTGTGGCTCAAGCTCGCTTGATGTGGCTTTGAAGTTTGTAGATGACCATCATTTCCCCCTTGTCAGATACAAGGTGAGATGATGGAGAAAACTCAATTGCAAGACTGTTCAATAATCTGGAACATGTTCTGACATGTGATTGGAATATCTTCTTGGATGTTCATGCCCATAGCCAAGAAGCGATCCATCCAAGATGAATCTTTGTTCTTGTAGGACGTTTGTTTCTGAAGCATCTGTGTGAAGAATGGGTGGTTTTATGATAGTGCTTACATGGATGAAGATCAAAAAAATGATCTTTCAAATGGCCAACTCGGTCATAGTGTTGACATTTCACAATATTTTGTTGTTGTTGATGTGGAAGAGGAGCAGAATCTGGAACAGCTGGAGGTGAGCTATCATGAAGGAATCCAAACATCTGAAACTGAACGAGCTTGGCGTAATCTGGAATATGAAAGGACAAGTCCTTGCCATATCCAAGACTAGTTCTATGCTTGTTGTGGACAAGATGTCCCAAGGTCTAATGATGGGCTTGGGAAGTGCGGACTCAGTTTCTACATCTGCATGTAAAACTGTTGCTTTATTGGGTACTAAATCTGAGCCAACTATAGCATTATTGACTTGCTTTTGATGGGTTGCAGTCTCAATGTTCTGAACAGAAACATGTTCAGAATGACTCCTCTGCTTTAATTCTTCTTGTTGTAGCTGAGATTCAAGCTACAAAAAATCAATTTTCTCTTGTGAATTTTGTAGACAGACTTGAATATCTGTGAGAGAAAATTTGCTGACTTTTAATGTATCATGAGTGGTAGACAATATGAGAGTTTTGAGGAACTCTAATACTTCATTGATTCTCGCCATTTTTTTTTTAATGTCAGGATTACACCTTAAAAACTGAACACAACTACTACCCAATGCAGAAAAGTAATATCACTCATAGTACATAGCAATATCCTTTATAAATGTGTAGCAAATGATCAGTGTGCAACCAGCAAACACCAATTACAATCCATATAAAAATAATATGATGAAGCTACATTACTGTTGAAGACCTTAAATTTTATGTTATGATGATATCACTTAAATTATGTATTTGATAATGATCAGTACAATATATGAGTGTTTGATATCACTGCACTTGAATGCTAAAACATTGTATCAAAGGTGAAGTGATTGTTCCAGCTACAGAGTTATAATGTACTACTACAAGAACACTGTGACAAGGAAACCCTCAGTCCATCTAAATATGGCCAAAATTGGATGACAAGGCCTGCCTTCAGATAATAATTTTAACTTTCAAACTTATTCAATCAAATCTTCGCTTGTCCAAGTTGCGCTGAATTCAAATTGTCATTTAATGCTTTACACTATTCTTCGTTGGTTCTTCTTTGGTTCTTCATCACAAGAAAATGAGTGCAATAGTCCTATAACAAGAAGGCGTAAGAGTTCAAACCCTTTCAATAAGCTGGAAATTCATAGAAAATACAAGGTTTAGATCTCCAAAAGACTTCATTCTTTTTCTTCAGCAAGGCCAAGAGATATTGTAGTCTTGTAACAAGATTATGGTCCCACCAATATCATCCATATGTGTTATCAATATTCAATGCACTAAATATAATAATCTGACAAGCCTTTGAAACGTCGAACATAATCTAGTCCAAATCAAGTCAAAATAATACAAGTGTAGAGTCTCACGACAAATACAAGCACAATGGTAAAAAAGTACCACAACTAAGACAGATTTTCACATCATCGAATCTCTTGCAAATCCAAGAAGATTTTTTAGTGGGCATTTATTCATCTAGCATACTCCCAATCGATGCCAAAATTTTCCATTACTTAGAACAAACAATGCACGAAATCTATACGTCTCATAGACAGAGAAGATTGCAGCCTGTTGAGGCAAACTCGGTAGCTCGTGTTCTAAGAAAGTAGCAAACGTTGCGGTCCACTTGTTCCAAGGAAGCAGAAAGTCGTCTTGTGCCAAATCCACAAAGGAGACTTCCAAGCCAGTGGAAAATTACATAAACCCGCACGTCAGACTTAAGTCTGTGCAAATGGTCCCATGCACCCAAACGTAATTAATTTGATACATACGCTTTGCACACAAAAATCAAAGGAAAATGAATTACGTTTTCTTGTTTCCTTCACAGAAATCACGAAAAACATCACAAGAACATATGTGGGTAGCTCAACATCCATATTATGAAAGGCATTCAATAAATATTATATGACATCATATCAAATTCAACACTCCATAATGCATGCCAGCCAAATAACAACTACACCACTACGAACGAAATTCAACTCACAATAGTACGCGACATTTTCTCCAATGTCCCAATACCTCGGGTTCAAGTAACAGGTTCGCATCCCAATAGCATACATACGACATCATCGGATTTGAACCCAAGGACTACAACATTCATAAAATGACACTATCCAAGAATGATGTACCAAGGGTATCTCCGACTTCCCAAGATGAACCTGAGAACTTGCCACAATGAGATAACCTTAGAATATCAGTCAAAGATGAACTTCAAATTAGCTATTTGACCCAAAATTATCAGCTCCAATAAATGCTACGATATCACTGCTGACAGAGGGATAAAGAGACCATGATGGTCTAAAATAATGTGTGTAACTCAGCCACTCCTTCCAGCTCAGGTACTCCCTTGATTCAGCCAAGAAAGAGTCCACACAGAGGTATATTTACTCCAGAAAATCAATTGTAGTATGAGTCTGTCACCCAGTGGTGAATAGAGTAGTATTGTGATGTCAATATAGAGGGAACTTAGCTTTTGAATCTCCCACAATCCCACGCATAATCCGGGTGATTAATATTGTGTATGAGAAAGAAGCGTAAGATGGGCCATATCACTATTGTAGGTCCTTCCATGGATGTAGTTAGAGCATGCATCAAATTAATAATTGATTGAAATAGCTGGGTTGGAATCTCTGGAAATACAAATACAAGGTATCCAGAATCATCAGAAAGTTCAAGAAGGGATTGGTCTGTTGGCTCTGGAAATGATAATTCAGATTGTACCATAAATCGGGGGGCACATCTGATTTTCTGCATTAAAGTGACAGCATTCTGAATGGTTGGAGCAAAATAATGTGATCTACCTATGTTTACAAATGTAATAAAATCTTTGACATTGAAGTTCTAGATTTTATGGTATTTGAAGAGCAGAAACCTGCCTGAGTTTGGTAGAAAAGGCATTTCACATGTTGGCATTATAATGGGTTCATATTCTAATCTCCCTGTCATGAAGGCTGCCGCAGAGGTTCTTGAATCATTTCAGGTTCCATATGAGATAACCATTATATTTGACCATCGGACACCTGAAAGAATGGTGAAATATGCTAAGCAGGCTCATGAAGGTGTTAAGGTCATCATTGCTTGTGTAGGTGGTGAGAGAGACGTTGGGTAGAGTAGCCGGCAAGGAATGCTTATGGAAGTCTGGCAGCACTATAGGAGTAGGTATTCGATGGGAATACTAATCGTTACCCATTATCACATAGAGAGCAGAATATTATGACTGAGCAAATTCAGAATGGCATAGAGAGGCCAAAAATGCTGGTAAAGAAATGACAGGTTGCAGCTAAAATTTAGCTGAGAAAATATTCATGAAATGCAGAATTGATGGTAGAAATTATCTACACATAAAGGCCATAAAACAAATGGCTAAAAGTAATTATGCACAGCAGGAATATGCCTGCTCTGATACCATGTTAAATACACATGGGCAGCAAGAATAAGCTGAAATATAAAACATGAGAATACATTTCTATTAACAAGAGATATACATTTATAGTACATAGTTTAACCATTGGGTTCCACATCCCAAGGTCTCTTGGACTCCTTTTGTCTGTTTGACTTCCACACTAACCCATTGAGGATTAGATGTCCAACAATTTGTTGTCTGACTATATGATGATATTAAATTAGATTATTTTAATTGATATTAATAATGGACAGAGGTTCAAGCATTAATCCAAATGTAAATCATAACAACATAGCATATATATATATATTCATCCTATATCATAAAAAAAAAAATCTTGTTACAAGAGATATATTTCCATTGTTCACAAACACAACCAACATATACACTATGATCCATACATCATACGAATAGAAATATGATCAATGCTCAACCAAGTGATCTCAATGCTCCAAATTTTCTGAACTAAAGATTCAACCTACTTGCCTTCTTGTCTCCACAAAAGTGTTGTGTGGATTCATCAAGCATATGCAACCATTCACAAAAATTCACTAAAAAAATCTATCTATGAATGTCTCACTGAATTTTTCTGTTCTCACAAAGCAGTGGGGCTTCATTGCTAGCAAATATCTTGTTCCATCATCAAAACAAGCTTCCACTAGTGATTTAACCAGTTATTTCTTCACTTTTCTAAGGCCTTAGAATCAAACAAATAGTGTACTAGTCTAGCATTAACATTGTCGACTCCTAAAGCAAGGAAGGTTTCATTTAAGGATTATCATGCTGGTGTTAGATAGTTGGGGGGCTCTACATAGTGAATTTATCAGATTTTGATGCGGTGCATACATTCATTTAACACTATGCAATCTAAAAAGAACCATAATTTGTTGTCTGACTATATTATTATAGTAAATTAGATTGTTGTAATTGATATTAATAATGGAGAGATATTAAAGCATTAATCTAAATGTAAGCCATAACAACATAACATATATATAATCATCCTACATCATTAAACAAAAAAACCTATCTATGGTGTGTTGGATGTCTTTATAAACTCAAAATATCCCTCTACTAGTGAAATATATCTTTTATGGGATTGATGGTATTAAAATTAAGATTCATTAAATTCAAGTATTGATTGGAATGTTGATATCTAGAGTTAATATCAATGGCTCTCACTTCCATTGCAAATTGTTATTGCAAACTTCCATAAGTTATTTTGTGTTTGTGCTGGGGTGTTGAATTTACATTAAAACTCTATGCATAACAATAGTGCTTCATAAGCTCAATATATGTCTCGAATATTTTCCAATCTTGAAGTAGGAAATAATGTGGAAGTTCCTATATTTATGTCTTTGCAGTATTTCTCTCTCCAGAATTAACATGATTTGATGGTTTTGTTTATTAAAGTTGAGTCATGTTACATTGGAGTTAGCTTTGTTTGCATTGACATCTCATCATGCTGCACTATCAATGCTGTATATTTCATGCAGAAGGTTGAAAATAAGACATAAAATTGGTCAACTTCCTACTTTATATGTATTCTGGACATCTGCTGGTGAAAGTGGATCCGCTAGTTGAAGCTTAACACATGAAATAGTGTTAGTACCTAGAAATGTTGCTAAGAAAAGAAAAAATTAGTTAGTATGCTAGAGGAATAAAATATATTAAAATGGACAAAAAAAATCAAAATGTTATTTAAGAAGCTTGGTGAAATAGACAAATCAGATTGAAATAGATGATGATAAAGAGTAAATGATAATTCAGAGCCATTCAACTTCTTTCATTGGTTATGAAAGTATCATTTTCTCTTCTGTGGAAGGTTAAATTTGGTTCCATTCAAAAATAGATACTCTTTTGTGGTAGGATCTCGTATTGAATAGATAGATTTCTTTAGCTGATATGAACAACTTTTTAAATCTTAGAATCCTAGGAACTCTTTCAGTCCCATAGATATAATGGCCATTAGTTGATCCATCACGAACACCCGAGTCAACCCTCTAGGTGACTCTCTAATTTCCAGGAAGCTTTCCATATCTCTAGGCCTCATAAAACATGATGCTCTTGCTCAATGTTGCACCATAGTCATGAGTAGATGTTGCAACTCTAATTTAGAGTGCCAAACTCAAAACATACAGATATGAAGCCATTGGGAAACTTAATTGAAATAAACTGTATTGACCCACTTCAAATAACACCCCCTTTTGAACACCCTAAATTTAGTTATTTATGATAGGTTAGGACGCAATGGATGAGGAGACAATCACTACAAGAATAATGCAAAAAACTAAGTGAATGTTGGGAATCAATCTCAATGTGAATCAAGTGAAGATATATGAAGCCAAAATGTCTTGTCTCAAATAAATCATATGATAAGTCATTCTCAAAACTAATGTCTTGGAGGACTAATGCAATTCACTCCGATAAAAAGAAACTCCAAATGACTAGATTTGAATGTGGGCAAGCTAAGAAATCGAACCTCCACAACTAGCTATCAAGATTAAGATTAAAATAGTTCACCATATATATATATATATATATATATATATATATATATATATATATATATATATATATATATATATATATATATATATATATATATATATATATATCTATATTCCCCAAGACATCATAATTGCACTCATCAAAATTCCTCTCAATAAAAACAAATCTTAGAGACTTCCAATGAAAAACGCCCACAACAATGGAGAATATAGCTTCAGCAAAAGAGGAACAATGCCCAAAACCATGCCTAAAACTAGAATAAAGTAATACATAACTTATGCATTATAAAGATGAAGAGAAATTTGCAAAACCAAGTGAGAGCATTGCTTAATTAATTAGCAACCAATACCAAAACGTACCACATTATCTCTTGTCACTGCTTAAAGATCACAAAGCCACAATACTAATCAATGGAAGCACTTGAGCAAGGTTGACATACACACAATGACTATGGACTGTGGGGTCTTCTTCACAAATTCAAGAAACAAGGAAAGAGGGATAACGTGATCTTAGATGAGTGATGAAAGGCTAAAGCAATGAGGACAATGTATTCACAACATTGGAGGAAATTTCCCAATATCTGATAATTAACCAAATGTTATATTATTTTACAAAAATATAGTAACTATTATTCTTTAATGCCATTGACAAACTAGTTCCAAGTTCACATTAATCTTCCTTCTGACATTTCTTCATAGTCACTGTCATACTAGTCAGTGAACATTAAATTCCCCAATTTACTTCAACCCCATTGATAATTGACCTTAATTCTTAGCTACCAAATTACATAAAACACCCATTTCATTTTCTCTGCTAATTATTGCATTTTTACCATTAGAAAACTAGATGAAGGCAAATAGTGAGATCTTGAACTATTGGCCTCTAAGAAAAAAATAACAAAAAAATCCCCTCCATACATCTCAAACCCCTCTTTGCATTTCACGTGATCATAAATACATTAAAAATTCCATTTTTGCCAAAAACCTTCTACCTTTTTCCCCTCTTCCAACAATTGCAGTTTACGCTAAGCAAGCTACATATAAATGGCCTATAAATGCTTATGCTTACAATGAACTTGATATTCGTTCTCCCAAACTTGTAATTTTACTTAGTGTGTTTTTCAAATTAGATTTTGAATAATACATGTGTATTAGATGGCGGGTGATTTTAAAATAGGCTATTATTCTATGAATTATTCTCGAGGCAATTCATTGGTAATGGATTATTGTTACTTTGTTACTTATCATTGTGTTTCTCACATGGAGTTTGGGTCATGTATTTACTCCACACATCATCACAATTGAAGATGGGGACGTACGTATCTTTCAATTTCTCTTGGAAGGTTGTGAAATTTCTCCTTTTGGAACAAATCTTTGTTTTATTTTAGTATAATGGGCCTCATTTCAATTAAGCACACATGAAAGATTGAATGTATATTGAAGTTACATCTGTGAATGAATTTATGAATTAAGTAATTTAATGAGATTAATCTAGTGAATTTGTAAAGTTGGTTTATATAGTGATCATAGGTCCCACAAAATTTGTTTTTAGTAAAAAAAAAATAAGTCACCAAAGGTTTCCACTCAGGCCCATGCTGGATGATCTAGATTATTAGTTTGAATTTTCCATATATATGTTCTCCCTCACGATAGATTTCACTTGCACTTGACCTTATTGACCACATCACATTAAAGTGATCTTTGTTAGTTTTGGTTGTGATTTTTATTCCCTGCAATGCCGTGATAACAACTTGTTTAACCAAAAGAAATTTCATAATAATGATAACCAAACTAGAAGGAAGTTCACACTCCTTTACTTCACACTACTTTTTTTACTTAACACTCTGTTTTTCTTCTTTTCTTGAAGATTGATCGTGGCTCAACTCACATATTTCCATCAACCATTCCACAACCTTTGACTAAATGGCTTGGGAGGCACCTTATCCTCGAAGTAGTGTACTACCACACTCAACCAAGAATATATTCTCTCAAACCCTTAACGTAGTTTGGAAAATTTAATATGGAAAATTAAAGGAAGTAAGAAATTAGTTTTAAATGGAATTTCACAGTCACCAAAAGTTTTGAAGGAGAACACAACAAATTTTGTATTCCTTCATATGTAACATAAATAACCATGGAAGTCAAACACAACAAATTTTCCAGTCCTTCATATGCAATATAAATAACCATGGAAGCCAAACACAACAAATTTTCTAGTCCTTCATATGCAACTTAAACAACCATGGTAAATAAACGAAAGTAATGCATCACCTGAAACAATGATTGGATTCAACTAAATTATACATGACTTCATTATATATACCATGTAACTGTAAAAATCACTGTAGTCTTAGGGAATACTTTACGAACCTCAAGGGCATGTGGAACCAATATTTAGGAAGTGTTCTCACATGAATATGCACATAAAATGTTTGCATGTGTTACAACTCAACAGATAAATCCTCATGTTTCTTCCTGATAATCTTTTGTCAAGTTTGGAAGCTTGAGCAATATCATGTTTAAAATTGAAAATGTTTGTGTGCTAATTAAACTAGACAAAACAATAATGGAGATAACTTGGCCCCTGTCCACAATATTAATCGTAGTGAGAGAAAAAAATAATCATAGCTTTGGAGATATGGGTGGGCCAAAGTGATCTCGTGTTGATTATCATCATCTTCAAGGGAAATGTGTAGTTGGGAACACTCTTCAGCCTTGTGTTTTCCGTTCCCTTTGTGTCTTAGTTCTTGAACATCCTCTGGTGTCTTGGTTCCTTCTTTATATATCATTGAAGTTCTATATTAATTTTTAGGCGACCTAGAAGAACTATATTCTAAAGGTATGTATATTCATGTATCCCATATGAGAACTATGTAATGGATTTTGTGTTGGCTCCATCATGTCAAGTCTATTTGTTGAATTTCCTACTCAACATGATTTTGATATTTAATCATCATAATAGTTATAATGCCTATTTTTTTCAATTTTTACTATATCTATATACAATTTTTAAGTTATTAAGTGATTTATTTCATCTCCAATTGTATTAGAGGAGCCATAAAACATTAGAACTTTGGATTTATACAAGACTTTAAAAATTTTAATAATTTAATTAATTTTTAGAATTCAGAATTTATAAAATTTCAAGATCTACTTCTCTAAAGGGTGCTAGTTCAATGGAAGAGAACCTCCTTTATGAGCATCTGGTTGGCAGTTTGCTTCCATCATGCCCTAATATTTATATGTAATGGATGAAAATTGAGATGCAATGTAGAATGAAAAGAGTGATGCAAAAACAAAAGCAAAAGTGGATGTAAAAAATGGCTTAAATCTGAACATAACATTAGACACAAAACAAGATGCAAAGGTGAGCATAACATAAATCGTAACATAGGATGCAAATTTGGATGCTCAAAAGGATGTGAAATTCAATGCAAGAAACAATGTTAGAAATAATGCAAAATTGGATGCAACAATTGATGCAAAATATGGTGAAAAATGGGATGCAAAAAAATAGACAAATCATACGTAGAAGTGGATGCAAAAAATGGTCCAAAGAAAATGGAAAAATGGGCACAAAAATTTATACAAAATTTGGTGCTAAATCAAATTCAACATATAGTGCAAAGATAGACACCGAAGATGGTGCAAAACTAGATGCAATAATAGGTACAAAATTAGAAGCAAAATGCAACCACTGATGTAAGACTAGATGCAAAAACGACACAAAATGGATGCAGAAAAGACACTAAATTGGATGCGAAAGATGTTGTAACGTTGATGTCAATGATGGTGCAAAAATGGAAGCAAAGAATGACATAATAAGAAGCTAAAAATGATAAATAAAAAAAAAAATGCAAAAAATGACACAAAACTATAAGAAAACCTATCATAAAATTAGATGCAAATTTTGGTGCAAAATTTGGCACAAAAAGTGATGTATAATCTGTGTAAAAAAGAATGCAAAATCTAGCATGAGAATTGACGCAAAATTAAATTTAAAAAATTGAGGCTTTAAAAAATGTACAATAATACCATATTTAGGATCATGTTGTTCCTCCCAATTGTAAAAAAATCCACTAAAATCTGGCGCTAAATTCGACACAAAAAGTGGTGCAAAACTAGAAGCGAAAACTTCTTGTATATGTTAGATGCAAAAAGTGATATAAAGTTAGATGCAAAATATAGTGGAAAAAAAGGACTCAAAATGTGGCAAAAAAAACTGATGCTTTAATTATCCTTAATAAGTAAGTTCATTTAATCTTAATTCCATTATAATAAAATTCCCAATTGTGAGCATACTATGTTTCCAGGAAATACCAAATAGGAGTGGAAATATTAATTGACGATAGAAAACTTACAGGGAGTATGCAATTATTTCAATGAATCTTAAGTTGAACTACCTTCCATCGTACACCTTTATCCATTTTTTTTCATTAAAATAATTTCATTTTCTCACACGCCATATAGCCACTTCTAATGAGTGCGTCTCAAATAATATGAGAATGTAAAAATGTATTCATAGGAATTTTGGTTATCCATCACAAGTTAAAAGGGGCAAAAAACAATATTACACACTTTAATGTATATCACAGTAAATAATCCCAGTGGAGAAATACTAAGAGAGATGGAGTTCTACTTCTAGATTACAACAACACAAACAGATAAACAGATGGAGTTAAGCTAAGTAATCTAAACATAGACTTTTTCTAAGCTGTCACGTATTGCAAACATAAATAAAATCACTGGGTTAGTCCGCAACACATCTTCAGGTTGAAACTGGAACAGTACTTTCTGATTTGACGAATTCTAGTAGAAGTCGCCCAATTCTCCATACAACTCCTCCAATTCTCCATCTTGCTGAGCATATATCCAATCCATGTTGTCCAATTCTAGAGTTTCATCTCATTCTCCTCTTGACGCGTAGAAAGTTTGAACATGCGAATGATGTCTTCTGCTATACTCCAACTTTCTCCGAGGATATGAACAGCTGATGGGCCTTCTGTCATAAATATATCTTCGACAAGAGAAAGACCCAGTTCAAGGGCTTCACAATTATGCAGCCTCTCTGCTTCCGCTTCAAGCAACTGTCCGTAACCGACATCTTTCATCTCTGCTGATTTATTATTTTCTCTATCAATGCAGATAATTAATGCATTAACCAACATTTCTGAGTTAACTGGATTACTGAAACATCGCGATCTCCGCAGAATAGAAATCGCGTGCTTCAAGTCTTCACTGCTAATATCCCGTGCATTCGTTTGACACAATTTCCTTGTAACAATGACAGGACCCATACCTGCTACATAAGTTTGGTATAATTCTTTTCCAAGGGTTTTCTCAATCTGGGCACTCATCTCATCAAAAATTTTACAAAACATTTTTAACATAAGGGAGTAGATTTTCACATTACTTTCGTTATAGAGATAGACAAGGTCCGAATACCCGACAATCATTTTGACATAACCCTCAATCATGAGAACTTCCCTGGGTTTTTCTATATCACATATATCCAACGGTTTTAGACCTATAACATCAATCGCCCTGGCGATTTCCTTACAGACATCCCATACGGCCTCTTTGATGTCCTCTTCTAATGAATTGTTCATCAGAAGCATCCTTATTTGAATGATCAGTTCGTTCAAACATCTGAAGCCATGTAAAGATCTGAACGTTTCTATGTTCTTCCAATGGAACTGACAATACATGCGCAGAAGATTAATTTTTTTCCACATTGCCGAACACTGTATATTCGTTGTCAGATTTTCAGACACAGTTTTCTTTAATACATCCAAATATTGCTTCATATCTCCCTC
The DNA here is from genome assembly GCA_031772625.1 of Pinus tabuliformis. Lineage (NCBI taxonomy): Eukaryota > Viridiplantae > Streptophyta > Pinopsida > Pinales > Pinaceae > Pinus > Pinus tabuliformis. Next base: position 756,116,199 of record CM062816.1, read on the forward strand.
TTCCAAAACTTTTGTATACTCCTCTATTACATCTAACTCTGCAGTCTTACACTCAGAAAATTTCTGAAGTTCAATGTAGTCTTCCATTTCCTGCCTTAATTCTACTTGAGGAATGACAGTTTTCGCGTTGAACCATCGTTTAGTAATCGGGTTCTCTGCTTGACCATTTGGTTTGTTTTCCCAAATGGTCTCTAAAGTTTTTCTATTATACAGACTCTGAGTGGGATCTTGGTCAAGCGGTAATTTAACTGGATCGTAGGCAAACTCGTAGGTTATGATGTCCATATATCTCTCTGGAACCATTTCCCTCTCGATTTCAATATGGTCTTCATTTCTTGCCCATGAATTCGCTAGAGCCATTATGAGCTGCGTGCAAAACAGTGGAATACCGAACCAATTAAAGCAGAAAGACACAGATAGAAACACTGTTACACGCCAAACACCAGGTGTGGATAAAAGTAAAATACCTGAGTTGCAATGCTAATGAAAATCGTTAGAAAAATGCTTCCCGTAAATTCTGATTATGGAAACTCCAAGATACCTGATCACGCTGAAATCACTTTCGTATCGATAACCAAACCAAGATATGACCTTGTGATTCAAACGATATTTTAATGTTTATTGTTAAACTCCCATCCACAGCCAAAGAATAGGAAAGATAAATCAATGAGTACATTTTTTTATTAATAATAGATATACATTTATAGTACAAATATGTGACTTTTGGGTTTCAGATACCAAGATCAGATCTCAAGATCTCTTAGACTGCTTTTGTCCATTCAACTTCCACACTAATACTAAACCAACATTTATTTATAACAATACGAATGAAAGAGTAAAGCGTTAGGCGATGGTCGGCAACTTTTGATCGATACTAGTCAGTTTAAGTGGTGGTCCTTTCAGTTGTTTGTTGTGACCATTTCTAACATATTTGCGTCTAGATATGGTTCATTGTTCGGAGTTGAGGGGTCATTCTTACCGTCGTTGTAGATTACTTGAATTGTAGGATCTAAATGTAGTTATGCAATTGAAATAAGTGGATAACTTGGAAAGCACGGAGTCTATGACCCGGAAAGAAAATATGAGCGTATTGGAGAGTTAACGTCTCCATTGGTTCTTTGGAGAGTTAAAATCTCCTTAGTGTGTTGTGGACATTGGTGAGGTCCCAATGCTGCACTTAGTGAAGTTGATGGGCGTCTCCATTGGTTCTTTGGAGAGTTAAAATCTCCTTAGTGTGTTGTGGACATTGGTGAGGTCCCAATGCTGCACTTAGTGAAGTTGATGGGTTTTATTCCATGTCATAGTATGCTAATTTGTTATGCGGTTGTTTGGTTTTGGGTCTTAGTGTTCATTACGGTTTACATGGCAAGGTTATTGTAATTAGAATGTTTATGAGACGGATTCTAGTAACGATAATCAATTTATTTATTATTTTTATAATTTATGAGGTCATGATATATTTTATATAATGTGTTTTTAAATCTCATGGATTGGTGCAGAAGGTTATGGGAATGCTTTTAATTGGAATATTTTATTATATGCATTAAATTAAATAGATGGATGGTTTGAGACACACTATTTATTTATTTATTTTTGTATGTTTTGATACTTCATGTGTGGAGAGATTAGAGCAATTAGCTTGCGTTGTCTATTTCAAGAGATTAGAGCAATTAGCTTGTGTTGAAACGCAATTAGCTTGTGTTGTCTATTTCAAGTATATATTTTGTTGTATTGGTGATTAAGGTATATATGATTTGGGGATGATGACATAAAACTTTACTGTATCAATTCCAAGCTCTTTTCCTTGTTGCTATGACTTCTAATTCTTCATTACAGATCTTTTCTTGTACTTCATCTTCAATCTCCAAAGGGTCTGGATAAGTATTGGAACCTTCTTTGTGAGCATGAGTTGTCATCTCTTTGTGTTGGTCTAAGATTCCTTTACTGCTACATCATAACAAAAATTTCCTTCTTGAAACTCTTCTTAATGACCTCCTTAACAAAATCCTACCATGGTAAAATGGTATCACCTAGAATTGAGTTTCACTCGTACAATACAATATCAATCCAACAATGACCTATTCTATTTTGGTTCTCTCATGTAACATATTGACTATGATGGGACAATGTGTGAGGGCTTGAGAGAACGGGTTTAGGAATTTTGTATTTGAGCATGAAAGGGACCAAAGGACGACCATGTTATCCACTAGAACTACACAATGAGCAATAAGGGTCGACTCATCAAGTTTCTTCATAATGTGCAAGTCCAGGAAACAAGGGTGAGGAGATTTATCATTGAGGATGTGCAGTGTACAGTGCTCAAGGAAGAGGATGTAGGGATTTTGTTGTTGACCTTTATAGGGGTAGAGGGTTGACCATTCTATCCACTAGAACTATGTCATTTGCAATAAGGGAAGGCTCATAGTGGTTCTACGCTATGGGTAAGTCTAGGAGACAAGGGTGAGGAGGTTGCTCCCTGAGAATGCACACTGCGTAATGCTCGAGGAAGAGGAAGTAGGGATTGTGAAGTTAGTCTCTAAAGGGACCGAGGAATGACCCTTATATCCACTAGAACTATGTAATGTGAATTTAAGGCAAGACTAGACAAGGCACTGCAGTAGCAAGAGAGGAAAGTCTAGGCACTATAACTACATAATGCATAGTGATTGAGGAGAAGACTCTGTGATTTTGAGGTTAAGTGTTGCAATGGCTTTGATATGGACCTACTTTCTACTAAAACTATTCAATGTGCAATAGAAAGCACATGTGGTGAAGGGATTGTGTAAAATGTTGGTGTAAGTAGTAGAAGGTCAGGTCACCATACCTTGGGGATTCTTAGTACACCACGAAGGGAAGGGAACGTTTGTGTTGTGAATTTTATCATTGCAAGAGGATAAAGAAGTCCTCACTATAATCTCTAAGTTCTCAATGCGTAATACATGGAAAATTTGGTCAAGGATTTGTGTAGTGAGGTGTGAGCTATAAGAGCTCAGTGACTATGCTATGAAAGTGCTCAATGCATAATAGTGGAAGTTTTCCTCAAGAAAGGCAGAGTGCGCAAGTATAGTAGGTAATATTTTCATCACTAAAGCTTATTAATGCATAGTGCTCATCACCTAGTGGAGGATTAGTGCTTTTGTAACTTGCACCAGATGGGAGGAGCAAGAAGAGCTCCAAAATGGATAACTGTGGGATCAATGGAATAAGAGAGGGAAAGACATCCAAACAAGTCCCAAATAGATGCCACACATATGTATATAATAAAAAATAATGTTAAAAAAATCTATACTATAAAATACGAATGAGCATACCTTGAAATGGCAACAAATCGACACGTGCTTATGAGCATGACAATTAAAGCGTAAAATTGCAACATTCAAAATATAAGTGGCAACACAAGTGTCAAATACAACCAAAAGGTGCGCTATTCCATATGAAAGTCTCTAACACATATTTTAATGATGAATAACATCACCTAGTGCAAGATATTTCATTGGAGCTACCTCTTGGAGATGCCCCATAGTGCTCTTAATATGTGTGAGAATGAACAAAATGGGTTCATGCATGGGTGCAAGTGGCAAATAAAAATGAAAGGAAACACAAAAAAACACATGAAAGAGTGAAAACAGACAAAAAATCACATTTGGGAAAGATATAGCAAATGAAAAAAACACATGTAAGAGAAAAATAAATTAAAAGAAAGAGTTGCAAAAGAAGAAGAGATAGTTGAAAAACTCACCTGAAAGATGGCGCATTCACAACCAAGAATGAGAGAATGTTCCTTAAATTGAAATAGTGCACAAAGCTCAAAAGTTAAAGAAGAATATAAAAATTAGCTCTATACTAGACTCTTTATAAAATGAGAGCATACATGTAATTAGAGTTGAGATTAGTGAGTGTGCTTTGTGTACATAAGGAAACTAGGAGCCAAGAGTGAATTGTCTGACTTGAAGAAATACACTCTCGTTGTCAATAAGGAGTGTGGAATCACTAGCTACATGTTATTCCCTTAAACTGACATTGATAAATATATGATCACCTTCACAGGCAGCTACATAATCAACTATTCACAAGGAGTGCACAATGAATACCTTTGGGAATTGCGTAGTCACTATTTCTAGAGACTGCACAACCACTTTCATTGAGGACCCTCTAATCATTGTGGCTAAGAGAATCACTATCACTAGGGACTTCACAGTCACTATCACCAATAGTTTGAAATCAATACTTAAGAGAGAGTGCACAACAATGAGATTGTGAGGTATGCTTAACATTTCTTGCGGTGTGTTCCTATGAAGACATCAAGAGCCAGACATGTGAAAACAAGTAGTTCGGCACTTAGAAGTCCCAAAGGCATACTTGAAAACTATATAGCATGATCAGGCATGACCTTAGTGGCTTGAAATAAAAGATGGCAAACCATAAGGAGGGTCCAAAATTTTGATGAAGGAATAATTTTGGAGGGTGTTTGTCGCAACAACAACACTTAGTGACACACTGGAATAACTCCAACTTCTCTATTTAGGTCTAACCTAAAGAATGAGGTCTATCCTTCTAAAAGTATTGCCACATTATATTTATCACCCTAGCTTCCGTAGTTAGCTTAGTTACATATGTCTTCTCTTCTATTCCTCTTATCTGATTAGCACATTTCTCAAGACTAGTCAAACATCAGTGGTTTCGATTAGGGAGTAGGAGTATGTAAATTCCACACGTTTAAGATGTTTATAGTTTTATTATCATCTCTAGTTTTCCTCTATTGCCAAAAATCCCATTTAGTACCACGGTGGAGTGAGTTCAAGAAATCACAAGCATTGGTTCACTATCAATATACATGTTCAATACCCTGACAAAGTTGTTTGCTTCACCTCTTTGTGGAGGAAGCTTTTCCCTTATTTCACCCTATATTTAATTTTTTACCTTATTCTTATTGAAATTTCATAGGAATTTATTTTTCCAAAGGAGGAAGAGGCATATCGACTTCTTTAACAAGAAAGAGAGGTTGTTCCTTTTTTTGCAGATACTTTTATATACACACCTCTAAAATTAGTGTGCCCACTTAAGTTTTTCCTTCTTTCCCTTCTCTACTTGGTTATGATGAAACATTAAAACAAATCAATATAAAGGGTTGATTCAAGGAATGAATATCCTATAATAGATATGGTCATCTTATATCTTCTTGAGCTTTCACTCAAGACATAATGTATTTTTCGTATGTGCATCATTGACCTTAAAAGATATTTAGTCGCAAAAATAGAATTAGAGAAACTATAATCCAATAATTTATAGATATGAGAGTTTTCTTTATAAAGTTCTTCCACATCACCATAGAGCCAAAAAAGATTAATTTCATACATGGTCATACTAAACAAAGAGAAAATAAAAGAGACAAGACATAACAAGTAAGACAAAAAACATGAAAATAGAGAAAATGTAACGTCTAATATGAAAAGAAGAATGCAAGTATGGTGTGAAGTAGAAGAAAAACTAAAATTCATCTAAGCCTAAATATAACCTAACTCGGTAGAAGGTTAGGGCTAATTGAAGTGAAACTTCCAATGCAACCATAGAAGTTGTTCCTAACTAGTAATATGAAAGATAAGAATGAGTTAATACCTAAATAAAACAGTGTATAGAAGTAAATATATTTACCTAGATTACTTATGTGTAAGGATAAATATCCAACCTCCAAACTTACTAAACTAGATATGATGGTAAACATGAATACCTTGGAGACCCTTCTCAAACATAGATCCATACATGTCAAGCTCAAGATAGTGTTAGGACTTATTATTAACAACTGAAATTGTCATATATGATTCCTCCATCAAATCAACAGTTAGACCATAAAAACAACGAACTCAAAAAGATATAAATCCATAAGAAAGATGAAGCATATGAAACATAAACCGATCTTGTTTAGAAACATCATCAAGACTACGAGGAAGAGTCATAACCATAAATAAAAGCTAAGTGCCCCAATTCCTTGAATAGTATATGAACAATCAAGAAATGAATGAAATATAAACCAACAATTGTCATTAGATATGTTAATGAAAAATAATTAAGGTGACTAGATTTTGTAAGGCTGATATATTGATCAACCTTGACAGTTAACGTATGAGATGTTCCATTATTGAAATATGAGGATGTGTTCGAGAGAATCTACAAGAGATTCAAGTTAGAGAATATTCCTCCTCACATGATATACTTATAAATGATTGGTTCCTCCTTTTCAATAAAGGAGATAATTATTTTGTATCCAATTATAGATTGGACAAGGAACATAGAAGTTGAAAGGATTAACATTTATTGTTTGGTATAACAAGTTCCAAAAAACAAATTAGGATACAAATAATATTGAAGCTAGACTGACAAAATATTAGAAGAGTGCATTAAACCAGATCCAACATTGATATCAGCTTGAGGAATTACATCTTCCAAATAACTAAATCACTTGCTAACCCTTAAGGAGGTATATTGTGCTAGGAACATAATCAACTTCATAAGATAGACTAGAAAGATAAGAACTTGATCATCAATGGAAGGATTAGACAGGGTAGAATATTTCCACCTATAATGATCTTTATTATTGTTTATAATTAGAATAATAGGATTTAAAGTTTCTTGCATCGACAAAGGAAATTCTCTCCAACCCTAGCTATGATACATGGAGTTTGCATGAAGGAGGATTAACCAAACAGGATAATTTTATTGCATCGAAAACTCTATCTTGAGGATTAAAAAGGTTAACTTGAAAATGTTAAAAATAATTCAAGAGTGAGCTCCTACTGAGTAAAACAACAGTAAGGAAAAAATAAATTAGGAAAATATAGATCCAATATAGTTTGGGGATCTCATCGCGATCGCGAGAACCTGATGTAACAATTAGCAAGAGCTAAAGTTCCTCCATTCCTTGAGAATTATATAAACTTTCATATGATATGTAATCAAATTTGGATATCTTAGAGACATATACCAATAAATATGTAAAACTATCATCAGATGTGTTGTTAAAAATATTGTTAATTCCATTGACTTGATCATATTTAAGATTTATCATATGAAACATTTTGTGGGTAAAGAATCTAGATGAAACAGTTGGAGGGATTCCTTGAACATCTATAACATATTCCTCCTCACCTGTAAAATATTTAGAAATGAAAAAATCATGAACAACAAATTCATATTTTTCATCTTCTAATTGTGAAACTATACCATCCTGTACCTAACCATAGAAGAATACAACAACATAAAGATCTAAAGGATTGGGAAAATGTGTTGGTGTAGCAAACTCATCGAGCATATCATGATACAATGGAAATTGTATCGAAGATTAAGGAAGATGAAAATACCCATATAGAGACACATCACTTGCACCTAAATTAGACTTAGAATTCAAATCCCACATAGTCATATCAGCTTGCAACAACATTTGATCATCATGCACGTTATTCTCATTAGAATTATTTGAACATCCATTATCACCCTAGAGAAGTCCTTGATCATGAAATAAAGGAGAATGTAGGAGAGTATCACGAGGAGGCTTCAAATTACTTGAATAAGATGGACATTCATAATGATCAAAGAATTATATATCAATGTGATTTTGGGATTGCCATTTCTCTTCTTCAATAGAATATATTAAAGTTTCAAAAGCCTAATAATATCATAATTCTAGTTTGGTATCTCATGAGGTATGGGTTAGAGGAGTTTCAAGATCATCCTGAATGGAGAGATTCTCCAAAACCAAAACTACAGTTTTCAAACTATGAGGAGTTTTCTCAACAATAGATCGAAGCCTTGCAAATATAGGTATTCTTGAGGTGCTAAAAGATCATCCATTTTAATTAGACCTTCATCAGTTCTTGTATCAGTAATTACATGAAAATGAGGGCGATGATTGTCAAAGCTTTCAACTTGAGTAAGGATTTTTAGATCATTTGAATAGTTATCAAGATCACAAGATGATTGATCATGAATTTGGCATGGAAGAATTTGAAAGAGGGAAGAAATACAGAAAGTTTCTTCACTCTTTTTCTCCTCTAGCTATGAGATATATACACCTTGTACAAGATCAACATGTGAACTAAAAAATTAGAATCAAAAGTATATAGAATAATTGCTGGTGCAATAGAATGGTTAAGGAAATCAAACTATCAAGGATCATGAGGTAAAAATGATGGAGGGTGACAAGTATCCTTTGCAGAGGCACTATTCTCAATTGAATCAAGTTCACGATTAGGATTACACATACGAGTATTATCTTGAAGAATTAGAGGAGTTAATTGAAAGGTATCATGAAATCCATGAATGTTCTTTTGAATAAAAGTTGGTTCATAGGGAGAAGATGAATGTGGGATAAATCGTACAACAATTTGTTTTTTAGATTTCACTACTGCAAGCTCAACACGAGGGATCTCTTTGTTTGGTAATAATAAAGTGGGAGGGAAAGGAATAAAAGGAGTAATAGATTCCTCCTCTAAGAATGGAGGTGCCTCATCATTGAGAGAATTTGGAGCAAAAAATTCATCAAGAGAATATAACTCAAATCGTTTCAAGGAGATTAGAAACAAACAATAAAAGTTCTCAGTCATGATATCCCAGTCGACATCTTCTTGAGAAAATTCATAGTAAAGGTGAGGAAAATGATCACGAAAAAACGTCTAATGATTCATAGGGTTTCATTATAAGTTGATTTATTCTTTTATATACATCTTTATAATCATACCTGTCAAAATATTTAGAAATCTCCTTAACAAGTTGCTCAAATGAATGAATAGAAGCGAGTGTTAATTTATGAAACGAATGCTTAACATGACCTTCAAGTTTGAGGGTAAAAAATTTAGCCTAAGCATAACTATATTGTATTCCATTAACAAGGAAACATTGAATGAATAAAATCATATGCCAAAGCATGCTTGTTGGACCCTTTCCATCAGAATTTAGATGTGACAAGTTATGGATGATTTCCACAAGGATTGTAATATTTTATGTGTGTGAAAACCATCTCATGGTTATGGTTTGGGAAGAATCCATTAAAAATAAGAGATTAAAAATAGACTTAATAGGCTCAACTTGTTATGTGGCCCTCCTTCCAACACAAATTTATTGACGGTGTTGGAAGTTCGCCAACATAGGAGCTCTCCCCAGTATGAAGTCCCAACTATCCCTCCCACCATTTGGAGTAGGAGCCAAATTTAGATAATGGGCCCATACACCATAACTTAAATGTCTTCCTTGGATGTAGTAAACAACATAAGAGAGAGTGCGCATACCCTTTGAAACAAGCAAGTAAGTTGAAACTATCAAGCATACAAATGCAATGTATATAAATTTCTTCCACGAAGGGAGTAGAAACAATGAGCCTCTAAAAGAAAATTAATAGCATTATTCTAGTAAAGACACATGAGAGCATAAAAAAAATAATTAGTTAAGCTGCCAAATAGTTCACATAGTAAAATTGATCATGAAAGCAAGTAAAACTGCACATTCACCAAGATATATAATAAAGGCAACAAAATAGTTCATTTTTTCTATTATGTATGGACACAAACATACACATAAAACATTAAACAAATATTATTACAACATTTTGAATACATGCATGAAAATGAGTCAGATTTGAAAGCTTTAGATATTAAGTGGAAGTTCCAACATACACAATTACAACAATGCAACGCTAGTGCCAATAGTGGAACGTTAAGTCATTACTTGTTCCTCCAAAGAATGATCTTCTCTCCTATGCCAAGCTAGAGAAGCCTAGGTGAAAAGTCATTTTTCTTGAGCTATGAAGGTGTATTCATAACAAATTATGTCTGATCTGAATCTTTTTAGCTACTCGAATTAACCAAGATCTTTTGCTTTTGTGATGTTAGCAGAATTTTATGTGAAAAAGTATGAAAAAACGCATGTGCATACTTTTAAGAAGAATAAGCATAATCATGACCATCAAATAAAAGAGCATAAAACACATTGACAATGGAGTTCACAGAGTGTGTGTTATATCTTCGTGCCTAGCGTTAAGAGTGGGGAGGTCACTTCATTAAATGCTTCAAGATGATGATGAGTACATAGTATGGTCTTTGTCATTACAAGGATAAATCCCCTCAAATAGAGTGGCATGTCTCTCCACATGATGTTCACCTATAGAAACTCTCACTCATATGGGCCCTCATTCAGCAAGACAAGATAATAAATTTTCACATGATGTGGCATACAAGTATCCCTCAACATAATGGTAACAAGGATCTCAATAGAAAAACCATCATCTCATCCAATGAAAAGAAAGATATGGCATAAATACATCATATACCTCCACTTCTAGGGATGGCTTGAATTTCCAAATCTCTGCTGCATAAACGAACATCACCATTCAATTTGTGGCACAAAATTGTGTTGAACAACTGTAAAATTGACCCCTTTCTGACACCGACAAAATTTGGGCCCTTGATAATCTTGAAGATTCCCCCAAAGATTCCTTCCTGGAGATGGGAAAAAAATCCATTGCTCCGATGAAAATTATGAGCACGCAATTGTGTTCCTTGTGAAATTCTATGAAAAATGACTATAAAATTGGCATCATTCTGCCTCTCTAAAACATACACCTTCAAGGGAATATTTTAGATTCTATAAGATTTTGTAAAGATTCCTCATTGTTGGCTTCTTCAAATTATGTTTCTCATATGAGGAAATGGACAATACCATAACGTTCCCTATGATATTATGGTTCGTTTAAGTATAAACTTGGCATTATTATGTCACTATGAAAAATAACCCTCGAGGGAATCTTTTATATTCCTCCAAGATTTTGCATGAGAATATTAGTGGAATATTCTAAGGAGTATTCACTTGCAATATTATTCACCTCAAAATTCACATCCCACTGGGTGCAGTTCCAGTCTGCACCATGTTCTGCTCTCTCAACCTCCACTTCGTTGGTCTGGCAAATGAATAATTGTGGTTCTTATATCAATTTTTGGGTGGATATAACAAAGCCTCAATTTCGTTGGGTGGACAGAGATGCCAAGGTCAAACCCCTGCCTCCTTCATTTCACATGGTTTTTTTTGGCACATTTGTTTTAACCGACGCTTGTAGTTTTGGTGTGTCGTTCACATAAAAAAATTCTTGGTGTGTTTAGCGGTTTACTAACCAATGGCAGAGTTTTGGAGTTGGTATGTTATGGTTTATGGTTATGGTAATTTTGGTAGAGGCTTTTATTGTTAAGTTGGGTGGTCGTATTGGGTGGGCTGTCCCTCCTAGCCGGGACGGGTTCAAACCTCACCGACTTATTTATGTAGACGTTTCAACAATATTACAGATGGAGGTCAGACCATTGTCATGGGCGGAGTCCCCAGTCATAGCCACGAACCCTGTCCCATGGTTTTGTTTTTATTTAAATATAAGTATAATAGTTGGGGTGGTGAGGTATGTGGCTCACCATCCTTATTTAAATAATTTTTTTGTTTTTATATATAAAACAACAACAAAAAATATTCAGCCAGATTTTAAGGGTTACTAAACAAATTAAGGAGACAATAAATTTGCCCTTCCCGACCACTGGATTCCATGTGCTGACCCTCTGCCAAAATGTTGTGTCATTAGTGATTGCCACTTATCCTAGTTTGACCAGAAATTTGACCGTGAATATCTTGAGCATACAAACTTAAATTTGAGCATCCTTCATGCTATTACAATCACGATGATAAGGACTACGAATTGGTCTTAGTCTTACGTCAATCCAATGACTTTGTTTTTTGAGATATTCTGAGCTACATCTGAATTTTGAGCATTTCTAGAACCTACTGGACCATTCCTCCCCACTAAGGAGCTTTTAGTCCTCCAAAAGCATGAACATAATCTGCAATTGTTGTGCCCTTGTCAAGCAACACTTTCAACATCTACATTCCATGCAAACCTGTGATACATTCCTTGCAAATTTCATACAAAACCAAACATTACTCAAATAACCCCATACTCACCAAGAGTTTATGACACACTCTATCGTCGAGTTTACATCATAATGGAATCTAATACCCCAACTATTAATAAAAGGACAAAACATCATCATTTCTTAATAAGCGATGGAAAATACATCATCACTATTACAATTATATTGCAACACATGATTTACAAAATGTGGCCATGACAAGCTACTATATCTAGTAAAACCATCTCTTACTCCACAAAGAGAATGGGTCATATCCCTATGGCAGTTTCCCTTGTTGAATATATTCACCAGCTGGTTTCTTCATAGGTGCTTTATGGGCATGCAAAATATGACACATGTCTCTTTGGTGTCCAACCTTGTTGGAGTGACAACAATGATTCTTTTTCCTCCAAAATTTTTGGATCGTCTTGGAAGGCGTATTCCTAGTGCGCCTCTAATAATTGTCCATTGAATCTTGAATATCACTAGAATTTGATGAAATGATCTCATCATCTGTCGTTGGTTGGTTGTTGGTTGTCTTGGAGCATTCTAAAACATCCTTTTTGACATTCCAAGTCCTTGATAATGAGGCAATTCCTCCACGTTAATGGGATTCATAATGCCTTGGTCATTAATGCTGGGGTCCTTTCCTTGATACCCCCATTTCTTCAACAATTTTGATCCAATTCCCGTAGAATATTTCTCAAAAGCAGCGAAATCATCATCATAAAAAGTACATGAAATTGAAGAATCACTTTTTACCTCAATCTTGTTATGCTGCAACTTTTCCAAGGCCCCCTCCTTGGATTGTATCTAATTTTGCAACCTTTGTTTCTCCTTCTCTAATTCTTTTAGGAGTCTCCATAGTCCAACATTCTCCACCTGAATGTTTTGATTGATTTGTTCGACTTCTTAGAGCCATGCTACATTTGGTGCCCTTTTCATTTTTGGCACAACATCTGCTGAAATATTTGTCCCTTTGCCTGAATCAGAATCCAAGTCAATGGGTCCATCCTATGAAATACCAAGACTTGCAATCTTCATTTCATAACCCTATTTTGATCCCAAGTTAATTGGTCCAACACCTACAAATCCAGAAGCCATGATCTTCTCATAATCCTCCGATTCAGATTCTTGGTCTTGTTGCACAATAACAAGTATCTTTTTCTAGATGAAGCTTTCAATAGTTCTCCTCATCATGCCCCTCTTTCCCACAATGATTACAAGAGGTATTTGCTTCTCTTCTCTTAGTTGTTGCTTCCCTCTTTGGGCAGTCATCTTTCTCATGCTTCCCCCTACTTTGAGGATGCAGAACCTTCACACTAGCTTCATCAAGGGAATTAGGTTCAAATAATAACAAATGAATGACAAAAATAACTAGGAAAAGAGCCAATATATTTCATCAACGTCTTAGAAGTGTCTAGTCAAACATTCAATGCTAATGGTCATTTTCTAAACTCCTGAGTAAAACTCTGAAAAATTTGACCTTTACTGTGTTTCAAATGTTCCCATTCCATCATGCCTTTATGTTTATAGCCTAATGGGTGAAATTGTCCTCTTATAGTAGACACAAACTTAGACTAATATGAAAGAAATTTACGACTATTCTTACCACCTTTCTTCAATTTTCCTTCCTACCAAAAGAGAGTGTGCCACTCAATGAAAGGGATGCTAGCTAGATCTTGGCTTCATCCTCTTTGATTTTTTGTATGCGGAGATATACTTCATCCTGTCTTATCAAGTTATCTAGATTTTCTGCATTAGATTCTCCACTAAATATAGGTAAATCAAACTTGACATTCAACTTGAAAAATGGTCTTTTAGATGCATTCCTATGATGTCTGTTAGAATAACGAGAAGAGGAACAAGAATAGCTTTCACTCGAGGATGGAGAGGGAGGAGGATATTCTCCTCCACCTTCATGATTTACCGAGGCATGATCATCTGGTTCTTTCTTCTCAGGCTTTATTGTTTTATCAGATTTTGCAAATAAATTGTCAATTTTACCTTCCATGGTGAAGAATATCTTGTGATAATTTCGCTCTTCCTCAATTCGAGCTTCCTCATCTTCCATTCTCCATCTTTGTGTTGCACACCATACTTCAGGATCAAAGGATTTGAGTTTCCTTCACCTCTTTGGAGCTTGTTTCTCGTTAGCATTCACTCGTGCAAATCGCATCAAGAAGACTTTCTCTGATATCATACTTGATCCAAATCTCTTGAGCTATCATTCTGTGATGTTAGCAAAATTTCATGCGAAAGAGTATGAAAAATGACATGTGCATACTTTTAAGAAGATGAAAGATAATAACGAACATCAAATTAAAGAGCACAAAACACATTGATAACGGAGTTCACCTATTGTGGGTTACGTCTCTAGGCCCAGTGTCAAGAATGGGGAGACCACTTCATTAAATTCTACAATATGGTGATGAGTACATAGTACATATTTTTTCATTACAAGGATAAATTTCCTCAATGAAAGTGGAAATTCTCTTCACGATACATTCTTCTATAGGAAGTCTCACTCATATGGGGCATTATTCTTCATGAAAAGATAATAAATTATCACATGATATGGCATACAAATATCCCTCAACAGAACGCTAACAAAAATCTCAACAAAAAAATCATCATCTCAACAAATCAAAAGAAAGGCACGGAATAACTGCATCATATACCTCCACTTCCTAGGATGGTCTAAATTTACAAATACGTGCTGAATAGAGGAGTATTGTGATGTCAATATAGAGGGAACTCAGCTTTTGAATCTCCCACAATCCCACGCACAAGCTGGGTGATTAATATTGTGTATGAGAAAGCAGTGTAAGATGGGCCATATCACAGTTGTAGGTATTTCCATGGATGTAGCTATAGAATGCATTAAATCAATAATTGATTGAAATAGCTGGGTTGGAATCTCTGGCAATACAAATACAAGGTATCCAGAATCGTCAAAAAGTTCAAGAAGAGATTGGTCCGTTGGTTCTGGAAATGATAATTCAGATTAAGCCATAAATCACGGGGTACATCTGATTTTCCGCATTAAAGTGACAACATTCTAAATGGTTGGAGCAAAAAAATGTACTCTACCTATGTTTACAAATATAATAAAATCTGTGACATTGAAGTTCTAGATTTTATGGTATTTGAAGAGCAAAAACCTCCTGAGTTTGGTAGAAAAGGCATTTCACATGTTGGCATTACAATGGGTTCATATTCTAATCTCCCTGTCATGAAGGTTGCCGTAGAGGTTCTTGAATCATTTTAGGTTCCATATGAGATAACCATTATATTTGCCCATCGGACACCTGAAAGAATGGTAAAATATGCTAAGTAGGCTCATGAAGGTGTTAAGGTCATCATTGCTGGTGCAGGTGGTGAGAGAGATGTTGAGTAGAGTAGCTGGAAAAGGAGTGCTAATGGAATGCCGACAACACTATAGGAGCAGGTATTCGATGGGAATACCAAGCGTTACCCATTATCATGCAGAGAGCAGAATATTATGACTGAGCAAATTCAGAATGGCATAGAGAGGCCAAAAATGGCACTCGAGAAATGACAGGTTGTAGTAAAATTTAGCTGAGAAAATATTCATGAAATGTAGAATTGATGGTAGAAATGATCTGCACATAAAGGCCATAAAACAAATGGCTAAAAGTAATTATGCACAGTAGGAATACCCCTGCTCTGATACCATGTTAAACACACATGGGCAGCAAGAATAAGCTGAAAGATAAAACATGAGAATGCATTTCTATTAACAAAGAGATATACATTTATAGTACATAGTTTGATCGTTGGGTTCCACATCCCAAGGTCTCTTGGACTCCTTTTGTCTGTTTGGATTCCACACTAACCTATTGAGGATTAGGTGTCCAACAATTTGTTGTCTGAGTATACGATGACATTAAAATAGATTATTTTAATTGATATTAATAATGGACAAAGATTCAAGCATTAATCTAAATGTAAATCATAATAACATAGCATATATATATTCATCCTATATCATTAAAAAAAAATCTCGTTACAAGAGATATATTTCAATTGTTCACAAACACAACCAACATATACACTATGATCCATACATCATTCGAATAGAAATATGATCAATGTTCAACCAAGTGATCTCAATGCTCCAAATTTTCTGAATTAAAGATTCAACTTACTTGCCTTCTTGTCTCGTCAAAAGTGTTGTGGGGATTCATCAAGCATATGCAACCATTCACAAAAATTCACTAAAAAAATATATCTATGAAATTTCAAGGATGTCTTCATACATGAATGTCTCACTGAATTTTTCTGTTCTCACAAAGCAGTGGGGCATCATTGCTAGCAAATATCTTGTTCTATCATCAAAACAAGCTTCCACTTGTGATTTAGCTAGTTATTTCTTCATTTTTCTAAGGCCTTAGAATCAAACAAAAAGTGTACTAGTCTACCATTAACATTGTCGACTCCTAAAGCAAGGAAGGTTTCATTTAAGGATTTTCATGATGGTGTTGGATAGTTGGGGGGCTCTACATAGTGAATTTATCAGATTTTGATGTGGTGCATACATTCATTTAACACTATGCAATCCAGAAAGAACCATAATTTGTTGTCTGACTATATTATTACAGTAATATAGATTGTTGTAATTTATATTAATAATGGAGAGATATTAAAGCATTAATCTAAATGTAAGCCATAACAACATACATATATATAATCATCCTACATCATTAAACAAAAAAATCTATCTATGGTGTGTTGGACGTCTTTATAAACTCAAAATATCCCTCTACTAGTGAAATATATCTTTTTTGGGATTGATGGTGTTAAAATTAAGATTCATTAAATTCAAATATTGATTGGAATGTTGATATCTAGAGTTAATATCAATGGCTCTCACTTCCATTGCAAATTGTTATTGCAAACTTCCATAGGCTATTTTGTGTTTGTGCTGGGGTGGTGAATTTACATTAAAACTCTATGCATAACAATAGTGCTTCATAAGGCTCAATATATGTCTCAAATATTTGCCAATCTTGAAGTAGGAAATAACGTGGAAGTTCCTATATATATGTCTTTGCACTATTTATCTCTCCAACATTAACATGATTTGATGGTTTTGTCTGTTAAAGTTGATTCATCTTACCTTGGAGTTAGCTTTGTTTGCATTGACGTCTCATCCTGCTGCACTATCAATGCTGTCTATTTCATGTAGAAGGTTGAAAATAAGACATAAAATTGGTCAACTTCCTAATTTATATGTATTCTGGACATCTGCTGGTGAAAGTGGATCCGCTAGTTGAAGCTTAAAACATGAAATAGTGTTAGAACTTAGAAATGCTGCTAAGAAAAGAAAAAATTAGTTAGTATGCTAGAGGAATCAAATATATTAAAATGGACAAAAAAACTCAAAATGTTATTTAAGAAGTTTGGTGAAATAGACAAATGAGGTTGAAATAGATGATGATAAAGAGTAAATGATAATTCAGAGCCATTCAACTTCTTTCATTGGTTATGAAAGTATCGTTTTCTCTTCTGCAGAAGGTTAAATTTGGTTCCATTCAAAAATAGATACTCTTTTGTGGTAGGATCTCGTATTACGAACAACTTTTTAAATCTTAGAATCCTAGGCACTGTTTCAGTCCCATAGATATAATGGCCATTGGTTGATCCATCACGAAGACCCGAGTCAACCCTCCAGGTGACTCTTTAATTTCCAAGAATCTTTCCATATCTCTAGGCCTCATAAAACATGATGCTCTTGCTCAATGTTGCACCATAGTCATGAGTAGATGTTGCAACTCTAATTTAGAGTGCCAAAGTCAAAACATATAGATATGAAGCCATTGGGAAACTTAATTGAAATAAACTGTATGGACCCACTTCAGATAACGCCCCTTTTGAACACCCTAAATTTAGTTATTTATGATAGGTTAGGATGCAATGGATGAGGAGGAGACAATCACTACAAGAATAATGCAAAAAGCTAAGTGAATGTTGGGAATCAATCTCAATGTGAATCAAGTGAAGATATATGAAGCCAAAATGTCTTGTCTCAAATAAATCATAGGATAAGTCATTCTCAAAACTAATTTCTTGGAGGACTAATGCAATTCACTCCAATAAAAAGAAACTCCAAATGACTAGATTTGAATGTGGGCAAGCTAAGAAATCTAACCTCCATGACTATATATATATATATATATATATATATATATATATATATATATATAGATATATATATATATATATATATATATATATATATAAATATATATATATATAGCCCCAAGACATCATAATTGCACTCATCAAAATTCCTCTCAATAAAAACAAATCTTAGAGACTTCCAACGAAAAATGCCCACAACAATGGAGAATATAGCTTCAGCAAAAGAGGAACAATGCCCAAAACCATGCCTAAAACTAGAATAAAGCAATACATAACTTATGCATTATAAAGATGAAAAGCAATTTGCAAAACCAAGTGAAAGAATTTCTTAATTAATTAGCAACCAATACCAAAACATACCACATTATCTCTTGTCACTGCTTAAAGATCACAAAGGCACAATAATAATCAATGGAAGCACTTGAGCAAGGTTGACATACACACAATGACTATGGACTGTGGGGTCTTCTTCATAAATTCAAGAAACAAGGAAAGAAGAATAACGTGATCTTAGATGAGTGATGAAAGGCTAGAGCAATGAGGACAATATATTCACAACGTTGGAGGAAATTTCCCAATATCTGATAATTAACAAAATGTTATATTATTTTACAAAAATATAGTAACTATTATTCTTTAATGCCATTGACAAACTAGTTCCAAGTTCCCATTAATCTTCCTTCTGACATTTCTTCATAGTCACTGTCATAATAGTCAGTGAACATTAAATTCCCCAATTTACTTCAACCCCATTGATAATTGACCTTAATTCTTAGCTACCAAATTACATAAAACACCCATTTCATTGTCTCTGCTAATTTTTGCATTTTTACCATTAGAAAACTAGATGAAGGCAAATAGTGAGATCTTGAACTGTTGGCCTCTAAGAAAAAAATAACAAAAAGTCCCCTACATATATCTCAATCCCCTCTTTGCATTTCACGTGATCATAAATACATTAAAAATTCATTTTTTCCAAAAACCTTCTACATTTTTCCCCTCTTCCAACAATTGGAGTTTACGCTAAGCAAGCTACATATAAATGGCCTATAAACGCTTATGCTTACAATGAACTTGATATTCGTTCTCCCAAACTTGTAATCTTACTTAATGTGTTTTTCAAATTAGATTTTGAATTATCCACTAGAACTACACAATGAGCAATAAGGATCGACTCATCAAGTTTCTTCATAATGTGCAAGTCCAGGAAACAAGGGTGAGGAGATTTATCACTGAGGATGAGCAGTGTACAGTGCTCAAGGAAGAGGATGTAGGGATTTTGTAGTTGACCTCTATAGGGGTAGAGGGTTGACCCTTCTATCCACTAGAACTATGCCATTCTTAATAAGGGAAGGCTCATAGTGGTTCTACGCAGTGGGTAAGTCTAGGAGACAAGGGTGAGGAGGTTGCTCCCTGAGAATGCACACTGCGTAATGCTCGAGGAAGAGGAAGTAGGGATTGTGAGTTTAGTCTCTAAAGGGACTGAGGAATGACCCTTATATCCACTAGAACTATGTAATGTGAATTTAAGGCAAGACTAGACAAGGCACTGCAGTAGCAAGAGAGGCAAGTCTAGGCACTATAACTACATAATGCATAGTGATTGAGGAGAAGACTCTGTGATTTTGAGCTTAAGTGCTGCAATGGCTTTGATATGGACCTACTTTCTGCTAAAACTATTCAATGTGCAATATAAGGCACATGTGGTGAAGGGATTGTGAAAAATGTTGGTGTAAGTAGTATAAGGTCAGGTCACCATACCTTGGGGATTCTCACTGCACCACGAAGGGAAGGGAACCTTTGTGTTGTGAATTTTATCATTGCAAGAAGATAAAGAAGTCCTCACTATAATCTCTAAGTTCTCAATGCGTAATACATGGAAAATTTGGTCAAGGCTTTGTGTAGTGAGGTAGTATGAGAAATAAGAGCTCAGTGACTATGCTATGAAAGTGCTCAATGCATAATAGTGGGAGTTGTCCTCAAGAAAGGCAGAGTGCGCAAGTATAGGAGGTAATATTTTCATCACTAAAGCTTATTAATGCATAGTGCTCATCACCTAGTGGAGGATTAGTGCTTTTGTAACTTGAACCAGATGGGAGGAGCAAGAAGAGCTCCAAAATGGATAACTGTGGGATCAATGGAGTAAGAGAGGGAAATACATCCAAACAAGTCCCAAATAGATGCCACACATATGTATATAATAAAAAATAATGTTAAAAAAATCTAGACTATAAAATACGAATGAGCATACCTTGAAATGACAACAAATCGACACGTGCTTATCAGCGTGACAATTAAAACGTAAAATTGCAACATTCAAAATATAAGTGGGAACAAAAGTGTCAAATACACCAAAAGGTGTGCTATTCCATAGGAAAGTCTCTAACACATATTTTAATGATGAATAACATCACCTAGTGCAAGATATTTCATTGGAGCTACCACTTGAAGATGCCCCATAGTGCTCTTAATATGTGTGAGAACGAACAAAATGGGTTCATGCATGGGTGCAAGTGGCAAATAAAAATGAAAGAAAACACAAAAAAACACATGAAAGAGTGAAAACAGACAAAAAATCACATTTGGGAAAGATATAACAAGCGAAAAAAAACACATGTAAGAGAAAAATAAATTAAAAGAAAGAGTTGCAAAAGAAGAAGAGACAGTTGAAAAACTCACCTGAAAGATGGCGCATTCACAATCAAGAATGAGAGAATGTCCTTAAATTGAAATAGTGCACAAAGCTCAAAAGTTAAAGAATAATATAAAAATTAGCTCTATACTAGACTCTTTATAAAATGAGAGCACACATGTAATTAGAGTTGAGATTAGTGAGTGTGCTTTGTGTAGATAAGGAAACTAGGAGCCAAGAGTGAATTGTCTAACTTGAAGAAATACACTCTCGTTGTCAATAAGGAGTGTGGAATCACTAGCTACAGCTTATTCCCTTAAACTGACATTGATAAATATATAATCACCTTCACAGGCAACTACATAATCAACTATTCATAAGGAGTGCACAATGAATACCTTTGGGAATTGCGTAGTCACTATTTCTAGAGACTGCACAACCACTTTCATTGAGGACCCTCTAATCATTGTGGCTAAGAGATATGAAATCACTATCACTAGGGACTTCACAGTCACTATCACCAATAGTTGTGAAATCAATACTTAAGAGAGAGTGCACAACAATGAGATTGTGAGGTATGCTTAGCATTTCCTGCGATGTGTTCCTATGAAGACATCAAGAGCCGGACATGTGAAAACAAGTAGTTCGGCACTTAGAAGTCCCAAAGGCATACTTGAAAACTATATAGTATGATCAGGTATGACCCTAGTGGCTTGAAATAAAGGATGGAACAACCTTAAGGAGGGTCCAAAATTTTGATGAAGGAATAATTTTGGAGGGTGTTTGTCGCAACAACAACACTTAGTGACACACTCGAATAACTCCGACTTCTCTATTTAGGTCTAACCTAAAGAATGAGGTCTATCCTTCTAGAAGTATTTCCACATTATATTTATCACCCTAGCTTCCGTAGTTAGCTTAGTTACATATGTCTTCTCTTCTATTCCTCTTATCTTATTGGCACATTTCTCAAGACTAGTCAAACATCAGTGGTTTCGATTAGGGAGTAGGAGTATGTAAATTCCACACGTTTAAGATGTTTATAGTTTTATTATCATCTCTAGTTTTCCTTTATTTCCAACAATCCCATTTAGTACCATTGTGGAGCCATTTCAAGAAATCACAAGCATTGGTTCACTATCAATATGCATGTTCAATACCCTGACAAAGTTGCTTGCTTCACCTCTTTTTGGAGGAAGATTTTCCCTTATTTCACCCTATATTTAATTTTTTACCTTATCCTTATCGACATTTCATAGGAATTTATTTTTCCAAAGGAGGAAGAGGCATATCGACTTCTTTAACAAGAAAGAGAGGTTGTTCCTTTTTTTGCAGATACTTTTATATACACACCTCTAAAATTAGTGTGCCCACTTAAGTTTTTCCTCCTTTCCCTTCTCTACTTGGCTATGGTGAAACATTAAAACAAATCAATATAAAGGGCTAATTCAAGGAATGGATATCCTATAGTAGATATGGTCATATTATATCTTCTTGAACTTTCACTCAAGACATAATGTATTTTTCGTATGTGCATCATTGACCTTAAAAGATATTTAGTCCCAAAAAAAGAAGTAGAGAAACTATAATCCAAGAATTTCTAGCTATGAGAGTTTTCCTTATAAAGTTCTTCCACATCACCATAGAGCCAAACAAGATTAATTTCATACATGGTCATACTAAACAAAGAGAAAATAAAAGAGATAGGACATAACAAGTAAGACAAAAAACATGAAAATAGAGAAAATGTAACGTCTAATATGAAAATAAGAATGCAAGTATGGTGTGAAGTAGAAGAAAAACTAAAATGCATCTAAGCCTAAATCTAACCTAACTCGGTAGAAGGTTAGGGCTAATTGAAGTGAAACTTCCAATGCAACCATAGAAGTTGTTCCTAACTAGTAATATGAAAGATAAGAATGAGTTAATACCTAAATAAAACAATGTATAGAAGTAAATATATTTACCTAGATACTTATATGTAAGGATAAAGATCCAACCTCCAAA
>CM062816.1:756744115-757046615 GCA_031772625.1 Pinus tabuliformis
ACGCACCCAGATACACTATCGCGTCGCGTACTGTTACAGTAGGTACGCACTCATATACACTGTCGCGCCGCGTATTTTTACTATGCGTACGCACCTGAGCCTCTGTCGCACTGCGTACCCACACAGTTCTCCTTCTTCTGATCTGCGTACCCACACAGTTCCCCTTCTTTTGCTCTACGTACACACGCAGATCTCCTGTTTCTGCCCTGCATACCCACGCACTTGCACTGTTAACCACCTGCGTACTTCTGATTAGGGCCGAATTGGCAGTTCACCAGTGTGCTACTGTTATCGGATGCCCATGAACTGCGCTAGAGAGATCACCCTTCACAGATTCGCTTTTACTTTACTTTCATATAGATCAAGCTTTTAAAACAATAACCCAATATTTCAGATCTTAAGATATTCTATTTTCAAAAGATACTTAGCCAAGTGATCTCCTTTGCTTTATATAGGCAAGCTCCTCCTAAAATCATGGATCAATACCATAGATACCCAATACCAGGGACCCAACAACATGGGCTCAATAACAATAATAATATAAACAATACCATGGGCCAAAAAACCATAGAATCAGAGCGCGGGCTAAATACCACGGGCCAAACAGAAACCCCCACGTGAACGCGCTTCTCTGCCTTGAAGTAAGTGAAACTGGGTACGCACCTTCTGAATGGGTGACCTGCGTGTCTGGCCGCGTCCCTTCACGTGTACCTGCGTGTATGCATCTTCTGAACTATTCTCCTGCGTACTTCTTAATTTTCAACATTTTGAGCCTATCAGAGCATTGCCACTTGAGGGTGTGCCATCAAAGACAACATCTGTAACATAGAGCCATACCAGAATCATAATGCCAACATTATTGACTATGGGCTTTTAAAGATAATTAAAATTAAAATGGTTAAAAGGTCGATGTAAGATAACCCTACTCAATTATTAAAAATATTGAAGAATTATTGCTATAAAAGAATTATAACAGATATTTATGAAAAGATGAAAGAATTATTAGAGGTATTTACACTATTTTTAGCACATTGTGTAAAAGATGAAGTATAGGCAATTAATTTTTTTTTTAATATTTAAATATTAATTTTAGAAAATTTATGTAAGTAAAATAATGGTGTTTTTCTAATTTGTTATCTTATTTTTTTTTCACTAAAATATAGTGGATATGTACACATTAGGGCTCAAGTTTGGTATGTAAATGATGGAATATTTTGAAACAAATTGGTATGATTATAGATACAGAGAATCATTATCTTTTCCCATAATTTTTAATGTTTAACTTATATTTTTCTTAAATCAAGAAATGCATTGGAGCTTTAAAATGACTAGGTCGACTCATAAGCCTAACTATGAGGGTTTTAACATATTCATATTTTTTTTATAAACTTATTTACTTCTTAGGTTTTCATCTATTCTAGTGCAAGTTTTTTCCTATTTCAAAATAAGTCAACCAATAAAAAGTTATAGCCAAAATAAAAGACATGTTTTTTTATAAATTTGATATAGTTCCAGATCTCTATAATTGCATTCATTTTCATTAGAAATAAACATGTAGAGCACATTTATGAAAAAATTATGCACTCAGAATATCTATAAATGTGTTCAGTTTCATTCGCAATGAACTTGTAGAGCATATACAAAATCATGGTTGAAAATCTAGAAATTATATAAATGGATTTGTTTTTTTATTTATGTTGACCAAACCAAGAGATACCAATGTGGCCACCTCATCTAATGAATTCATTAATGTGAAAAATGAGTAAAGTGTAAATTCAAAGAAAAATGAAGATGGAAGGTTGTTAAGTTGAAAGACCTTTGTTAAAATTAAGCCATTAATGTGCAAAAAGGGTCCATGATCCACAAAAAAAAAAAAATAATTTATAGATAGGTCATTGCATAAGATATTCTTGATGTAATAAATCCCATTAGGTCACTGAAGGTGTCAAAGTCAAGTTAAAAGTTAGTCCTATCAAAATTAAGTAAAATATTTAGATATTGTCATGTCGTGAAAATGTTTGGTTGAAAGAATCTAGTGACATGTACTCTAGCAAACTATTTTCAAAAGTTTGAGTCTATATTGGGACTATTCACTACAAAATTAATGAATATTTGTGAAGAAATATTGAATATAAATATATATATATATATATATATATATATATATATATATATGATGAAGACATAGAGAATATCATGATGAAGAAATCAACCAAGTTGAAATCATAAGAAGTAGATTTGTATGCAGATGGTGTAGTCATAGTAAGATTAAAGAAATTTGATAAAGAAAGAACAATGATTAAGATGATTAACTCCTTAATAAATCATAAGACAAAAAAAATATGAATTTGTTAGCAAGAAGAAGTCCTGAAACTACTAAAGAATAAATTAAGAAAAAAAGATAAAAGCTTAGAGAGAAGGTCCAAGGTGATTAAATACTATAAATACTAAGATGAGGTTCAAAGAAAGAGATAGCCTGAGACAACCTAGACGAGGCATCTATTAAGGTGAAAAATACATGTTAAGGAAGAAGAGGTGCATTAAGGCCAGAAGTGAAAAAAGGAAGAAGGTGAGAACATTGAAACCAAAGAAAGGGCTTATAAATAGAAAACTCCACAAAAATGGAAAGAAAATGTGGAGTTTAGAGAAATGCAAAAACTGATTGAACCAATTGTAAGCAAAAGAAAATAGAGTGAAAATCCCCAAGCATGAAAAATGAAGAAAAGACAAAGACGTCGAAGAAAGAAAAAAATGACGTAGTGAAAAGGAGGACAAAAAAAAGAAACTGAAATAAGAGAGAATGAACCTGTGGAAGAAAAGTGTAGGAAAAGGAGATGAAGCCAAAAAAAAGGAAGAAGCAAGCAAAATAGGTAAGAATAAAGTATTATGTGTGATGTAAATGTAATATATATATGAAATTGATAGCCTTAATGAATAAGCATTAAATCATACACTCTAATGATGCTCTTGGTCATATATTGTATTAAGGATAGATTATGCTAAAATGAATTTTGAAAACCTATGTATCTTAGTCAATATTGATGTAAGTTTGATGAGGCAAGAACACTCCATTGAAAAAGTTTATTGTGCTCTAAAATCACATGGTAATTGATGGTTCGTCATCAGCCAAAATCACTAATATAATGAATTCTCATGGTAAATGAAAAAAAACCTATCATCAAAGAGAACTTGTTGAAGGGAATGAAGAGGTGCCTAGTTAGGAAGAGAAGCTTGACATTCCATATAATTGTTGGTTTGAGGCATTCCAATCTTAGCAAAAAAATTGATCTTAGTGGTAAAGGAAGTCAAGTAAATTACAAGTCACGAAAAAGGGACTAGCATTAAATACTTGATGGAGAAAAGAAAACTATGGAACATTTTGCTAGATGATAGTTAAAGAAAAAGTGGATTCATGGACAAGAGCCCATGAATATTTTTTTGTTCCTTGGTAGTCTGATGCAAGAGCATCAAGAGCATGGTTTCTAGTAAAGATGAAAAATCAAGATGAGAATGATGATATGGAGGAGAAAGGTAAAGATATGAAAACCTATGATGGAAGAATGGTTGATGAACCATGTATGAGAAACAAGAAAAAAATTAAGGGTGGATATTTATCTTACATTTTAGAAACCTTAGTGAATCTTACTAGTCCATAATATCTAAACTACAAAAAATTTGGTGATGTTTTCGTAAAAGTATTCAAATATCCAATGTTTCTATATAGCCTTCAACAAAATTTTAGCAATTTTTAAGGTTGAATGATTTTATACTATAAAAATTTGGCTAACCATTTCTAGAAAAAATGATATTATTGAATTTTTTTAAGCATGAAAAATTAGCCCACTTGCAAATATTATCCCATAAATTTTTTCGTGATGAGAAAGAGCTTCTGAAAGAACCAATGGATACAACACCTGAAAACCCACGTATTTTGGCTGATGGTACCTATTTATATGGACTTTAGCGGTGTTTATGTTTTGCAAGTACAAGATGTTGAAGAATGAAGACAAAAGACCAAATATCGTAGAAGACTAAAGATGAAAATGTAACCAGAGAAGATCAAAGATGATGATGCACATTAAAATCAAAAGTATTCATTAAAGGGAGATATGAAAGAATAATCTCTACTTTTGATGTTTAATGAATAAACAACATGATGGCATTTGTAATGAGGTAGATTAATTCTAGAAGCCTGTGTAAGAATAAGAGATGATGATAAATGTGAGAGAGGAAGATTTATTTGGAGATGCATGAAGATAATGTGGAGCTCATTATGGATTTAGTTGAGAAAATTATTTGTTATAGTTATTATGGTCACCTATTATCATATAAAAAGACCTAATTGTACAACCAAAAACACATGGGAATGGTTGATTAATATAAATTCCCCTTTTGGGGATTTTGGAGCATATAGGTTGCATGTAGGCATGCATTTAATTTTTCATTGCACACTTTGATACATCAAATATATGGAAAGTTGTTAAATTTTTTTTGAGGTTTATCTTATTGTTGGATGGAAGAAGGATCTATTAGAACTCAATCAAGCTTGGATGACTCTTAGGACAATATAAAAACATAATCAACTCCTGACCTCAACCCCTCTCATAAGATTTTAACATGATCTCATAGATTGGTGTCATGTGTGTAAAGGGAGTAAGAGTGTGCAAATGGTAGATTATCAAGAGATTCATATGTCTATATGATGTTATAATGAATTCTCCATGGTATATTTTTTGTATAATAGGTTATTGTGAAATGCTCATATAGATAAGAGATATAATTGTTTGTTTGGTACACATGATTATGCACTCACATGTTTATTAGAAGTGGTTGTAGTAGTCATAATTATCAGTTAATAAATCGTTTTGCAACATGTTAAATAATCTATGTATTTTATATACATTATAAATATTGTAAAATGTAAAATAGAAATTTGATATTTACTTTAACTTATATAAAAATAAAATTGAAAAACTTTACCATGAGATTAATAAATTTAATTTAATTTAATAACTATTATTTATTATTTTATTCAACTAAAAATGTAATTAATTTAATAAAACATTATTTCTAAGCTTTTATTTTTTAATAAATTAATTTAATTAAACTTATTTACTAATCTAACCTATCTAATCATATATAAGTAACTATAAATCACTTGAATTTTAGAACTTTAATTAATTTTTTCCCAACCTTTTATTACTTCATCATTGATTAAAATATGATATATTATTTAAGTCATTTAAAAAGAAAAAACATATATAACTTTATTTTTAAATTTTATAATATTTTAATTAATATTTTTTTTCCAAAAAAACGTCATATATGAGACACATATATCTATATATATGATCTAATTATCAGTCATATATGAGAAATGTATATCACGTCAACAAGTTATTGTTAACATATAGTGCTCAAAATCTCTTCATATAATTGTATCGCATTCATCCTATGTACAACAGAAACTTGGGGAAGTTGTTGGATATTTTTTTTTTAATGGGAAAATACCAAAACCAATCAAGCAAATGCCACAAAGCCAATGCTCTGTTCCATTTCTTCCAGGACCTTTGCACAGCGAAGCTATTAAAAACAAAATGACTCATAACAGTCCATTACAACAGCATAAAACATTTTCTATTGCTTAAAAACAAAAACTGTTACAAACTTCATCCTCTACACAGAGAGGGATTTACAAGACAGACTTTTTCTCTGTTCTTCTCGTTCTTCCACTGCTATGGGTATTACAAAAAAAATTTCAAACTGTTCCTGTGTTTTAGAATGGTCAACAATACATAACAATTTGCCTTCCAGCACTGCTGTGCTTTCTTCTCACCGTTCTTCATTCATCCTTCGTGCGCGGGCACTCTCCACATTCTTTTCTTTGTTCTCGTAAACAATACACCCGTGCAGGCACTCCTCTGTTCCTCATGAACAACACTACAGCTCGCAGGCACAATGCAACATTGTTTTCCCTGTTCTCATTTAACAACCATCGCGCGCAGGCATACCACTCTCTGTTCTTCGTGAACTCCATGTTCTCTTCTAACTTCCTGTTCTCTCTTTCATAGCGCCCGCAGGCATATCTCCATATTCGTTTCCCTATTTTCTTACTACTCCCGCACGCAGGCTCAATTATAGTTATTCGTGAACAACAGTCATAACACCAAAAACTAAAACCGCTTGCAATCGCTTCACCTCTTATATAAAAAACATATAAAAAGGCACAATAATATATGCGCCATAACAGAATTGAATCCTCTACCTATTTCCTGCGATCGACCATTAAAACATTAAATTTCTCTATGGCGGTCGATCGGAAAACCATACCCTGCACGCAAACCATTGAATTCCATTGAATTCCTTCTCTGCGGCGGTCAACAAAAAAAATCGAACACTCCACGCAAAATTTGATTTGACGCGGGTGCACAGTGAATCTTCAGAGATCAACGGCTGAGGACGCGCAGCCAGATCGCTGAGCTGATCCGACGAGGTTCGCAATCCATCCTCGGGCAAACAAAACGGACTTTAATGTCCGGGGAGCAGGCGGTATGGCGGATGTACAGTGGACGCGTGGCGCCACCTGATTGTGTCGGGGCCCCTCCTACTGGTACAGCCATTTGCGAATGGCGGTGCGGGGAGACCGGGCCGGTTTTCCAAAAACCGCTGAGCGGTTGAAATTAATATTTCAACACTCGCCTTTAATTTCAACTGCTGGGCATTAGGACATACCCAAACACTTCCTCTCATAGAGGGATTCCTCAGTACTACTGTTACAAAGATATCTTCCTCACATAGAGGGATTCACCAACTGCTTCTGATGCAGTTCACAAACAAACAAAGTTGTCTTCCTCTTAAAAGAGGTATTAACCTAAAACTGTGCTTAAGAGCACCTTCCTCATGATAGAGGGATTCACCATAACAATGTGCTGAAGAGCACCTTCCTCTTGACAGAGGGATTCACCTGTGACTATGCTGAAAAGCATCATCCTCTTGATAGAGGGATTTACCATGTGTATGCTTGAGAGCATCTTTCTCTCGCGGAGGGATCACTGCCAAACACTGCCTTAGATGCAGTTTCAAAACAATAAAAATTCATTGCACTGTTCTTTTTTTGCTGCTGCATATTCACTGCTGTTGCATATGTTGTATTTCAGTTCAATGAACAACGCATTCATTACACATACATTTACTGCTGTAAAAAAATTCTTTTACCTGTGCTGCTGTCCATAACATCTTGCTGCTGCATTTTTCATATTCACTGCTGTCCATACCCATAACCATAGACTGTCATCTCTGGGTTTTTATTTGCTGCTGCGTTGCCTCTGCAATTTGCACTGTGGTTGCCTTTTGTTTCATCATACTGCTGTGTGCCCATACACTAACTCCTGTTAACACGGGCTGCCCCTGTTCCTTTTTACACCCTTGCTTCACACAATCTTCATCTTCATTTTTTTTATTTTCATAATGCACTGCTGTGCAATTCCTTTCGATTTTCTGCTGCCACACACATTCTCATTCACCCATGTGCATTAAAAATCTGCTGTCCCTGTTTTTCTTTATGCATTTCTTTGCATGCTGCATTGCATATGAAGAAAAACATTACATTTCTTTTACCGTTGTGTATTGTACTCACTCTGCTATGAGTATGTTCTCTCACATTACATAGAAGGAAACTACCTTCCATTGCTATGCATTTCAATGCATGTGCTCCATAACAAAAATTCAAGCTTCTGTTTTATGTTTTGTCTTCCCACTGCTGTGAGGGTCTCCATGCTTTGCATACTTTTCTTATTGCGTTGCTGCACTTCACATTTGAGCGCCGCCCCTTTTTCTTCTCTGCTTTTATGGCAGATTTAACTTCATATTTTTCCCTTATAAAAGGTCTTCATCAAAGAGTGACTGTTAAGACAGTTCAGCAACTAAAATTACAAGCTCCCCTTTAATGTGTGCCTGTCTTCTTTTGGCAGACTCTTCTCAAAACAAATTTAGATCCACTGGGGAGTTCAAGGGGTTTTGAGATTCCCTTTCCTTCCTTCTCCATACTTGTGTAACTTTCTTCTTTTGCATGGGTCTAGCTTTTGTAAGAGCCCATGTCAAGTTACACTCTCGTGCCATATGCCCAATGTTATGACACTTGAAACATTCAACATTGTTCATGAACAACATTTCATGATTTCTTCTAAAATTGTTTCTTGGAGGTTCTCGAAAACCACAACATTTATCTTTATGAAATTCTCTACAGTCTTTTGCCATATGACCAAAGTTTGAGCAAGCATAACAATAACCATAAAATGAACTTTGGTAGCTGGGAGATGGAGGTTTTCTTGATGCACTTCTGAACCCTTGCTGCCTTGAGATCCTTTGATGATAACCATTGCCTCTTGCCTCTTTGACATCAGCTACATTTCTTCTTGGAGCTGGTTTTCTGCTTGGAGAAGAATTTCTTCTATTGCAGCCTTCATTTTTCTCCTTGCCTTTGCTGGAACTAGGAGCATCACCATCTCTTTCTGGCTTCTTCACATCTCCTTTGCTTAAAGCATTCTCATCCTTGTTTGAGGGTTCACTTACATACCCAAGTCCTGATTTATCAGATGGAGATCTGTGATAGCTAAGCATGTCATCCAAAGCTTGAGAGCTCTTCATGATCTTGTTCATCCCTTCAACCTTCTTCCTGAGGAGGACAATCTCTTCTTCTAACTTTTCACATTCATTATTTTTCTTTGCTAGTTGTCCCTCAGTTTCTTCCTTGCTACGAGTAGCTTCAGCTGCTACTACTTTGAAGGAGATAATATCTGTCTTCATTTTGGAGATTTCTTCATCTTTTGCTTGACTTCTCTTCATTTTCTTTTCAGCTCCTTGTGCCTGCTTCTTGGCTTCTTGTTGTTCCGACTTAAGGGAGGATACCTCTACCTTGTACTGTCCAATCTCTTCCACAAGCTTATTCACTCTCTTGTGTCTTTGTTCAAGTTGACTTGTCAAGACATCTGCCTGCTTCTTTGCACTATTCAGCTGATTTGTCATGGATATGACTTCTTCATGATGTTTCTTCTTGCATTGATCAAGCTCCTTCTTGAGCTTGGCAAGCTCTTCATCCCTTTCTTTTACTTGAAGCTTGATGAGGTCAACCTTCTCAATTTCAGCTTCTATGATGGGTTTAGAATTTCTTTCTTGACTGTTGGTCATGGTCAGTGCTCCCTTTGCATGAAGGTCATGAAGTCTGTCCCATATATCCTTTGCTGATGAATATTTCCCTAGATTCTTTTTTACAGAATCGGGTAGTCCATCCAAGATAGTCTTTGCTGCTTGTGCATTACACTCCTTGGATTCCGTATCCTTCTTGCCATCATCAATCACTGATTCCCAGATTTCAATCCCTTGAAACTGTAAGAAAGCCCTCATTTTTATTTCCCATATATCAAGGTTCCCATCGAACCTTGGAACCTCAAAAACAATGCTTTCAAATAGATTGCCTTCTAGTTTAGTAGAGGAGGGAGACACATTTTTAGCAGGCTTGGAGACTTTCTTCTTTGACCTTGCCATTCTTATCTAGGCTTTAAATACTTGACTGTTTTTTTTTAAATCACTGACTGTTTCTTCAACAGTAACACAAAGGAAAGCTTGAGGAATACCTTAATCCTTTTCGCTGAGACTTCACACTGCTGGAGAAATTTGACTGCAGCTACAAACCTTCTCCCTTCAGCTTCTTTAACTTCTTTAAAGAGCCTGGACCTGCTCTGATACCACTGTTGGATATTTTTTTTTTAATGGGAAAATACCAAAACCAATAAAGCAAATACCACAGAGCCAATGCTCTGTTCCATTTCTTCCAGGACCTTTGCACAACGAAGCTATTAAAAACAAAATGACTCATAACAGTCCATTACAACAACATAAAACATTTTCTATTGCTTAAAAACAAAAACTGCTACAAACTTCATCCTCTGCACAGAGAGGGATTTACAAGACAGACTCTGTCTCTGTTCTTCTCGTTCTTCCACTGATGTGGGTATTACAAAAAATATTTCAAACTGTTCCTGTGTTTTAGAATGGTCAACAATACATAACAATTTGCCTTCCAGCACTGCTGTGCTTTCTTCTCACTGTTCTTCATTCATCCTTCGTGCGCGGGCACTCTCCACATTCTTTTCTTTGTTCTCGTAAACAATACACCCGCGCAGGCACTCCTCTGTTCTTCATGAACAACACTACAGCTCGCAGGCACAATGCAACATTGTTTTCCCTGTTCTCATTTAACAACCATCGCGCGCAGGCATACCACTCTCTGTTCTTCATGAACTCCCTGTTCTCTTCTAACTTCCTATTCTCTCTTTCACAGCGCCCGCAGGCATATCTCCATATTCGTTTCCCTGTTTTCTTACTACTCCCGCGCGCAGGCTCAATTACAGTTATTCGTGAACAACAGTCATAACACCAAAAACTAAAACCGCTTGCAGTCGCTTCACCGCTTATATAAAAAACATATAAAAAGGCACAATAATATATGCGCCGTAACAGAATTGAATCCTCTACCTATTTCCTGCGATCGACCATTAAAACATTAAATTTCTCTATGGCGGTCGATCGGAAAACCATACCCTACACGCAAACCATTGAATTCCCTTCAATTCCTTCTCTGTGGCGGTCAACAAAAAAAATCGAACACTCCACGCAAAATCTGATTTGACGCGGGCGCACAGTGCATCTTCGGAGATCAACGGCTGAGGACGCGCGACCAGATCGTTGATCCGACGAGGTTTGCAAGCCATCCTCGGGCAAACGAAACGGACTTTAATGTCCGGGGAGCAGGCGGTGGATGTACAGTGGACGCGCGGCGCCACCTGATTGTGTCGAGGCCCCTCCTGCTGGTACAGCCATTTGCGAATGGCGGTGCGGGGAGACCGGGCCGGTTTTCCAAAAACCGCTGAGCGGTTGAAATTAATATTTCAACAAAAGTGTCCCCTATATCTACACCTTATATCTAGACAACTTAAAAATATGATAACAAAATTAAAGATAATTAAAAAAACAAAGAATTTGTCTCCATAAACTAAATGTCCACACTATCAAAGAATTCATATATCCCATGAGACTTGACAGGAAGAGTAAATGCTTCATTTGACAGACCATCTACTTCCATGTTACGCTCATGAAGTATGTGACAGAAATTGATATGCCTGAAAGTGCCAGCAACAGCCCGTATATCAGAAAGAAGGGAGTCACAACCTCCCATCACTTGAAGACTTGACAATTTTTTTTACTAGTTAGCTCAACCAAAAACCACAGAGTTACCAATTCTACTTTATTGTTGGTCCCCTGCCTGATGCATATAGACAGTAGATGAAGCAGGTGTGACTGGTGAAGGACAACCCCATGCTACAACAAGGAGGAGGACCCGAGCTAGATCCATCAAAATAGCCCAGGGGTTGTTGAAGTCTAATTTGGGCATGATAATCGGATTCCTTTGGCTTGTTTTGTTTTGAGCCCGATGCGAAGGTAGCCACCTTCGCTGCACATACCGAACCATCGGACTTACAATTCACAAAAATGGTCAGCGGTGTGTAAAGCGTGACAGGCAAGGAATGTAGGTTGTTTGGATATGGACACGGGAAGAGCGCCGACACTATCAGAAGAGCTGTGTGTTGCCCGACAGGGTGAGGATACTTACATTTGACTTTGACTGAAATTTATCGAAGTATGTATTTTTAAATCCAGTGTATGTATAGAGTGTATTTTTTTTATAATTATTTTCTAGCAACTATGTTTACAGAAAAAAAAAAATTGTTTTGAATGTATTTTAATACTTGCTTAATAGAGTTGTTTTGTAGAGATTTACAAATGTAATGTAAGTTTTGCATTGAATAGGATTACATTGATGTTTGTGGTTCTGTTTTGATTTAATATGTTTTTGGGTTACTGTGTTTTCTGGTTCAGGGTAATAAATAATTAGCTTGTTTTATGGGTAGTAAATGAGTTAAATATGTTTATTATTGAATAATTAATCTACTAAAATTTAATAATAGATACATACAACCCCACACATTCACTGTCCATTGGTAAACTAATTATATAATAACTCTCTCGCTACACTGCTATGTTAATCCATAAGGACATTGTCACATCCTACGGTGCTGTGCACTTCAAATTTGACACACCACAACAATCAAAAGTGATGTCACTGTCATTTTGACTCCTGAGTTTACAAGCTACCTTGTTACCAAGCCTCACAACGTGTCTGAGTTTTGAGATAATTTTGCTATATATGGCGATTTACAATGTTACATCGATGGTGGGTGAGGTTTCACCCAAATGATGTTACAATATAATGGTTGAATATGTTATTAATTACATTAAACTATAAAATTTATTTATTTATTTTTAAAACTAATACAAACGAATTTCCATATTATTAATCCTCTAGAAAATGATTGATTATATAAAATTTTCTAACCCAATTATCATAGATTAAATTAGTATATATTATGTAATGGAAAGAAATCTAACAAATATAATAAGTTACAATATATTAAGTTTAAAAATATGAAAGAACCAATGAAATTTATTTAAATACAAGTAAATGTGAGTTTTGAATAATGACCGTGTAAGTATTTTTATAAATAATTAAATTATTTGAATTTAATATTTATTATCATAATTAACAATAATTATTTATTTATTTTACTAAATGATTAAATGTTAATAGAATGTCATAGTATTGTATGTGGATTTGAGTATGAATTAGTATAAATCTTTTGAAATTTATTAAGGAAAAGTTTGTCAAGAAATTTTAAGAGATACTTATCTATATTTATAGACAAAATCTCTGTTAAATTTATTGATGTAAAAGATTATAACCATAACATACTTTACATAGGGGAATTGAAACCAAATATTGATTGTGTTGAACTAATCAATTATGTTTCAGCATTGGTGATAAGTGATTGAAGTGGAGATTTAAACTAAACATCAAGTGCATCGAACTAACCAAGTTCCCATCAACATTAATAGCAGTTGATTGAGCTAACCATTTGTGCTTAAAATTTTTATAAACATTATGTCTCTCCCTCAAACATAGCTCATGCATAGAGCTATCCAAATACTATAGCCAAATGTTTGATAGCATTGAAAACAATAGATAAAAATAATCCCTTGTGCTAAAATGTTTAGAGTTATCATGTCACAATCTCAAGCACTAAACTAAGAGTGATATTGTTGGTACCACTCTACCCCATTCAATCAACAAAATGTAAATATAAAAAAAAAAATATATTTGAACTTAAATAAATAAGATAATAATTTCTCTTCTTACCCGTTGAAGCTAATCCCAACACACACAACATGCAAACACATGCATGGTTGTTATTTTTTTAAATATTATCTTCACTTAGATTTTAGCATGTCTCACCTTATTTTCAGGAATTAATATCACTCATTTTCTAAATAATTTTTTGGTACTTTGCTAATCCAATCAAATAATAAAAAATAAATATATAATAAAAATAAATAAAAGTTAAATATAAAAAATAATCATCTCTCCTCTTAAATGTCAAAACTAATTCCAATAAGCAAACACATTAGGTTATTACTTTTCAAAATATTATATTGACCATGTTCTATCTCATCCTTAGAAATAAATAATACACATCTTGTTTCTCTTCCTACAACTAAGAGAAAACGAATTTTTATATTATTACTCAACAATAACATAAAATAAATTATTATTTTGATTTATATATTCAAATAAATATGGAAGAAATTATCACCCAAAGATAGAGATTGTTAGTGGATATTGTTAGGTAGTGTACCGTCTTGTATTCAATTCCCACTTTAAACACAAGACTTTAAATTAATGAAATGATATAATTTTTTTTATTTAAATATTTAATACTAAAAATAATTATTTTACTAGTATTTTAGTTTTAAATATATGAATTTTTTTAAAATATTATAATAATAAAAATATAAAATATAAATATTTTTATATGATTTTAATTTTTTAAGTATTAAATATTAAATATTTTATATATTATATATTAAGTATTTTATATATTAAATATTTATGAAAAATTGTTAATGGGATTTTGGATAGATTGTAATTGGGCGTTTTGTTAAGACACTTTTTGATTTAAAGTGACAGGTTTAATTTGTTTGCCTAGATATTTTATTAAGACACTCTTTGATTTGAAATCGCCTATTTAATTTAAACTTTAAAAATATTTACTTTTTCTTTATCTATTAAAATCTACTAATTGAATAATTAAAATTATTTATAATTAAAATTATTACCAGCTGAAAAGTCATTCATACAAAAAAAATGTATACATGTTCATAAAAGTAAATGATAAATATGATTGAACAGCTTCATATATCTAATTTTGGAAGCTAAACATGAACTGCAGTAATATGTATGAAGTAATGTCGTAATTTGGATAGACTAATTGCTCATTAATACACAGCTAATTTGTATGGGTTAATTCCAAGATTTTCTTCTAAGTGAAAGACACTTTGGCAGCGTTCGAAATGACCGAGGAATTGATAATATAGGATTCTCAACTGAGTTACCACACAGCCAGTGCAATTTCCTCATCCCTCCGCATGATACACGGAAAAATTCAAAATAAACTAATGTACAAAATTGTAAACCCTAAATATTGAAGTAATTTACTCTAGTTCTAGCTACGTCCCTCAACAACATCTATTTGATATTTAGAGGAATCGAGCTAGATTCACAATATTTAGAGGAATCAAGTTTGAGTTAAAGTAAATAATTACAATTTATAGATAAACCTGTTATAGCATGAGATTCAAACTGAAAACAATAGACTTGATATTACTGATAATTTATAATGGAAATTGTTTTGAATCAAAATCAGGTAAATCCCGGTCATACATGCCCTTGCTTTGAAAATCGTTGCAGAGTCCAGACACTCGGTATTGAGTTCGTATGTCTCAGCTGCAATAGAATTGATATTACTGATAACTTGTAATGGAAGTTGTTTTGAATCAAAATTAGGTGAATACTGCCAAATTCTAATATATCCCTCGGTTTGTTGCATAGTCCAGAAACTCGGTATTGAGTTCGTATGTCTCAGCTGAGTAAACCAATATTTTTTTCTCCAAATCTTGTGTCCATTTCTTGTAATATTTTATCACGTCTATCGGTCCAAAGGTGTTAATCGAAGATGATGGAGGGTCCAACTTTTCCAATAACAACACCTTGAACATGCTAGATAACTTTTCTTCTACGGCCTCAAATGGTACGAGAACATGTGATTCACATTTGTTTGGCACACTATTTTTTCTCAAAAGTTCTGGCATTTCGAGTTTTTCTTCATTACCATTTCCAATCTTCCCAGAGAAAATTGTCATCATTTCGGATCACCCTCCAAAAATCTGTCATTGACAATTTCAGAACGGTTCACATCTGCTTGTAGGTGTCTCTCCCTCCGCTATTCATTTGATTCCTCCATGGAATTCATGGGAAGAAAAACAGCGGTGGATCAAGATGATAAGAGAATGTAGTTTCCACAACCCGAGAAATTTACTTGAAGTTGAAGAATTTCTGTTAACGTTGTCAGACAACTGCCAATGGAATGTGTAAAGTAACAACCATCCAACTTTCAACTCACAAAAATGTAACTACTAGAAGAAACGTACTTGAAGTTGCAGAATTTCTGTTAATATTGTCAGATAACAGAATTACTGTTAACATTGTCACATAACTAGCCAATGGAATGTGTAAAGGAGCAATCATCCAACTTTCAACTCTGAAATGCATCTCGTAAAAGAAGTTGCAGAGTTTCTGTTAACGTTGTCAGATAACTTGCCAATGGAATGTGAAAAGTAATCACCACCCAACTTTGTCTTTCAAATCACAGCAATGTAACTAGCACTGGAATGCGAAAAGGGTTTAACATCTGTTTATGGGGTTTTGGATAAATGGTAATGTCGTAAGTGGTTAAAGTATTCTTAAATGTTAAGAAGTGGGTTTAATCGTCTATTTTATTTAACTATTATTTAACATATGCCCTTACTTATTTTATTTAAGTATTATTCTTGAACATAAACATGACCATGACATAATTTCACCAATGTCAAACTAATAAAAATAAAATAAAAACTACCATAAATTTAACTGAAATTACAGAATTTCTTTTAAATTGTCAGATAACTGACCAATTGAATGTGTGAAGTAGCAATCATCCAAACTTTCAACTCACAGAAATAGTAAGCAGTGTGTAAAGCGTGACCGGCAATGAATGTAAGTTGTTTGATATGGAGCGTGGAAGAACGCCGACACAATCAGGAAAACCTTTGGTGCTCGGCTGGTCGGTAACATGGTACTAATACCGTCAAATTGAGTGAGAGAAAATCTACGGATATTCATTATGTTACTACCAATCGAGAAAGGGACAGGAGAGTAGCGGTACAACGTAGAGTTCGATGATGAATCACTAAGAAATATAAAACTTAGACTCTAACAATTGGTGAATGAGAGCAGTTGATAACGTGCGTTTTTCAGTGTGAACAACTATAGCGTTTGAGCATGTTGTGTATGCTAGGATAACATAAATTTGAATGGAGTTTGATAAACAATGTTTTTTTTACTATTTTGAGACAAAAGAAAGACAATGCTTGCTTTTATTATTTTGATATTTTTTATTATTCGATATTTTTTTATATAATTGTATTAATATTTTTTTTCATTAAATTTATTGATGGAATTTTTATTTGAATGGAGTTTGATATTCTTTAACTAAACAATGTTTTTTTTACTATTTTGAGATAAAAGACAATGTTCGCTTTTATTGTTTTGATATTTTTTTATATAATTTTATTAATATTTTTTTGTTCTTTGCAGTGTAGTGATTTATGAATTATTATTTATTTAAAATATAATATAGTATAATGTAATGTAGGTTTACAGTGAAAGGATTAGGTTGGGTTGTATAAATATTGAATTTTAAGTGATTTCTTTTAGCTTGTAAGGTTGTTTTGTTTTAGTATGTTTACATGTTGCAAATTTTTTGTTTGTAAAGTTTATGATTGTTATATTGTAATATTTATAAATTTTATGATTGTTATATTGTAATATTATATATTGTATTGCTAAATTATTGTGAGTTTTAAATTTGGTACATGATAATAATAGAAGGTAATACTGCATTTTATAATATTGGATTTATTTGAACTATGTGTTTTGTTTTGCAAGCCTTTTAGTTGGGAAAGTTTTGTTTTTTTTTTTTTTTTTTTTTTTTTTTAAAGTTATTTTGATGACACTTGATCATTTACAATATTGCATTAATGGCTAATAAAGTTACAACTTCATGATGTTTTGTTGCGGGAAAATTTATTTTCTCTATAGTATAATAAAGCTACGACTTATTGATGTATAATAAAACTACAACTTATTGATGTGTTCTTGTGGGAAAAGTTACTTGCTCCATACAACCTATTGATGTGTTGTTGTGGAAAAAGTTCCTTGCTCCATAGTATGGTGTTTTTGTGGATGAAGAATCTCAATTAAACCTCACATTATTTTGAATATAAAATAGATTTGAATTCTAACACATCAATCATTACTATTTAGTGTTAAATTAATTGTGAAATGCAAAATGCAAAGTCCTTCTAATTTATATTAAAAAAATGCAGTCCTATTTAATTTATCCTATCGAGAAGCATATTTTAACCAGTAAACATAAGACTAGTCATATATTCCTATTCTATAATAGAAAACTATTCAAGAAAACTGGAACATGTATATATTAACATAAAAAAAAAAAAATAGAAAACTGTGTTATTACATTATCATTCACAATCTCACATCCACCAACTAATGTTCCTCAAAAAATTTTCATTGAGGGCTTCTTCTCAATAAAAAAAATATTACAAAATGGTTTACTAAAATCTCAATTGCCAAGAAGTTAATTGTCTTTTATAACCTTCCAATCTCTAACTATTTTATGTATTCTTGTATTTCTCTAGATAGTTATAAGTTTTTGAGCATTGACAATAACAACAATATAAAAAATTCTGAGCATACACAATACTTGACACTAATGTTCCTCAAAAATTTGGCATTGAGGGCTCCTTTTTAACAAAAATATTGGAAAATGGTTTACTAATTTCTCAATTTCCAAGAAGTCAATTGGATTTTATAACCTTCCAATATCTAACTACTTTATGTATTCTTGTATTCCTCTTATAAGTTATTGAACTTCATTTTTTAACTTTTTCTAAACAATATTATGAATTACAATGTATCCTTTAATATAATGGTTAACTGTGCTTTTTCTTTGATGTAAGAAACCTACAACTCATATTGTGAAGATATGCCTAGGATGTACCTA
Organism: Pinus tabuliformis; assembly: GCA_031772625.1. Lineage (NCBI taxonomy): Eukaryota > Viridiplantae > Streptophyta > Pinopsida > Pinales > Pinaceae > Pinus > Pinus tabuliformis. The sequence continues at coordinate 756,762,466 of CM062816.1, forward strand.
AAATTAAATTACTCAAAGACAACCTCATAAGACACCATTTTTTTTATATGGGCCTTATTATCATTATTGTGGGAAGGAGAAAATTAATTAAGGTAATTTATTTTTAAAGGCTAGCAATGAATTCCTTAAGGAACTTCTTTGAAATCCTTAGAGTCATCGCAATTATGATTCTCTTGCTCCTAATACTTTCCTCTAGCTCAATTAAGACTTTTGTAACATCTCTCAATTACATTTTCTTTAGCAAGTTGTAAATTTTACAATTGTTTATAGACTCAGTGATGCCTTTTTTTTAGTAATGTGCATATGACTTAACATTTTTCCAAGATTACATAATTGCATTGAAATCTTAATTTAAACATTCTATGCAAGTCATATGGTGTGCCCTTCTCTTCTATTTTCCATTTCTTGAGCTCATCCATGTTGATTTGAATTACATTCAACATAACATTTTTACCTTTAACATTATTCAAATAATTTAGAAATTAGATCATGTTATTTAGGAACTCTCAGAGCTTTCCATATATTAAACTCTAAATGGTATTGAATCAAACAATTCAAAGAAAATGAACTAGTGTCTCTATTTGGTTCATAGGATGCAGTGTACCCTACATCAACAACACCTCCTTTAGTTATCAACCCATTCATTGATTAGGAAATAATCTCAAAGAAAAAATAATGGGGACATAAAGTCTATCATTCAAGAGCACAACAAATATCTTGCAAATTGTAAAATAGCCAAAGCAAAAATAAAGTTTTGTTGAGTAGAGTTTCTAATTATTATTTAAAAAAAAAAAAAAAAATTGTATTAGGAAAGTGTTGCAACTTCACTTATCAGTCAAATAATACAAAAGAGAGATTGTCCCACATTTGAACATCAAAAATATTTACAAAGACTTGTTGCACATATTTTCTTTCACAAAGGATTCTTTGTTTTTACCTGTATAAATCCTGTGAAAATGCTTAATACTAGATATGTTTTGTGATACATAATAGCTTAAATTAATATAAAATATGCATAATATTTTCTTCCTAAGTTTCTTTTATAGATTTTTAATAATCTCGAGTGACCCAAACCATATTCACAACCACCAATGCTTGTTGAATAGTCCTCTTCCTTGTTTCTAGAAGCATGGAACCCATAAACATATTGAAAATTAAGGCAACAGATTTGGAATTCCTAGATTATGATTGTGACCAGTCATATTGAAGCTTAGCATTTTTCTTGAAGACAATCATTTTTCTCTTTTACTTTTGTACCAAAATCTCCATTACTACTACATAACTTATATTGTAATCTATTCCTAAAAATATATTTTTCTAGTTGTTGAAAAGATGTAGGTCCTATTGTCAACAATTTGGTATTCTTACTTGAGAAGAAACTTCTGGATATTTAGGATCTCACAACAGGGAAAGTGTCCCAAGTGACTATGACCTTCCATGCCTCTTAGCCACCAATGATGGAATTTAACAACACACACAATAATAGAGACAAGGCGTTCAATTTTCCAACAAATTCCTTCCAACCAAAGAAATTTGAGCCCAAGACATACCTCAATTTTGTAAGGTGGTCTCTTCCAATCCATGATCATTAATCGAAGCCCATAGTTTCCTATAACACTATCAAAATATGAAGGGTGAATTTAATTTCCACTAATAAGCTACAAAACCACCAATCATAGCCAAATTTTAAACTAAATAAACACATGTATGAATTGGGAGGGTGTTAATGTTTCTAGGAAAAATCTATGTAAAAGTTATCATTTCAGGTTACATGATACCCCAATTTGATCCCCAGATTATAATTGTATGCGTAAATATGATATTTTAGGTTAGTGAACTAGTATGTTTTGGTATGGAAATCCTATGTGATATTAGGTCAAAGGGCTTATAGGTTAAAAGGACAATGAGCCTAAAATTCTACATCATAATCACACATATATATTAATAAATACATCACTATTGAAAATCAAGTGAGACTGAGTATGGAAAACCAAGGCTCCATGAGAGGGAAATGGTGCTAAGGGCTTAAGGAAATGCAATAAGCCAAGGAATACAATATTATATTCCTAAGTATTAAGTCTTATTTTCATTCTATATCCTAAGTTCTCAGGTGAGGAAAACAACTTCTCAAGAGGGATAAAAATTTAATATACTAACTAGTTCAATCCATTTTGTATATAACAATATTTAACAATAACTTTGATTTTTCTTTTTTCTCTTGTAATAATAATATATATTGTTAAATAATAAAATTAATTTATATCTATATATATATATATATATATATATATATATATATATATATAACAGATGCATACTACCACTAGTACAAAATGGCTAATTAGTTACTAAAAAAAGGATTAAAATTTGAACATAAACGATTATTTTTCGGTCGGTGACAAATAGTAGCTAATTTACAGTATCTTATAATGCGATAAAATTTTATTCATTTTTAGCTTAGTCATTAATTAGTTGTCTCAAATTTATTGTCTAGTAGTATATTTAGTCATTAATTGCTACAATTAATGACCAAATATACAAAAAAAAATACTAAATGATCACTCGAGGAAACCAATTAATGACCAAAATATTGGTCATGTTATAAGATACTGTACATTAGCTACTGATAGTCATATATGTGCAAATTTTATTTATTGTTTGAAACCAATTAATGGCCAAGAAAAATATGACTAAATTTTGGTCATGTTATAAGATACTGTAAATTAGCTACTAATAGTACTTTCATTAACAATCATTATAAGAAACTAATTTAGTCATATATTCATTTTATTTGTGTTCATCATTAATCAACATGAACTACTAATTTAGTAGTTTTAAATTGATTTTATGTGTTCATTATTAATCAACATAAATTAATTAGTATGATTTTGCAACTAAATTAAAAATAAAAAAAAATCCATACAATGTATATGTTCATCTAATATGAAAACGCAAAGTTACATATGTTAATTACAATACTAAATAATATCAAATGCAACTATAAATAATTTCAACCACATAAATTATATTATATAGAATGTTGAGTATTACAATATGAGTTTCCAACTTAATATTGGTTGGAGTACAATTTACACATGAAATATTGTTTCATCACTTCAAAACATTATAATTGTGTTGCCAAGGCATTGCAGGTGAATTCAACAACTCTAAAGACTTGACCATAAGTCTCTATGTGTGTGTTTTATGCAGGATATTGGCTCTACAGAATATGCCACTAGACCAATTGTTTTCTCTCTCTCTTTAATTTGCATTTTGTCACTCCAATGTCATCATCCTCCTCTTTCTTCAATTCCTACTTCTTACCATCAATAATGAATTCCTTTTTTGAAAAACAAAGAAAATATAATGCAGAGTATAAGACATGAAATATGATGAACACTTGAATATAAAGGATCTTTACGATATTATATACCTCAACATTAGCAATATTTTCAATGCCATTTTTCCCCGTAAAAGCAAGAAACTCGAACAAGTTTTCTTTAGTTGGGAAATAGTGGTCATTATTGTGCCAAATGACCTATATAAACAAAATAGATAAAACATCACCATAGAAAATAACACCTTAGTAAACTTAGTATTCAACCTTCAAGGAAAGCTTAGGCACAATCATGCCAACTAAGTTACATGCTAAAAATCTCAAGATGTAGATTACTTATACAATGTGGGAGTGCAAACAAAACTCCTAGAAAATGCCAAATTATTTCTGCTAAATTTCAAGACATGGTAATGTTCCATATTATTGAAGACCCTATTGAAAATTTGTTGCAACCATCTAGGGAGATGAATTTTATTGTATTTATGGATCATGTACACATTTTCAGTGCACACTTGGCATGGTCTTTATTTTTTTCCTTCCTGCTCAAGGAAATTGTGACTAGGATTCAAGTAAGTAGTCATTTGCTAGATTGGTTACATTGGAGGGATCATTACACATGATTGTTTATATATATCTTTAGCAGGTGATCGGTTGAGATCTCGATGTTCTGCTACCATAAGTAAGTTCAGTTAGTTTTTTTGTTTATTATTTGTCGAAGTCAGTTAGTCAGTCAGTTTTCAATTTGAGTTTAGTCTTTTCATTTTGACTCCATGCCCAATGGATAAGGCTACTAGGTCTATGGTGTTCTTGACACATCCAAGGAGCTGCCATCCCCAGCTAGAGCCAATGTTAGTGTCATTCAGTTTTACCTGTCACTAGTGATAAAATATGCTTTTACTAAGTTTTGTTAGGGGTCTCAAAGCCAAATTTTATCATGTCACTAGGTTTTCAAAATAAAATTTGGCCACTGGCTTGTGTGTCTAGGTATGCTGCTGCAACTTCAAGATTTCCATATCCGGTCATTGCCATCACTCAGTTGGATGTGCCATCATTGAATAAATCATTATCATCATTTCAGTCATGTCACCATGGTCTTCATTCAACTCAGTGTCTCTACTAGGTCATTAGCGTTAGAGTCATCAAGATTGTCATTTCATTCAATAAACCAGTAAATGAAGGAGTAGTGGTAGGGTTTGATCAAAAAGTCATGTTTCTAAGTGTAATTCACTTCAAAATGATGTAATAATTTATGTTTCAAAGATGCATTAAAATTTTCCAAGCTACATAGTTTACATCAAAAAGCAAAATGAAAATTATGGTGGGCCACCCTACCATTAAAAAGTTGAGTTCTATAGCCTATAAAGACCATTTTTCTCTCATTCCTCTCATTCATCACATTGTCAAGGAAGATCTCATCCATCATAACTCATTTCCTCCCTCATTTCATTGCTAAAGAGATCTCATTCATCATCAACCACTTCCTCAACATTTTTATGGCCAAAGACATTCCAAAAAATTGGTCTCAAGCTACCTCGTTGCGTTTTCTATGGGAAGCCCTCATTTTCATGTTTTCAAGCCTAAAATCCCTATTCCTATATATTCTAACCTCCCTCACACTCAAGCACACTCCTAAAACCATCACACCCCCTCACTCTCAATCCTAAAACCTAGCCCTACATTTCATTTTTGGCAGCCTTCATAGTTGGGACTGTGTATAAATTCCCTAGCTCTATTCCCTCAATATTTTCACTTCCCTCCATTTCCCTAAGTTCCCTAACATCCCTCCCCATCTCATGAATTTTTCCTACACCCATTCCTACTCCCTAACCCCTTCATCCTATTCCCTCATTCCCTTCCCATTTTTTTCCCTCTAGGGTTTGCATTCACAAGTTTACTATGGAGAAGGAAAGGAGGCCTTATAACAAGGGTGGGAAAATGTCAAATTTACAAATTCAAGTTTAAAAGGGTAAGATGAGTTGTTTTTAACTCATTTTCACTCTTAAAATCTCAATCATCTTTCCTTCATCATCATGCAGGAGAAAAATTTGTGAAAATTGAGGGGTTTGTTGCATTTTGAGAGAAGTGTGACCCCTTTGAAGAGATTTGCGACTCTTCTGAGAAGAATTATGACCTTTCTGTGCAGAAGTATGACTCTTTTAGGAGAAATTCGACCTTTCTATAGAGTAGTGAAACCCTTCTAGTTCTGGCACGACCTTTCTCGAGACACCTTGGGAGAATGAGTTTTTTGAGGCCTTCCCATGGGTGATTTTCAAAAATTCAAGATGTTATGGAAACTAGACAGACAAGGCTAGTTTACCATTCTTTTAGATTTCAATTTTTGCTTCAGGAAAGCACTGAAAAATGGCCTCAAATAGGCATGACCCTTTTGTTGGATGGTGCAATGTTTTTCCTTCTGTGATCATACGTTTGAAAGTATTGTATCTTTCATTTTCATTTCCATCTTTCATGTGCTTGTTTCCTAAGATAATAAACAGAATTCATTCATGTAATGCTCTATTTTGGAGAAGCTTTCACATTATTGTTCATTTCTCTTTTGGTATAAGTGAATTCATGAGACTCATGTTTGTTTAGAAACCCTACCTATCTCCCATACACACAATGACAGCCCTAAAGTTCTAAAGTGTGTGCCTACCTTTCCCCATTACATCTCTACAAATCTAATTCTCAAAGCCTAGACCTAGCTCCCTAGACCTAAGCCACTATCCAACAAACAATCAAAATCAAATCAAACCCTGAGCCTTGCATATATAGCCTAAAATCCTTTACATTACAACATCTCTTGGCTGTGATTCCATAGAGAGAGTCCTCTCTAGATTGGTAGGGCTAGCTACCAAACTGAAAGCTTGGTCTATGGTTACCTCTGTCGATTCCTCTCAGCCTGAGACATTGTGGGGGATAACACTACTACCATTTGTTACTATATCAAATGACTGTAAATGTGTTCCTCTAATTTTTCGGACAAAAAATTTAACACTTCAAATAAATCAAATATTTAGTGATCTGATGCTTATTTCGAAGAAATTTAAGTGTTTTGAATCTTGCACATTCTTCCAACTCAACAATAATGATAGAATAGTTAATTTTTTTCCTGTCCAAGATATTGCTAGAATTCATATTTTAGTTAACTCTTCTTTTGAATGTTGTGTAGATGACTTTTGTGGATAAATGCCTCAATCCCATCTAATTCTCCCAAGTTTAAGATGTTCATATTGTTTTGGGATAGTTGATGTCAAAATTCAACCACGTCCATATTATCAATTTCATCTTGTAAACCCTTCTAGAGCTCATCATCAAATCCTGTATCTATGCCACGTCCTCCAAATTGCCAACCTAATTACATAATTCTTTAAAGAATGCTAGCTCAATGGAAAAACACCTGTGTTATAAGTAGGAGGTTGGTGGTTTGATTCCACTATGCCCTATCATGAAGTAATCAATGATATTGTAGTTTATTTTTATTTAAATATAGTTTATATCAATAGTCAAATATTTTTTGGATTCATTGTTTTGTATTGTCTTTAAAGAGACAAAAGACAAATTCTATCTATAAAGACAATATTTCTTTAATCCAAACTATTGTCTCTGGAGAGAAAAAAATGAAAGTCACCAAAGAGACAATAACACTTTTGTTATATATTGTCTTTATAGAGACGATTTTTTGAGACAATAATTTGAGACACCCACTTAAAGACAATATTTAAGACAATACACAAGTTTTTTTTATAGACATTTTACCCAAAAATTGTCTTAAATATTCTCTTAAAACTCCCTCTATGTTGTAGTGGTTTTTGCCATGCCCAAAGATAAAAATTTTGATATTGGGGAAATTCATAAACAAAATATGCAACAATATGAAAGAATTTTGTATGTTTATGGCGTATGAAGTGGAGTAGTTTCTATAGACGGCCATAATGGTTTCTTGTATCTAGATAAACCTCTAGTAGTGTCCTTCTTGGAATAAACTATATTCAAATCATACGAGGACCTCATACTCAATTCTTTTTCGGTTCACATTTACACAATACTAGAAGTGAAGATAATGTGCAAACATAGATATCAGTTACAACAAGCGTTGGGCATCAATGGCATATGCCAGAGTTGAAAAATTAAAGGTCTCTAACTCCCTGAAGCCACCTAGCATGTTTATTGGGATATGGTAAGTTCCATATTTCTATCTTATTAGATTGATATTAGTTAGTACATAGTCTAGACTATAAAGGCCTTAACCAGAAAACTCTTTTATCACTTTCTCATGATTGCATTGGCCATCTCTTCATAAGAGTACCCTTATCATTATTGTTATGGGAAAACTAAACCTACATAGATTCTAGGCATATGTACTAGATCGAGGGATTGGATGTTAAAATATACAAAAGCTTTTGTATTGAGGAGGGCCTTCGAGCAAATTATTAAATTTAAATGCAAGTATGCAAGAAGCTAATTTGTTTTTGCATATGTTTGGAAAAAATCATGTTTTTTGAGAAAACCAAATAAGACAGGAATGTCGATAGCCACGTTTAGCTGGAAAAACTACGAACAAAAAGAATATCCCTCCCCTTGATGATAAATAATAAATAATAATATAATAATAAATAATAAAAAGAATAAATAATACAAAAATAATAAATAATATTATAAATAATAAATAAATCACTTAATAATAAATCATAAATGTTAAATAATAAATTATATTAAAAATATATACAAGAAAATAAATAAAAATATTAAAAATAAAAATAGTAATAACCATACTAAAGCTCTAAATAAGAATAAATATAAATAAAAGAAGAAAACTATCAAAAAGAAGAAAATAAAACAAGAAAGCTAAAAATCAAAAGAAAAGTAAAGAAATAAAACAAGAAAGCTAAAAATTAAAAGAAAGTCACATGTAGATGTTAAAAAATTATATATTACAGAGCAATGGAACACATAAAATATTGCAGAAATATAAACATAGAAAATGCATAAAACAAGAGAGACACAGATATATGTGGTTCACCCAGTTTGGGCTACGTCCACGAAGAAAAAGTCAGTCCTTCTTTTATATATTATTCAACAAACTGAAGAGATACAATGTACAGCAGATTCGCTGTAACTCCTTCTTTGCTCTCAATCTCCTTTCTCTTCCTCACTCAAAATACAAATATACATAGATGCAATACAATTCCCTCGTATAGTGAGGGGTTGCCTTATAGGGAAAAAAACCCTAAATTAAACATAACTTCTACCGTTAGATCATTCACCTAATGAACAACCCAGATTGACTAGAAATTACTAGACCTTTACAAGGCAATTTTACATCTATTTTTAGCTTCGAGGGCACTTCCCCCGAACCCCCACTGGGGGACAGCTGCCCCCCGGACCCTTGCGGGGGGAACAAGTCCCCCCTGTATGGAGGGGTGTACAGTCTTCCTGGGTTATACATCCAGTTGAAAACCTTTAAATATAGAAGATAATCAAGCTCCACACCCAACAGTAGACACATGGAGTGTGTACATGTGGTTTCCCATACAATGTTTGTTCTATTTATTATATAGTGAGGAGAATGGGAGGCATTCCATCATTCCAAGATTCTATCTTTCATTCTCTTGGGAGAATGGTGTTTTAAGACATAGGAGTCACTGGCAATAATATGTTGATTGAGGGCTCAGGGGTGGCTAGTTGTAGCAAATCCTTGTGCAATGGAGCCTGCGGTTGGGTGGAGAGTCATCCCAAAAACCTTGTTGCAGTAAGCCTACTTCTATCATAGGTAAGCATTATTCATAGTTTGAATTTAGTTTATGAATTACATGTCTATTTGGCTAGGTAAGTGCCACTCTGATTTAAATTTAATTTTAATTAGATATTTATTTTGGGTTGTTACATATGGTATCAGAGCAAGGCTCAACCCTTAGGGCCTATGGGCATCTTAAGAAAAAAAAATTATCTTGTTGCGGATGCTTACTTTTGAGAGGCCGCATATTATTTACATTCTTAACCCAATGTGCACTGGATGATACAAAAATCATTCTTGGTTTAAGGCTTCTCACTGTTCATTGTGATTATTCTGATCTCTTTTTCCTCTCTTTCTATAGCTCCTCCACATATCTTTATTGGTTTGCTGATATGGGAATGTTATTTATAAAGTTAAATGTATTTTTCTGGTACTTGTAAGGGAATCCTCTGGTATCGGAACACTATTTTTTTCTATAGGTAAAAGCTTTCGCTACTTTTTTAGGTAAAAGCTTTTGTTTGATATGTGGAGCATGAAACTCAACTTTCGTATTAACACATTAACCCGTTTTTTTTGGTAATATGAATTTGATCTTTGTAGCTCTGCATTGAGAGATATGTGCTTCAAGAAAATAGAAACTTTGTATTTCAAGATCTCCGGCATTATTAGATTTAAGAGAAAGGGGAATTGCCTTGTCGATTGGATTTAGGGTGGATCTGATGATCTGGTGGGCCACGGGATTTTAGGAGGTCCAATCATGCCTTTAAAATAATTATGGTGGTACCACCAAGTCTATGCTATGGAGTGATACTTCTAAGGTAACCTGCTTCCTTGATGTTTTTCTTTCATTACGTAGTATTTTTGTATTTTGCACTCCTACAGATTTTGTAGTTTCTCCCCTGTATTGTCATCTTATGTTTTATCATTTCGAGATTGCAGGGGATTTTTGTCTACATATTTATTCAATTAGGGTTCCAGATTTGTTGTTGAACAGCTGATCAACCATTCTTTCTCAATATCTTCTTTCTTGTGTTGTTACCATCAATAACATTTATTGTATCAATTTGTTTTGTAGATTTAAAACTTTTTAGAAATTATTCTAAATTTCTTCCTAAATCGCCATGAGGATTAGGTTAGCATGTGATTCTTCAACTAAATCAACCATAACCTCAAGGCTCTGAGCGAACAACCACTTCGGCGTGTTCCATTTTTGGGCATTTTTACAATCTTCAAACTCTGGTAGATTCTAAACTCAGAAATTGCATTTGGATATTCTCAAATAAAATTTATTCACTTAAATTGGAACTGGGTTTATGAGCATTAATTGTAAGACGGGAGCAGGATTAGCCAAAGTTATACAAAGATTACCTTCTTTCATACTTAGTCATATTCCTTCAGAAGCCATTTCCTCTATTAAATTATGAAATCTAAAAGAGAAAGAGAAAGTGTAAAGCCAAAATATAAAACGTAGAAGACCAAAACATAGAATCGTAAGAGGTTTTTTTTAATTTACGAATGAATTAGAGCATTGGTCTGACGTTTACAATTTTCCACTCATCAACATCTTTTCTTTCTACTGCGTTTTTCTAACTAACCTTCTCAATTTATTTCTGAATCTTTGGCTTCCTCAGCCATGGCTGCATTGCCGATGTCTACACAATTTTTTTTTTTTTTTATGAAAATCTATAACAATATGGTATCAAAAAAGCTTTGTACATTCAGTGCTCACAATATCTGAAAGGTGAATCAATCACATTAAATATATGATTCTTGTCGAGTTTTCGTCTTAGAATTCAATGCATAAGAGACGTTCTTTACTCAGAGAATATGAATAATTTCAATTGTTTGGTTATTTTGTGCCTGGTTCCTTTTTCTCTTTAAATCTGGGTCAGTTCTCTCACCACACAATAGACCCAAATTAAGGCCCAGGTTCACCCACGTTAATGCAAGATCAAGAAACCCCGAGCGGATGCAGATGAAGACTTCAATGTTTTTGACATCCTAGCTGGACCTCTACTGATTAGCACAAAAGCACTGGCGCTCTCTTAATATCACCATTCCATTTATGCAACAAGCACTTATTACCAAACATAATGTTCTTCACGTTATTAATTCATCAAATTATTCACAGCTCCCCTCCTACAAATATTTTAACTCATTTTTAACCCTGAACCGAATTTCCAATCAACTAACAATAAAATAAAAATCAACCTTTCAGATATTGTGAGCACTGAATGTACAAAGCTAATTTTAGGGGCGAATGTTCGCCCTTTGGCGAAATTAAGGGGTTTTAAATTTTTAGTGGGCGAATATTTTGTATCATAGTACATTTTTACAAATCACCTCAAATAGCCCACCTTATTTTAAGGGAGAGGGTAAAAAAGGTAAATTTAGCCCTTGAAATTAGGAGTTACAACCTTTCATTCGCCCATTTTCAAGAATAGGTTTTATTTAAGTGAATTCTATGGGCCAAATACCATATTTATAAAAGAGGTATGGTAAATTAATAAAAATATAAATAAATGAGAAGTATGGTAAATAAATAAAACATTTTTTATATTTACTCCATAAGTCACCTTCTATACATGCAAGGGTGTAAACAAATAAAAATATAAGTAAAGTGGAGGTATGGTAAATAAATAAAACGTCTTTTTATACTTGGTATGGTAAATAAATATAAATATAAATAAACTAGAGGTATGGTAAATAAATAAAACCTCTATTTATATTTAGTCCATAACCCTCGTTCTATTTATGGAGGCTCAAGAAAAAGGTGTTATTTAAGTGAATCCCTTGGGCCAAATACCATATTTGTAAAAGAGTTATGGTAAATTAATAAAAATATAAATAAATGAGAGGTATGGTAAACAAATAAAACATTTTTTATATTTACTCCATAAGTCACCTTATATTTACGAACACTCAAAAAATGTGTTATATTTAGGTGAAACCTATGGGAAAAATACTTTGGGACAAATACCATGGACAAGATTGTTATTAATACCATGCAAAAAAACATTATTAACCCTAATATTAGTATTAATAAGAATAAAAATGGCACATGGTATTGACCCATGGTATTCACCAAAATGGCACATGGTATTGACCCATGGTATTCACTTGGAATGTAGCCTATTTAAATGGGGGAATTAAAATAGCATAGATCCATCTTTACTCTGGATCTACTAACCCCCGAGAGGTATCAAATATCGTGATATGCAAACTAGCATAGAGTGAAAAATATTTGATCCCTCTCAGGGCGAATCAAGAGTAAAATTGGATGTTGTAATTTAATGTATGTTAAAAATTTTAGCTTGGTTAAAATAAAAATAAAATAAAAATCAACTATTAATTTTATTAATTTTTATAAATTACTAATAGTAATTTTTAAGCTCCAGGTTTATGATAACCCATGGTAATACCAAGATCTTACAAGATTTTATAATTAAGTAAAATATTCACCATGCCTGGTGAGAGATTCGCCAAAAAATTATATATACATATTACATTATTGATAAAATCGCCTTCCATTTTTCCTATATACCATGGAGATTCGCCCATTTATTATACTTATAAATTTAGGGGGGTTCTTAAAATTTTCCCTGGTAATCTATTCATTTTTCTTTTATCTTTATTATCATTACTTTTACATTTCATATTTACGAAGAATTACTTACGGAGACCGTGAGCAGAACTTTCATGAACATTCAAGCTCAGACAGAGGAGTCAACAACTAGGAATGGAGGTGGTTAGGTCGGTCGGTCAGAATTTAAAAATGGATAATGATTAAATGCATTTTATTATCCATCTAAAACACTTTCAAATTGATAATACACATGACTATGAATATCATCCTAATTAATATATGTAGTAAATAATTAATCAAAATAAAAATGGGGAATAAAGAAAAAACATGGTTCTTGCTTTTAATATCTTTATATTGTCACTATAGTCTGCTTTGTTTAGTGTGTGCAGATTTCTCGACATTGTTGTCGAATGGAACAATGAAATTTTCCATAATGCGCATAGCCATGGCCGCAAGCTTACGATCTAACTGAATAATGTGAAATGTTGATTGGGGGTTGGGATTCTGTACACATGCAGGCAATTTTATGTCTTATCTAGGAAATCATTATGTCTAAAATGTATTTTAATTTAAGGGTTTTGATATGGTGTTGCCTTTGGAGGTGCGCTTGTAGGCGGGCCATCTTATTAATAAAATGATTTTGTTTTGTGTTTAGGGGAGGGATAACCTTCCTAGTCATCCGAACCGATTCTAGGTTGGGTGACAATGCCTCTTCTTGTTTATGGTGTGAAATATTTCTTTCGTTTCCTTAAAGTCATCATTTAATAGCCATAAGAATCTCTAGATACATTCAATAAATTTTTTTAGCAATTTATTTTGTTAAAAGAAGTCCACTTAATTCTTCTAACATAAGTTATGATTGCATAAATAGATACTTAAATATTTCACTCTACAGCACAAAATTTCAATTTATGTTTATCCTTAAAAATCATAAATCTATAGAATTAATATTGGTATGACATATAATGATGAATAAATATGCCACTAATATTCTTAAGCTTTAGTCATTCGAATTTGGATTTTACATTGAGACAATTCTCTAAGTTTTATTCTGACATCATTATCTTCCAACTCATGTTTTCCATGGTTTTATACTACAAAATTTGTGATTGTTGATAATTTGTGGTTTAATTATTCTAATTTATGGTTTAAGTATTGTGATTATTGATAATTTATGATAAAAATTATATCTTATTAAACTCATAAACTCTAATAATAAGGATAAGGACTATTAGACACTATCAATCTTGGTCTCCACATCATCCTTTATTTCATTTTCAATTTTGACATTATACTTTCTATATACACCTTTAATGGTCAACTTTGGAATATCGATACTCTTTATTTTAAGTGCGTGCAGGTTAAACCACTGCCATTTTTTTTCAACCTTCTTTTCTTTTACAATAGTGTTTTTATTTCAACTTTCTTTTCCTTTACTGTTCATCAACTTTCTTTTTTCATCACATTTTGATAACTGATTTGGCTTTGGTAGACTGATATACTTGTTAAACTAGCTATAGCCAGCTTATTTCTTTAGAATCATTACAAAAGTTTGATATTAAATTATAGAAGTAAGACCTGAAGTTCCAGGGGTATCACCATTTGTTTTCGAGGGTCAAATGTAAGTGTAAGTTAAAGTTGGTTTACTCATTAGTTCCTCATTGGTTTTCTCATGCATCATTATAGACAACAGATTATTTGGTATGGATACCAGTCCTTTCCTCTCTGGTTCTATGCTCTCATTACATAATTAAAGATATAGTTTTATTATGACTCACTGATTCATTGGAAAAGTATATAATCTTATAATCTTGATGGTGATAATCTACCCATAATTGACGATGTATAATTCTTTGAAAGATTGCACTATTGATATTGGCATATTTTTGTAACAAATCTTTAATGTTGGTGTAACTACTCACCACCGGTTCATTTTACAACACAACTTACATAGCACTTGAAGTATTTGGATAATTGAAATTTGTCACCAATTAAAGTGCTCTAAAATAGTGAAATACATTCCAATTCGCAATGGATAAACTCTGATATCTTATTACCTTTAGATGATCATTGTTCACTTGCATTTGTTCATTATTTTATTGTTCAATCTGATCTAAAAACACAGAGATAACATTCCTTGAATGTTGATCATACTATTCACTAATTATTTGGGTTGGATTGTTGTTCCCATTGTCCTTTAGCGATAGCAGTTGCTTGGAATTTCTCTAGACTATTATTGCAAGAACATAACTCTCTCAATATGATCTTCTAATAAAATTAATTTTGCATTGCAATTGCCATTCAGATTACATGTATCTGCTCATTTACTACTCATATCATTTGTATATTAAACATCATCAAGCTACCATTGAAGTCCCCTTCATTCTTGAGTGAATCAGTTGCATTTGCAGTATATATATATATATATATATATATATATATATGATAGGATGGTATATTTTAGTCTCAGAGACAAATCATACAGATTTGGATTTCAGTTTAGATGTTGAGTATAATGTTACATGAGGTTTCGTAATTCAAGGTTAATTGGATATAGTGGATAAAGTTGTTTATGGAGAAATGGAAACGAGAAACTTGCAATTTTTAAAGGATGATAACTAATGACAGTTCATGTGATTATGGCCAACATGGATCAGATGATTAAGGTGGTAGAGAAGATGTACCACAATAAGGGTGAGAAATCAGTAAGAAGAGACAACCTATTTTAGAACATAATGTAAGAGTGTGGTATAATCATAACTTGGTACTCTAAAGTTATCACTATAAGGTCTATCTAAGGATGATGCACATAAAGAAAAAAATATTGGTAGTCAACTAGTGAAGTCGAAAAATCATGGTAATAATGAAGGTCATTTTAAGGAACTAGTAAGGTATGATAAAATAGAATGATTGGAGAAGATAAGTTGTGTGCATAACAACATCTATAACAATGGGAGAGCCGCATTGTAAAGTTTTCCATAGGTGACTAACTAGATGAATGAATTATAGATAACAACATGAAGGATCAGGAGATTTTATTATGTTGATAAACAGATTATACTTGGTAGCTATCTTAATGTTGCTAGAAATTTTATAAGGATACCTTGAGAAGGATTGTGTACATAGTGACAAAAGAAGTGAAAGTCAATTAATAAAGGTTGTACTTGACTAATTTTCACTCATTATTTCATGAGTAGGATTTCACATAACGTTAAAAGAGGTTGTTTCCACATAACACCTCACATTTAAGTTTTCATGGACAATGATGGTACTAGTGTTTCCAACTGGTTCAAAATATAAAATAATGATACTATTTAATAAGAAAGAGTCTTTTGCCCAACTTGAGGAAGGGTGACTTTATGATAAAGCAATCAAGTGGTATTGAGATACGAACTTGACGAACTCGATGAGATAAGAAAATATTTTGTGCATGAAGTGCTAATTGTTAAATAAGTCAACATGGATCAACAAATCCTCATACAAGTAAATTAAGCATGATATAAAGTTAAATCATGATGAAATAGTGTTTATATACAATTGCATATAGCGGTATTGGAATAAGTAAGCCAAAGGGTAATTGGATGTAAAACCAAAGGATTTTAATTTGGATTTAAATAATAATGGTATAACAAGACATTAAGACTCAAGATCATGAGGTTCATGTACTTAGATGATTATACTGTTGGTGTAAATGATCAATTACCTAGTAGAAAGATGTGGAAATGATTATTGAAAAGTAATTGACAACTTGATGAAACCTATTGAATGTTTCATGATATAATGGTAGGAGGATAATGATGCACATATGGTTCTTATAGTGTTAATGTATCCATACGATGATAGCGATATGCATAATTCAAGGTATATTGACATATTCATTTACTACATGATGATAAGTATTTAATGTTGAATACTCATGATGGATATGATATGCATAATGTGGCATAAGAGTTATGATGTTGTAATATGAGGTTTATTGACATGTGATTCATTTATGTGAAGTTATGATATGGCTTTGACGCAAATAAATTGATGATCTAACTTACGATGGTATTTCATGAGGTGAAGCATGCGATAGTTGTGTACAAATTTATGATATGCATGAGCATGCAGTTCATTATTAGTCATAATGTTGCAATTAACATTGATGAATGTTCTCATGATGACATGCAAGACTTGGCATGTGGATTATTTCCTATGATACTATGATGGTATGGTTAATGCATTGGTTGCATGTTGGGGTGTGATGATTCACAAGACTCCACAAATGGGCCAAGAGGGCTGGTTTATTTGATGATCTCATGCGAGCCCATATGCACGAGGGAGAATAAGTAACACCATTGGGTTGGGGATAAAACTCAATCAATGCTACATATGTCAGTGGTTCCTTTGTCTTGTGTATATCTCTTGATGGATAGCTCTTGAAGAGCTATGGGACCATCTTGACGAGGCCAAGTGCTTGATGTTATAGGCTAGGTGCATGTTATTGGATTGGGATGCCGAAGACTGGAAGGGATGTAAAGGACTTCTATGCCTGGGGTTGTACACCTTAGTAGTTGTGGAGGGAGTGGGCCAGCCTTGCGAGATGCCTGGGGTCATTGAGTACCAGACCGGATGCCTGCCTTGGGGTAGATGAGGTCTGAGTCAGGCACGAGCTTTGGGGCCAGCCTTGGACCGGGTCAGGCTTATGCCTGGTGCTGAAAGTGGGAAAAAGGACAAAGATTCCTTGAGATTTCTTGGGGTGTTGGGGACTTTTGATGCCTGTTGGTTATACTAGTTCAGTAGAGGGTGTTGGTCACATGAAGTAAATAAAATAATAAATAATAATAAATAATTCAACTTAACTTAGGGACAAAGTTCCTTAAAGTGGGAGAGTATGTAATATCCCTTCCCTTAATAATAAATAATAATATAATAATAAATAATAAATAATAGAAATAATAAATAATATAAAAATAATAAATAATAAATAAATCACTTAATTATAAATAATAAATCATAAATGTTAAATAATAAATGATATTAAAAATATATACAAGAAAGTAAATAAAAATAATAAAAATAAAAATAGAAATATCCATACTAAAGCTCTAAATAAGAATAAATAGAAATAAAACAAGAAAACTATCAAAAAGTAGAAAATAAAACATGAAAGCTAAAAATAAAAAGAAAAGTAAAGAAATAAAACAAGAAAGCTAAAAATCAAAAGAAAGTCACATGTAGACACATGGAGTGTGTACATGTGGTTTCCCATTCAATGTTTGTTCTATTTATTAGATGGTGAGGAGGATGGGAGGCATTCCATCATTCCAAGATTCTATCTTTCATTCTCTTGGGAGAATGGTGTTCTAAGACATAGGAGTCACTGGTAGCAGTACATTGATTGAGGGCTCGGGGGTGGCCAGTTGTAGCAAATCCTTGCGTAATTGAGCCTACAGTTGGGTGGAGAGTCGTCCCCAAAGCCTTGTTCCGGTAAGCCTACTTCTATCGCAGGTAAGCACTATTCATAGTTTGAATTTAGTTTATGAATTACATGTCTCTTTGGCTAGGTTAGTTCCACTCTGATTTAAATTTAATGTTAATTAGAGAGTTAATTAGATATTTATTTTGGGCTATTACACTATGTTAATTTGATGAAAAAATGGTGCAACATTTAGTACAACAATGGGGCAACCCATGTGATTAGAAATGTGATGATCATCATAGCAAGTAGTGAAATGAGGTAATGAGAATTCCTCTCTTGTATTCCTTTAGAAATTAAATTATTGTTGATTATTGACTATGGTTTTTTAAAGATAATTAAAATTAAAATGGTTAAAAGGTCGATGTAACATAACCCTACTCAATTATGAAAAATATTGAAGAATTATTGCTATAAAAGAATTATAACATATATTTATGAAAAGATGAAAGAATTATTAGAGGTATTTACACTTTTTTTAGCACATTGTGTAAAAGATGAAATATAGGCAATTAAATTGTTTTTTTAATATTTAAATATTAGTTTTAGAAAATTTATGTAAGTAAAATAATGGTGTTTTTCTAATTTGTTGTGTTTTTTTTCACTAAAATATAGTGGATATGTTCACATTAGGGCTCAAGTTTGGTATGTAATGATGGAATATTTTGAAACAAATTGGTATGATTATAGATACAGAGAATCATTATTTTTTCCCATAATTTTTAATGTTTAACTTATATTTTTCTTAAATTAAGAAATGAATTGGACCTTTAAAATGACTAGGTTGACTCATAAGCCTAACTATGAGGGTTTTAACATATTCATATTTTTTTTATAAACTGATTTACTTCTTAGGTATTCATCTATTCTAGTGCGAGCTTTTTCCTATTTCAAAATAAGTCAACCAATAAAAAGTTATAGCCAAAATAAAAGA
Source organism: Pinus tabuliformis (assembly GCA_031772625.1). Classification (NCBI taxonomy): domain Eukaryota; kingdom Viridiplantae; phylum Streptophyta; class Pinopsida; order Pinales; family Pinaceae; genus Pinus; species Pinus tabuliformis. The sequence continues at coordinate 756,781,518 of CM062816.1, forward strand.
CACATTTTTTTATAAATTTGATATAGTTCCAGATCTCTATAATTGCATTCATTTTCATTAGAAATAAACATGTAGAGCACATTTATGAAAAAATTATGCACTTAGAATATCTATAAATGTGTTCAGTTTCATTCGCAATGAACTCGTAGAGCATATACAAAATCATGGTTGAAAATCTAGAAATTGTATAAATGGATTTGTTTTTTCATTTATGTTGACCAAACCAAGAGATACCAAGGTGGCCACCTCATCTAATGAATTCATTAATGTGAAAAAAGATTAAACTGTAAGTTCAAAGAAAATTGAAGATGGAAGGTTGTTAAGTTGAAAGACCTTTGTTAAAATTAAGCCATTAATGTGCAAAAAGGGTCCATGATCCACAAAAAAATTTTAAATTTATAGATATGTCATTGCATGAGAGATTCTTGATGTAATAAATCCCATTTGGTCACTGAAGGTGTCAAAGTTAAGTTGAAATTTAGTCCTATCAAAATTAAGTAAAATATTTAGATATTGTCATGTCATGAAAATGTTTGGTTGAAAGAATCTAGTGACATGTACTCTAGCAAACTATTTTCAAAATTTTGAGTCTATATTGGAACTGTTCACTGCAAAATTAATGAATATTTGTGAAGAAATATTGAATATAAAAAAATATATATGATGAAGACATAGAGAATATCATGATGAAGAAATCAACCAAGTTGAAATCATAAGAAGTAGATTTGTATGCAGATGGTGTAGTCATAGTAGGATTAAAGAAATTTGATAAAGAAAGAACAATGATTAAGATGATTAACTCCTTAATAAATCATAAGACAAAGAAAATATGAATTTGTTAGCAAGAAGAAGTCCTGAAACTACTAAGAATAAATTAAGAAAAAAAGATAAAAGCTTAGAGAGAAGGTCCAAGGTGAATAAATATTATAAATACTAAGATGAGGTTCAAAGAAAGAGATAGCCTGAGACAACCTAGACGAGGCATCTATTAAGGTGAAAAATACATGTTAAGGAAGAAGAGGTGCATTAAGGCCATAAGTGAAAAAATGAATAAGGTGAGAACATTGAAACCAAAGAAAGGGCTTATAAATAGAAAACTCCACAAAAATGGAAAGAAAATGAGAAGTTTAGAGAAAGAAAAAAACTGATTGAACCAATTGTAAGCAAAAGAAAATAGAGTGAAAATCCCCAAGCATGAAAAATGAAGAAAAGACAAAGACATCGAAGAAGAAAAGACAAAGACATCGAAGAAAGAAAAAAAATGACGTAGTGAAAAGGACAAGAAAAAAGAAACTGAAATAAGAGAGAATGAACTTGTGGAAGAAAAGTGTAGGAAAAGGAGATGATGCCAAAAAGAAGGAAGAAGCAAGCAAAACAGGTAAGAATAAAGTATCATGTGTGATGTAAATGTAATATATTTATGAAATTGATAGCCTTAATGAATAATCATTAAATCATACACTCTAATGATGCTCTTGGTCATATATTGTATTAAGGATAGATTATGCTAAAATGAATTTTGAAATTCTATGTATCTTAGTCAATATTGATGTAAGTTTGATGAGGCAAGAACACTCCATTGAAAAAGTTTATTGTGCTCTAAAATCACATGGTAATTGATGGTTCGTTGTCAGCCAAAAGTGCTAATATAATGAATGCTCATGGTAAATGAAAAAAACCTATCATCAAAGAGAACTTGCTGAAGGGAATGAAGAGGTGCCCAGTTAGGAAGAGAAGCTTGACATTCCATATAATTGTTGGTTTGAGGCATTCCAAACTTAGCAAAAAAATTGATCTTAGTGGTAAAGGAAGTCAAGTAAATTACAATTCATGAAAAAGGGACTAGCATTAAATACTTGATGGAGAAAAGAAAACTATGGAACATTTTGCTAGATGATAGTTAAAGAAAAAATGGATTCATGGACAAGAGCCCATGAATATTTTTTTGTTCCTTGGTAGTCTGATGCAAGAGCATCAAGAGCATGGTTTCTATTAAAGATGAAAACTCAAAATGAGAATGATGATATGGAGGAGAAAGGTAAAGATATGAAAACCTATGATGGAAGAATGGTTGATGAACCATGTATGAGAAACAAGAAAAAAATTAAGGATGGAAATTTATCTTACATTTTAGAAACCTTAGTGAATCTTACTAGTCCATAATATCTAAACTATAAAATATTGGTGATGTTTTCATAAAAGTATTCAAATATCCAATGTTTCTAAATAGCCTTCAACAAAATTTTATCAATTTTTAAGGTAGAACGATTTTATACTATAAAAATTTGGCTAACCATTTTTAGAAAAAATGAGATTATTTAATTTTTTTTAAGCATGAAAAAATAGCCCACTTGCAAATATGATCCCATAAAAATTTTCGTGATGAGAAAGAGCTTCTGAAAGAACCAATGGATACAACACCTGAAAACCCATGTATTTTGGTTGATGGTACCTATTTATATGGACTTTAGCGGTGTTTATGTTTTGCAAGTACAAGATGATGAAGAATGAGAATGAAGACAAAAGACCAAATATCATAGAAGACTAAAGATGAAAATGTAACCAGAGAAGATCAAACATGATGATGCACATTAAAATCAAAAGTATTCATTAAAGGGAGATATGAAAGAATAATTTCTACTTTTGATGTTTAATGAATAAACAACATGATGGCATTTGTAATGAGGTAGATTAATTCTAGAAGCCTATGTAAGAATAAGAGATGATGAGAAATGTGAGAGAGGAAGATTTATTTAGAGATGCATGAAGATAATGTGGAGATCATTATGGATTTAGTTGAGAAAATTATTTGAATATGTTATAGTTATTATGGTCACCTATTATAATATAAAAAGACCTAATTGTACAATCAAAAACACATGGGAATGGTTGATTAATATAAATTCCCCTTTTGGGGATTTTGGAGCATATATTCTCCAGTGTTCCTTGCTTTGATTATTGTAGGTTGCATGTAGGCATGCATTTAATTTTTCATTGCACACTTTGATACATCAAATATATGGAAAGGTGTAAATTTTTTTTTGAGGTTTATCTTATTGTTGGACAGAAGAAGGATCTATTAGAACTCAATCAAGCTTGAATAACTCTTACGAAAATATAAAAACATAATCAACTCCTGACCTCAACCCCTCTCATAAGATTTTAACATGATCTCATAGATTAGTGTCATGTATGTAAAGGGAGTAAGAGTATGCAAATGGTAGATTATCAAGAGATTCATATGTCTATATGATGTTACAATGAATTCTCCATGGTATATTTTTTGTATAATAGGTTATTATGAAATGCTCATATAGATAAGAGATTTAATTGTTTATTTAGTACACATGATTATGCACTCACATGTTTATTAGAAGTGGTTGTAGTAGTCATAATTATTAGTTAATAAATCATTTTGCAACATGTTAAATAATCTATGTATTTTATATACATTATAAATATTGTAAAATGTAAAATAGAAATTTGATATTTACTTTGACTTATATAAAAATAGAGTTGGAAAAATTTACCATGAAATTAATAAATTTAATTTAATTTAATGATTATTATTTATTATTTTATTCAAACATTATTTCTAAGCTTTTTATTTTTTAATAAATTAATTTAATTAAACTTATTTACTAATTTAACATATCTAATCTTATATAATTAATTGTAAATCACTTGAATTTTAAAACTTTATTTAATTTTTCTCAACATTTTACTACTTCATCATTGATTAAAATATGATATATATTTAAGTAATTTAAAAAGAAAATACATATATAACTTTATTTTTAAATTTTATAATATTTTAATTAATATTCTTTTTCAAAAAAATATATTATGATCTAACTATCAGTCTGAGAAATATATATCTATATATATATGATATAACTATCTTATGATTTGTTTAACATCAACAAATTATTGTTAACATGTAGTGCACAACATCTCTTCATATAATTGTATCTCATTCATCCTATATACAACACAAACTACACAAACTTGGGGAAGTGTGCCCTATATCTACACCTTAAAAAAATCTGGACAACTTAAAAATATGATAACAAAATTAAAGGTAATTAAAAAAAAAAAAAATCTAGAAAGAAATATTGGTCTCCATAAACTAAATGTCCACACTATCAAAGAATTCATATATCCCATGAGACTTGGCAGAAGAGTAAATGCTTCATTTGACAGACCATCTATTTCCATGTTACGCTCATGAAGTATGTGACAGAAATTGATAAGCTTGAAAGTGCCAGCAACAGCCCGTATATCAGAAAGAAGGGAGTCACAACCTCCCATCACTTGAAGACTTGACAATTTTTTTTACTAGTTAGCTCAACCAAAAACCACAGAGTCACCAATTCTACTTTATTGTTGGTCCCCTGCCTGATGCATATAGACAGTAGATGAAGCAGGTGTGACTGGTGAAGGACAACCCCATGCTACAACAAGGAGGAGAACCCGAGCTAGATCCATCAAAATAGCCCAGGGGTTGTTGAAGTCTAATTTGGGCATGATAATCGGATTCCTTTGGCTTGTTTCGTTTTGAGCCCGATGCCAAGGTAGCCACCTTCGCTGCACATACCGAACCATCGGACTTACAATTCACAAAAATGGTCAGCGGTGTGTAAAGCGTGACAGGCAAGGAATGTACGTTGTTTGGATATGGACGCGGGAAGAGCGCCGACACTATCAGAAGAGCTGTGTGTTGCCCGACAGGGTGAGGGTACTTACATTTGACTTTGACTGAGGGTACTTACATTTGACTTTGACTGAAATTTATCGAAGTATGTATTTTTAAATCCAGTGTATGTATAGAGTGTATTTTTTTTTATAATTATTTTCTAGCAACTATGTTTACAGATAATAAAAAAATTGTTTTGAATGTATCTTAATACTTGCTTAATAGAGTTGTTTTGTAGAGATTTACAAATGTAATGTAAGTTTTGCATTGAATAGGATTACGTTGATGTTTGTGGTTCTGCTTTGATTTAATACGTTTTGGGTTACTGTGTTTTATTGTTCAGGCTAATAAATAATTAGCTTGTTAATGGGTAGTAAATGAGTTAAATATGTTTATTATTGAATAATTAATCTACTAAAATTTAAGAATAGATACATACAACCCCACACATTCACTGTCCATTGGTAAACTAATTATATAATGACTTTTTGGCTACACTGCTATGTTAATCCATAAGGACATTGTCACATCCTATGGTGCTGTGCACTTCAAATTTGACACACCACAACAATCAAAAGTGATGTCACTGTCATTTTGACTCCTGAGTTTACAAGCTACCTTGTTACCAAGCCTCACAACGTGTCTGAGTTTTGAGATCATTTTGCTATATATGGCGATTTACAATGTTACATCGATGGTGGGTGAGGTTTCACCCAAATGATGTTTGATGCAGGAGCATCCGGACACTTCAATGAAAGAAAATTGGAGAAAGAGGACACGTGGACAACCACATGGACAGCCAGGCCAATCTTACCAAGATTCGGTTATTGAACTAATTTTTAGTTAAAAATCAGTTAAAAAAACTGAATGTATGTATAAAGAACTTCAAGATTCTTGAGAAAATCAAGAAGACAAGAATAGGAAAAACCTGTGCCAACGAGAGAAGGAAAAAAATGTAGTCGCCTGAGAAATTCCGGATTAAGGCTGAGATGCCTTAAATTGTAACCTGACATTGTAAATTATAAAAAAATGTGTTTGTGTGAATTTATATGGCACTGTTTCATTGTGAATTTATGTCTTTGTGTATTTCTGTTTGAATCGTTTTTCTGGTTTTCCTTTCTGTTGAAAATGAAAGTGTGAATGCCACAAATAGGCATATCAGTATGCAGGGTTTTCGGTAGAATTTTGTGAAAAACTGAGTGCTGAATCCAGGGGTATTTTGTGAAGAGTTAAATTATTTGAATGACGTGCATGTTCTGGATCTGAAGGCCATGAAATGGGTTTCTCCCGAGGTCAGAGGAGAAATGCCTGCCAAGCGAGACAGTCACACCGCTGTTCCTGTGGGAAACAAGATGGTTGTCTATGGAGGTGACTGCGGAAATCATTATCTGGGAGACGTCGATATATTGGACCTCTTTACTTTCACCTGGTCAAGGATGGCGGTCCAAAGTACGAGCGGGGCATGCGAGTGTGAGCATTGGTAGTAGGGTTTACATGATCGCCATCGCGGAAATCGGAGAATCGCATCACAAAACGATTTTGGGTGCAGCGCAGCATCGCCTTCAAATTTTCATGCAATAAACGCATTCCTGGTAGAATGGTTTGCATTGCATCCGCCGGCACAGGGGTTAAGACTCTGCTCTCATTCTCAATGCGGGAGGCCAGAGACCAGAAAACATGAATTTAGGAGATGTTCTGCATGTGGGTCTGTGCATTATTGCTCCCGGGCTTGCCAGGCTTTGGACTGGAAAATGAAGCACAGATATGACTGCAATCTTGCAGAAAACTGGGATGAACAGTAAGAGTTGAAAATCGTTGAAGAAGATGACAATGTCATCATGCGTTGACGCCTGGTCTGTTCCGGGTATGTCCCGATGTGGGCCTTCCTTAAATAAAATGTGGCAAGAGAGATCAGAATGCCGCAGCGGAAGCGTTTTGGGCCCATAACCCACAGGTGAAGATTGCAGCAAACCTGGAGCAGGAGTGCTCAATGGGTTCGAGAGGAGAGAACCGCAGAGATGCCGTGAGGACTAAGCTCAGCAGAGAAGCTTGGTAGGGCATCTGGTAGCAGGGAGGACTTGCTATTGCAGAGGTTTGGTTGCAGCTCACAGAAGGCAGTTCCACTGAAGAAGAGAAACAGTAGGTAGAATTGCGAAGGAAACGCATATGACCAGGAGGTCATAAATTTGTACCTCGGGAGCATATGACCAGGAGGTCATAATTTTTGTACCTCGGGAGTCTGATGCAGGAGCATCCGGACACTTCAATGAAAGAAAATTGGAGAAAGAGGACACGTGGACAACCACATGGACAGCCAGGCCAATCTTACCAAGATTCGGTTATTGAACTAATTTTTAGTTAAAAATCAGTTAAAAAAACTGAATGTATGTATAAAGAACTTCAAGATTCTTGAGAAAATCAAGAAGACAAGAATAGGAAAAACCTGTGCCAACGAGAGAAGGGAAAAATGTAGTCGCCTGAGAAATTCCGGATTAAGGCTGAGATGCCTTAAATTGTAACCTGACATTGTAAATTATAAAAAATGTGTTTGTGTGAATTTATATGGCACTGTTTCATTGTGAATTTATGTCTTTGTGTATTTCTGTTTGAATCGTTTTTCTGGTCTTCTTTTCTCTTGGAAATGAAAATGTAAATGCCGCTATAGGCATGTTGAATATGATGAAGAAACTACCGACGTTGAACAACAGGCTCTGTTGCCGTCTGTGAAGGATCCGAAGTTGTGGATGGTCAAATGTGCGATGGGACAGGAACGTGAGGCAGCTGTTTGTCTTATGCAAAAGTACATCGACATGCAGTCCCAGGGAACAGATTTGCAGATAAGGTCAGCTGTTGCTCTTGATCATCTGAAAGGCTATCTTTATATTGAAGCAGACAGAGAGGCCCATGTTAAGGAGGCATGCAAAGGTCTTCGGAACATATATTCTACGAAGGTATCGCTTGTTCCTATCAAGGAAATGACTGATGTGCTTTCAGTAGAAAGCAAATCGGTTGAGCTTTCCAAGGATACATGGGTGCGTGTTAAAATTGGAACATACAAAGGTGACCTGGCAAAGGTCACGGATGTTGATAATGTAAGACAAAGAGTAACGATAAAGCTGGTTCCTAGGATAGATTTGCAAGCAATGGTCAACAAATGGGAAGGCAAGGATTTTGGGAAAAGAAGGCTTTTGTTCCTCCACCTCGCTTCATTAATATGCGTGAAGTCAAGGAAATGCGTATCCCAGATTGAACGTAAACGGGATCCAGTCACAGGAGCGGGATTCCGTGAAGAGGGTGTAGAGGGAGACGGAGGTGATAACCAACATGAAGTGGAAATGCCAGCCATGGACAAGGAGCGGATAAAGCAGAAAGAGCTTGAAGTGTTTGTTGGTGGACTTGATAAGGACGCCGATGAAGAGGATCTCAAGAAGGTGTTTAGTGAAGTTGGCTTTAAACCAGATGTTGCTGTTTATAATAAATGGCTTGGGGTTTTATGCATCAGAGCAAGAGTGCGCAGAGGAAGCGTGGTGGCCACAAGACGAATTTATTAATGAAATGGGATTTTGGTTCACCCCATAGTCTCGTTTTCATCAATGTTACAATATAATGGTTGAATATGTTATTAATTACATTAAATTATATAAAGCTATCTAAATACAATAGCCAAATATTTGATAACATTGAAAACATTAGATTGAATTAATCCCTTGTGCTAAAATGTTTAGAGTTATCATGTCACAAGCTCAAGCACTAAACTAAGAGTGATTTTGTTAATACCACTTTATCCCATTCGATAAACAAAAAGTAAATATAAAGAAAAATATTTGAATAGGATAATATTTCTCCTCTTAAATGTTGAAGCTAGTCAACAAGCACACAACATGCACACATACATGGTTGTTATTTTTTTAAATATTATCTTCACTTGAATTATAACATGTCTCACCTTATTTTCAGGAATTAATGGTACTCATCTTCTGGATAAATTATTGGTACCTTGCAGCCCAATTAACTAACAAAAAGTAAAGTAAATATATTAAGAAATTTTAAACTTAAATATAAAAGATAATAATCTCTCCTCTCTTAAACGCCAAAGCTAATCCCAACAAATAAACACTTTAAATTCTTATTTTTCAAAATATTATATTGATCATGTTCTACCTTATCTTTAGAAATGAATATTACACATCTTGTTTCTCTTAATACAACTAAGAAAAAATACATTTTTATATTATTAATTTTTAAAATAAAGTAGAAAAATCATACTCAACAATAAAATAAAATAAATTATTATTTTAATTTATATATTCAAATAAAATTAGGAAGTGTGCAAATTTTTTATTCAATTTTCACTTTAGACATGGGACTATTTTTAAATTTAGAGAAAGTGTTAGTGAATTTTGTGGAAAGTTATTTTTGGGAAAATAAATGAAAAGATTTAATTTTTTGATTCAAAAATTTAATATCAAAAAATAAATATTTTATTAGTATTTTAGTTTTAAATATATGAAATATTTTTAAAAATATCTTAATAATAAAAATTGAATATTTTTTATGATTTTAATTTTTTTAAGTATTACATATTAAATATTTTATACATTAAATATTTATGAAAATTTGTTTATCATATTTTGGATAGACAATTATTGGGTGCTTGGTTAACACACTCTTTCATTTGAAGTTACCGGTTCAATTCTCCTTCATGCTTTATTAAAACACTTTTTGATTTAAAGTTACATATTCAATTCCACCATCAAAATGATATATTAACCATGATTAAAAAAAAAAAACTTAAATAACTTTATACAATTTTAATTATTTTTTAAATATTGAATATAAATTATTTTTTAAACACCAAATACTCTAAAGTTTAAACTTTAAAAATGTTTAACTTTTTGTTTATATATTAAAATCTACTTATTGAATAATTATAAATTATTTATAATTAAAATTATTATCACCAAAGTGGTGAAAGGCCATTCCTAAAAAAACAAATGTATACATGTTCATAAAAATAAACCATAAATATGATTAAACAGCTTCATATATCTAATTTTGGAAGCTAAACATGAAATGCAGTAATTTAAATATACTAATTGCTCATTAATACAAAGCTAATTTGCATGGGTTAATTCAAGATTGTCTTCAAAGTGAACGACACTTTGGCAGCATTCGAAATGAACCGAGGAATTGATAATATAGGATTCTCAAGTGAGTTACAACAAAGCCACTGCAAATTCCTCATCGCTCCGGATGATGCACGGAAAAATTCAAAATAAACTAATGTAGAAAATTGTAAACTCTAAATATTGAAGTATTTTACTCTAATACTAGCTACGTCCCTCAACAACATCTATTTGATATTGAGAGGAATCGAGCTAGATTCACAATATTTAGAGGAATCAAGTTCCAGTTAAAGTAAATAATTGCAATAAATAAATAAACTTGTTATAGAATGAGATTCAAACTCAGAACAATAGACTTCATATCACTAATAATTATAAACCTGTTATAGAATGAGATTCAAACTTAGAACAATAGAGTTGATATCACTAATAACTTATAATGGAAGTTGTTTTGAATCAAAATTAGGTGAATCCTGCTAACAGATACCCTAGGTTTGAAAATCGTTGCAGAGTCCAGACACTCAGTATTGAGTTCGCATGTCTCAGCTGCAATAGAATTGATATTACTGATAACATGTAATGGAAGTTGTTTTAAATCAAAATTAGGCGAATCCTGCCAATTCTAATAAATGCCCTCGGTTTGTTGCAAAGTCCAGACACTCGGTGTTGTGTTCAATATTTTTTTCTCCAAATCTTGTGTCCATTTCCTGTAATATTTTATCACGTCTATTGGTCCAAAGGTGTTAATCGAAGATGATGGAGGGTCCAACTTTTTCAATAGCATCACCTCCAACATGTTAGATAGCTTTTCTTACACGGCCTCAAATGGTAGGAGAACATGTGATTCACATTTGTTTGGCACACTATTTTTTCTCAAAAATTCTGGCATTTTGAATTTTTCTTCATTACCATTTCCAATCTTCCTTGAGAAAATTGTTATCATTTCGAATCACTCTCCAAAAATCTGTCATTGACAGTTTCAGAACGGTTCACATCTGCTTGTAGAGTGTCTCTCCCTCCGCTATTCATTTGATTCCTCCGTGGAATTCATGGGAAGAAAAACAGCGGTGGATCAAGATGATAAGAGAATGTAGTTTCCACAACCCGAGATATTTACTTAAAGTTGAAGAATTTCTGTTAACGTTGTCAGACAACTGGCCAATGGAATGTGTAATGGAACAACCATCAACTTTCACATCACAAAAATGCAACTAGTAGAAGAAACGTACTTGAAGTTGCAGAATTTCTGTTAATATTGTCAGCTAACAGAATTACTGTTAACATTGTCAGATAACTAGCCAATGGAATGTGTAAAGGAGCAATCATCCAACTTTCAACTCTGAAATGCATCTCGTAAAAGAAGTTGCAGGGTTTCTGTTAACGTTGTCAGATAACTTGCCAATGGAATGTGAAAAGTAACAACCACCCAACTTTGTCTTTCAAATCACAGCAATGCAACGAGTAATGGAATGCTAAAAGTACCTTAACATTTGTTTACTAGGTTTTGGACAGAGGATGATGGAGTAAGTTGTTTACTGGGTTTTGGATAGATGATGATGGAGGAGGTTGTTAAAGCATTTTTAAATGTTAAGTGGTAGGTTTAATTGTCTGTTTTATTTAACTATTATTCTGAAACATGACACAATCGCTTACTTTATTTAAATATTATTTTTGAACATAACCATGATGTAACTTCACCAATACCAAATTAATAAAAACGACAATAAAACCTACTATAAATTTAACTGAAATTGCAGAATTTCTATTAAATGGTCAGATAACTGACCAAGTGAATGTGTGAAGTAGCAATCATCCAAACTTTCAACTCACAGAAATAGTAAGCAGTGTGTAAAGCGTGACAGGCAATGAATGTAAGTTGTTTGATATGGAGCCGGGAAGAACGCCGACACAATCAGGAAAACCTTTGGTGCTCGGCCGTTCGCTAACATGGCAACTAATACCGTCAAATTGAGTGAGAGAAAATCTACGGATATTCATTATGTTACTACCAATCGAGAAAGGGACAGGAGAGTAGCGGTACAACCTAGAGTTCGATGATGAATCACTAAGAAATATAAAACTTAGACTCTAACAATGGGTGAATAAGACTTTGCAAAGAGCAGTTGATAACGTGCGTTTTTTAGTGTGAACAACTATAGCGTTTGAGCATTTTTTAGTGTGAACAACTATAGCGTTTGAGCATGTTGTGTATGCTAGGATAACATTTTAACACATTAAATTTATTGATGGAATTTTTATTTGAATGGAGTTTGATATTCTTTAACTAAACAATGGTTTTTTTAACTATTTTAAGATAAAAGAAAGGCAATGCTTGCTTTTATTATTTTGATATTTTTTTATTATTCGATATTTTTTTATATAATTGTATTAGTCTTTTTTTGTTCATTAAATTTATTGATGGAATTTTTATTTGAATGGAGTTTGATTTCTTTAACTAAACATTTTTTTTTATTAAATGACAATGCTTGCTTTATTATTTTGATATTTTTTTTATTAAATGACCATGCTTGCTTTTATTATTTTGATATTTTTTTATTATTCGATAATTTTTTATTTGAATGGAGTTTGATATTCTTTAACTAAACAATCCTTTTTTTAATAAAAGACAATGCTTGCTTTTATTATTTTGATATTTTTTTATTATTTGATATTATTTTATATAATTGTACTAATATTTTTTTTCTTTCTAGTGGAGTGATTTATAAATTATTATTTATTTAGAATATAATATAATGTAGTTTTACAATGAATTTGGGTGGGTATAAATATTGAATTTTAAGTTATATGTTTTGTTTTAGTATGTTTATATGTTCTAAATCTTTTGTTTGTAAAATTTATGATTGTTATATTCTAATATTTATAGATTTTATGATTGTTATATTGTAATATTATATATTGTATTGTTAAATTATTGTGAGTTTTAAATTTGGCACAGAAGGTAATATTGCACTTTATAATATTGGATTTATTTGAATTATGGGTTTTGTTTTGCAAGCTTTTTAGTTGGGAAATGTTTTTTTTTAATTAATGTTATTTTGATGATATTTGACAATTTACAATACTGCATTAATTGCTAATAAAGTTACAACCTCATGATATTTTGTTGTGGGAAAATTTATTTTCTCTATAGTATAATAAACCTACAACTTATTGATGTATAATAAAACTACAACCTATTGATGTGTTAATGTAGGAAAAGTTACTTGCTTCATACAACCTATTGATGTGTTGTTGTGGGAAAAGTTACTTGCTCCATAGTATGGTGTTTTTGTGGATGAAGAATCTCAATTAAACCTCAAATGATTTTGAATATAGAATAGATTTGAATTCTAACACATCAATCATTACTATTGAGTGTTAAATTAATTGTGAAATGCAAAATGCAAAGTCCTAATTTATATAAAAAAATGTAGTCATATTTAATTTATCCTATAGAGAAGCATATTTTAATCGTAAACATAAGACCAATCATATATTCCTATTCTATAATAGAAAACTATTCAAGAAACTAGAACATGTATATATTAACATTAAAAAAATAGAAAAATGTGTTATTACATTATCATTCACAATCTCACATCCACCATCCAAGAGCAAACTGTTGGAAATAATACTGAGAGGGGGGGGGTGAATCAGTATTATCAGATCAATCAATCTTTTTCAATGCTCAAAAACATATACGCTACTTCAATTAAGTGAACCCGCGTGTACACGCCACTGTGTCTAATGAAACTCGCGTATATCCAGAGATCTTATAATTCAGTTAGCTTAATCTTCAGTAAATGCATCAGATCATTATTAAGCATATTAACAGTAAACAGGTGCAGTATAACAGAACAGATCATCACACAAAAGCCACACACATGAACACAAAGATATAAGGTGGAAACCCAATGTGGGTGAAAACCACCTGCTGCAAGTCATCTCAATCTTCTTCTTAATAAGAAAATCCTTTTACAATATTTGTACTGGTGCAGTCTTATACCAGTATGGGAGCTACAACCCCCTTTGCTCTTGTACTAGCCGATCCATTTACTAGTACGCAGGCTACTACCTGCTACAATGCTCCAAAGATCTCCTTTAGCTTTTGTACTAGCTTAGATACTAGTATGTAGGTGCTTGCCTACAATCTTTTCACCTCCAGGTACCACGTTTCATCAATTTTCAGACTGGATACACTGAAGCACAACACATAATCTGCAAGGCCACTTTTCATCCAATTTTCATACTGGACCCATAACTATCATTGAAGCTCAAAACAATCATCAAACTCTGAATCACTGAAACCCTGTTAACAACAGTCACCAGAACACAGAGCAGACACAGAACTCTGTAATAACCATCAGATCCATCTGCAACTTCAAATATCAAGCTTTACAATGTATACGCTACTTCGATGAATCAAACCCGCGTGTATACGCGTTTTTTCCAAAGACAACCCGCGTACAGATCTAAAAATAATTTCTCATAACTTGCAGCTGTACCAGACATCAGTCATACTCATAACATTTATAGAACAATACATGCGTCAGTATGTAGATCTAGAATAAGCATCATAAAGATAGTTCATTTCAAACCATTTGATCCCGATCTCTCCTTAGATCTAGTTCTCCATCAACCGGTGAGATCTCTCCTTAGCTCAGATCAAGCAATGCATCATCAACCCATAACCCTGCATACTGGATCTAATGCTTCATCAGATATTCAAGACATTTCAGATACACTTGCCTAATGATTTCCTTCCCTTTATATAGCCTTAGGCCTTGTTCAATACCAAGAGCCAAAACCATAGAAATCCAATACCATCAACTTCAAAACTAGGGATCAACACGTCCGCCGAGACGCCAAGGTCCAAAACCATAGGCACAACTTCCAAGGAATAACCGCCATGGACCAAAGGTACTTTTCCACATACACGCGCTTTTGCTAAAGCCAACCTGCGTGTACACGCGACTTGGGCTTAACGAACCTGCGTGTATGAACTTTCTCTTCTTCTTATAGTCTGATCATCAATTCCTTGCTGCTGACCTTCTGTACTATGATTTGTCATCAGTGAGGTTTGCCATCAAGGAAAACTCTTATCTCATAATGCCAACAATCTCCCCCTTTGGACTTGATGGCAAAGCTAACTTGTCACACTTAGAACTATCATCTGATTCCTTTGAGCTGTCCTCCATCAGTCACATCTGATATCTCTTCTGAAGATTCATCATCTGATTCCTTTGAGCTGTCCTCCATCAGTCACATCTGATATCTCTTCTGAAGATTCACCCAGTTATACATCATCAGTCACATCTGAAGATTCATCATCTGATTCCTTTGAGCTGTCCTCCATTAGTCACATCTGATATCTCTTCTGAAGATTCACCCAGTTATACATAAGTGAGATATTCTTCTATGAGAGGGTTGCCATCAAGTACAACACATGCATCATAATGCCAACAATCTCCCCCTTTGGACTTGATGGCAACAACACCAAATCACTCTCCCCCTTTGACATCAAGGGCAAAGGGTGGACCAAGATATTCTCTTCCTTTGCTGAATCATTCCACTGTCCATACTCCCCCTGAGTACCTGCTGAAATCTCTTAATAGTCTCCCCCTTTGTATATGCCAAGGTGTACCAATCTGTCCATGCTCCCTCTGAGTACATGCTGAATCTCTGTTCTTGCTGAAGTGTGCTGATCATGTTCTCCCTGACTGTAAGCAAGGTCTACAAAAGATGTTCTTCAAGAAGAACATGACTCTATACATCATAAAAGACCTTCCTATCACTTAGGACTCATACATACATCCATCTCTCAACTAAGTGAGGATAAACAAGAAAATGACTCATCCAGTGGGGATACATCAAAAATTTACATATGACAACCAAACACATTGCATCAATCATCCCAGGCATAGTGGGGAAACCAAAATAGGCCGTTACATGACCTTGACACCATGAAAGAGATACCACAAAAGAGATATATGACATAGAGACGTAAGAACTAGACCAAGACTTATGAAAGTCACCAGCAGCATCTGATAATCACCATTCAGATCAACAACCAAGAGATCCTTCTGTTCTCCTTTCGCCTTTGTTCCATCTGAAACCAACAACAAAAGTGAACCAGAACCAAAAACTTTAAGATAATGCCAACAATGCATCATTGGAAGATTATCTGCTCCCCCTGAACCTGTGCCAGATGATCTCTGTCAGACCCATATCAGACTTTCTGCAACCATCATCTGTCCCTACTGATTTTCTTCAAAACTCCATATACGCATCTGTATACACATAAACAAGCGTATATACGTGGATATCCCTCACGCAACACGCGTATACCATATACGCGACTATCCTCTTGTAAAACCGCGTATGCACGCGAATATCCTTTAAACAGCACGCGTACACAAATTTCCATATCAACAACCTGTAAATGTCCTGCAGCAAGGTATGTCTGAACATAGATGTCAACTCCTCCTTTTAAACATCATCATGAAATCATTCACATTACATGTGAAACCACCATAGCCATTACATCAACGTCAAGATCTACAAGCTCCAAGTATCATTTCTTGGAAACATCTGCATCAATCATCATATGTAGGTATCAACCTATCATCATATAGATAAGAACTCATCACCATGTCTCCAATAAAGCAACTTTGAGTAGTCATCCATGTGTCAGCACTATGTATCTTGAGCTCAAGCTCATTTGACAAAACTTCTTGATATAATCAACAGCAACAATCCTTATCCATATGAGTGCCTGCATCATAACTGTATGATCTTTATGCATATGACAACAGCAGTATATAAGTGACTCATCATCAAGTGAGGAAGATGTGTATTCAAGCTTTGTACTTCTCCTTGTTCTTATGAAGATCACCATGTAAGCACCATACATGCATCATCAAAGAATCAACCATAAATCTGATCTGAACATCTTCTATGTAACTTCAAGAATCATATGAGAGTTTATCATAGACAACTCACAACATCATATCATGGCAAGATATATCATTTATCCATATAAGAATCATCACCAAGGATTATTAACCATAATGCCAACAATGAATTACTAAAGGCATATGCTCCCCCTCAACCAGTGCCATTTGTTAGATCTGATCATGCATATATCAGCAGTAAGCATCAAAACATCTTCATCCTTAAGTTAGGATCAAAACACTTCCAGACATCATACAAGTAACAAAACATTTCCACACATCCTCAGCAGACTGTAGCTATTAACCAATAGAGCAAATAATGGACTGAATCATATCAGATCCCTTTTCTGAGCCTGTCCCCACTGCTTTTCTTCAGACTGACATATACGCGACTTTGCAGTGTCTAACTCGCGTATATACGCGACTTCCCTTTAAGGAACTTGCGTATGAGATTCAGGACACTGAAGGTTTACACTTTCAGCTCCCCCTGAGTCTGATATGTCTGTACTGTGCTGTGTCTCAGTACATTGTGCTGACTGTACTTCCTTCTTCCTCCATATCTTCAAGTGTGATGAGGTTTTCTCCTTTCGGTGTGATGTCCATCCTTTGTTCCTGCATTCCTTTGCTATATGTCCAAGCTTGTTACATGCATAACATCTAACATGTTTCATGTTCCTTCTGTAGCAATCAGCAGCTTTGTGACCATACATATTGCAAGCAAAGCAATATCCATTAAAGTACCTTGATTGAGATGACCTGTCCGCATAATAGTCTTGAACTCTTCTTCTTCTACATCTAGCTGCAACATGTCCAAGATTATGACATACATAACATTCAATATTATTCATAGGAGGAGTAAAAGATTTTCTTTGAAGACTTTCTTTCCTTGGTTGATGATGAGATTGACCTTTCATCTCCTTGTTGATCATTTTGGATTTCTCTTTAGAGTTCCTTGCCTCACCTTGTGAACTAGATTCACCTTCAACAGATTCATGGAAACCAAGACCAGTCTTTATAGCAGGGGACCTTTGACTACTAAGAATATCATCCAAGACTTTAGAACTATCTTGAAATCGTAAAAGCTTATCCTTTTCTTCTATTTTACCTTTCAAGATATTTACCTCAACTTGAAGTTGTTCCTCCTTTTCTAGACATTGCTTCTTCATGTCTTCTCCATCTTTCCTTCCTTCTTCCAACTGATGCCTTAGTTTGAGAATCTCCTTTTCTTGTTTTGCAATAGCTTGGAGTAGATCTGTATTATGCTTCTTTGATTCTTCAAGATCTCCTTTTAGTGAGGGGATTGTAGCTTCAAGATTTTCATAGTAGCTGGATCTATCTTTGAGTTTCTTGATGGTTGTGCTTCTTTCGTTGACTTCTTTTCTTAATGATGTCACTTCATGCTGCAATTTTTGACATTGGTCTTCCTTGTCCTTGAGTAGCTTTCTTACCTTGTTTCCTTCTTCTATTTGGGCCTTTAGTTTGGTAACTTCTTCTTTGAAAGCACATTCCCTTTTGTTCAATAGATCTTGTTGATCTTTAACTTTGTCTGCAAGCCTTCTAAATACTGCCTCTATTTGACACTTTTCTTGCTCACCCATAAAAGCATGTTCAGTAGTTTCACTATCACTTCCATCACTTTCACAAGGAAATATAGCAGGAACATCAGAGGATAACACATTCATACCTGATAATGATTCTGAATCTGATTCTGAATCTGAAGAGCTTCTTATACCTAATCCCCAATCGACTCTCCCACTGTCATAGTCCTTCTGAGATGTCTTCTTCTTCTTATAAGCTTTCTTCTTAAGCTTCTTTCCCATTGTTCCACGGATCTCCTTCAAGCGATCAAGCTTCTACCAAAGAACCTGGCTCTGATACCAATTGTTGGAAATAATACTGAGAGGGGGGGGTGAATCAGTATTATCAGATCAATCAATCTTTTTCAATGCTCAAAAACATATACGCTACTTCAATTAAGTGAACCCGCGTGTACACGCCACTGTGTCTAATGAAACTCGCGTATATCCAGAGATCTTATAATTCAGTTAGCTTAATCTTCAGTAAATGCATCAGATCATTATTAAGCATATTAACAGTAAACAGGTGCAGTATAACAGAACAGATCATCACACAAAAGCCACACACATGAACACAAAGATATAAGGTGGAAACCCAATGTGGGTGAAAACCACCTGCTGCAAGTCATCTCAATCTTCTTCTTAATAAGAAAATCCTTTTACAATATTTGTACTGGTGCAGTCTTATACCAGTACGGGAGCTACAACCCCCTTTGCTCTTGTACTAGCCGATCCATTTACTAGTACGCAGGCTACTACCTGCTACAATGCTCCAAAGATCTCCTTTAGCTTTTGTACTAGCTTAGATACTAGTACGTAGGTGCTTGCCTACAATCTTTTCACCTCCAGGTACCACGTTTCATCAATTTTCAGACTGGATACACTGAAGCACAACACATAATCTGCAAGGCCACTTTTCATCCAATTTTCATACTGGACCCATAACTATCATTGAAGCTCAAAACAATCATCAAACTCTGAATCACTGAAACCCTGTTAACAACAGTCACCAGAACACAGAGCAGACACAGAACTCTGTAATAACCATCAGATCCATCTGCAACTTCAAATATCAAGCTTTACAATGTATACGCTACTTCGATGAATCAAACCCGCGTGTATACGCGTTTTTTCCAAAGACAACCCGCGTACAGATCTAAAAATAATTTCTCATAACTTGCAGCTATACCAGACATCAGTCATACTCATAACATTTATAGAACAATACATGCGTCAGTATGTAGATCTAGAATAAGCATCATAAAGATAGTTCATTTCAAACCATTTGATCCCGATCTCTCCTTAGATCTAGTTCTCCATCAACCGGTGAGATCTCTCCTTAGCTCAGATCAAGCAATGCATCATCAACCCATAACCCTGCATACTGGATCTAATGCTTCATCAGATATTCAAGACATTTCAGATACACTTGCCTAATGATTTCCTTCCCTTTATATAGCCTTAGGCCTTGTTCAATACCAAGAGCCAAAACCATAGAAATCCAATACCATCAACTTCAAAACTAGGGATCAACACGTCCGCCGAGACGCCAAGGTCCAAAACCATAGGCACAACTTCCAAGGAATAACCGCCATGGACCAAAGGTACTTTTCCACATACACGCGCTTTTGCTGAAGCCAACCTGCGTGTACACGCGACTTGGGCTTAACGAACCTGCGTGTATGAACTTTCTCTTCTTCTTATAGTCTGATCATCAATTCCTTGCTGCTGACCTTCTGTACTATGATTTGTCATCAGTGAGGTTTGCCATCAAGGAAAACTCTTATCTCATAATGCCAACAATCTCCCCCTTTGGACTTGATGGCAAAGCTAACTTGTCACACTTAGAACTATCATCTGATTCCTTTGAGCTGTCCTCCATCAGTCACATCTGATATCTCTTCTGAAGATTCATCATCTGATTCCTTTGAGCTGTCCTCCATCAGTCACATCTGATATCTCTTCTGAAGATTCACCCAGTTATACATCATCAGTCACATCTGAAGATTCATCATCTGATTCCTTTGAGCTGTCCTCCATTAGTCACATCTGATATCTCTTCTGAAGATTCACCCAGTTATACATAAGTGAGATATTCTTCTATGAGAGGGTTGCCATCAAGTACAACACATGCATCATAATGCCAACACAAACATTTATGAAGAACAAAACAAAAACTACAATAATCATTATAGAAAAGTAAATAATAAACAATACAATCTTACATCAATAATAACAGCAATATAAACAATATAAACAATTCGGAGCATATACTAAACTTGAAATTAATGTTCCTAAAAAATTTTGGCATTGAGGGCTTCTTCTCAATAAAAAAAATGGAAAATGGTTTACCAAAATCTCAATTGCCAAGAAGTTAATTGTCTTTTATAACCTTCTAATCTCTAACTATTTTATCTATTCTTGTATTTATCTAGATAGTTATAAGTTTTTGAGCATTGATAATAACAACAATATAAATAATTTTGAGCATACACAATACTTGACACTACTGTTCCTCAATAATTTGGCATTGAGAGCTTCATTTCAACAAAAAATATTGGAAAATGGTTTACTAATTTCTCAATTTCCAAGAAGTCAATTGGATTTTATAACCTTCTAATATCTAACTACTTTATGTATTCTTGTGTTCCTCTTATAAGTTGTTGAACTTCATTTTTTAACTTTTTCTAAACAATATTATGAATTACAATGTATCCTTTAATATAATGGTTAACCATTTTTTTCTTTGATGTAAGAAACCTACAACTCATATTGTGAAGATATGCCTAGGATGTACCTAAAATTAAATTACTCAAATACAACCTCATAAGACACCATTCTTTTTATATGGGCCTTATTATTATTATTGTGGGAAGGAGAAAATTAATTAAGGTAATTTATTTTTAAAGGCTAGCAATGAATTCCTTTAGGAACTTCTTGGAAATCATTAGCATCATCGCAATTATGATTCTCTTGCTCCTAATACTTTCCTCTAGCTCAATTAAGACTTTTGTAACATCTTTCAATTACTTTTTCTTTAGCAAGTTGTAAAATTTACAATTGTTTATAGACACAGTGATGCCTTTTTTTGAGTAATGTGCTTATGACTTGACATTTTTCCAAGAGTACATAATTTCATTGAAATCTTAATTTAAAAAATCTATGCAAGTCCTATGGTGTACCCTTCTCTTCTATTTTCCATTTCTTGAGTTTATCCATGTTGATTTAAATTACATTCAACATAACATTTTTATCTTTAACATTATTCAAATAATTTAGAAATTAGATCATGTGATTTAGGAACTCTCAGAGATTTCCATATATTAAACTCTAAATGGTATTGAATCATACAATTCAAAGAAAATGAACTAGTGTCTCTATTTGGTTCATAGGATGCACCGTACTCTACATCAACAACACCTCCTTTAGTTATCAACCCATTCATTGATTAGGAAATAATCTCAAAGAAAAAATAATGGGGACATAAAGTCTATCATTCAAGAGCACAACAAATATCTTGCAAATTATAAAATAGCCAAAGTAGAAATAAATTTTTGTTGAGTAGAGTTTCTAATTATTATTTTTTTAAGAAAAAAAAAATTATTTTGTATTAGGAAAGTGTTACAACTTCACTTATCAATCTAATAATACAAAAGAGAGAATGTCCCACATTTGAACATCAAAAATATTTACAAAGACATGTTGCACATATTTGCACATATTTTCTTTCACAAGGGATACTTTGTTTTTACCAGTATAGATCCTATGAAAATGCTTAATACTGGATATGTTTTGTGATATATAATAGCTTAAATTAATATAAAATATGCATAATATTTGCTTCCTAAGTTTCTTTTATAGATTTTTAATAATCTCGAGTGACCCCAACCATATTCACAACCACCAATGCTTGTTGAATAGAGTCCTCTTCCTTGTTTCTAGAAGCGTGGAACCCATAAACATATTGAAAATTAAGGCAACAGATTTGGAATTCCTAGGTTATGATTGTGACCAGTCATCTTGAAGCTTAGCATTTTTCTTCAAGACAGTCATTTTTCTCTTTTATTTTTGTACCAAAATCTCCATTATTACTACATAACTTATATCATAATCTATTCCTAAAAATGTATTTTTCTAGTTGTTGAAAAGATGTAGGTCCTATTGTCAACAGTTTGGTACTCTTACTTGAGAATAAACTTGTGGATATTTAGGATCTCACAATAGGGAAAGTGTCCCAAGTGGCTATGACCTTCCATGCCTCTTAGCCACCAATGATGGAATTTAACAACACGCAATAATAGAGACAAGGTGTTCAATTTTCCAACAAATTCCTTCAAACCAAAGAAATTTGAGCCCAAGACATACCTCAATTTTGTAAGGTGGCCTCTTCTAATCCATGATCGTTAATCCAAGCCCACAATTTCTTATAACACTATCAAAATATGAAGGATTAATTTAATTTCCAGTAATAAGCTACAAATCCACCAATCATAGCCAAATGTTAAACTAAATAAAGACATGTATGAATTGGGAGGGTGTCAATGTTTCTAGGAAAAATCTATGTGAAAGTTATCATTTTAGGTTACATGATACCCCAATTTGATCCCCAGGTTGTAATTGTATGCATACATATGATATTTTAGGTTAATGAACTAGTATGTTTTGGTATGGAATTCCTATGTGATATTAGGTCAAAGGGCTTATAGGTTAAGAGGACAGTGAGCCTAAAAATCTACATCATAATCACACATATTTTTTGTGTAAATCAACAGAAGTATATTATATCATAAAATTACGTAGGATACAAAAAGTATGTATGAACAGACAGAGAAAACAGTTCCATCTAGTTTGCCCAAAATGACTGTCAACACTTGAACCTGCTTGTTTAGAAACTGAGACTAACCACGCAAGGCTGCCTAACAAGGGACACAAACGAGAAAAGCCAACCATCCAGGGTTGCTTGACAGAAGACACAAACGAAAGAGGGCCTGGAGGACCTCATACCTATGACAGAGAGAGATAAAAGGAGAGAAAACCAAGAAAACATGAAGCCATTACAGCTTAAAAATCACATAATCTTTGTTGGTTGCACTTGGGTCGGCCATTGTAGTCTCGATATCGGGCTTTAGAATCCTTTGAGGAATTGGGTGCTTCACCATGCTGGTATCAGTTTCCTCTGTCGGGACGTCCACAACAATATTAGTTCCCTGTCGAATGGAGAGCTTGAGGAGATTGATGAGGGCTCCCAGCTTGTGCGACAGGATTCTGACTTCCTGAGTCAATGCACTGATGTTGAACTCCATAGCATCTAACTTTGCTAAATTCTCAATTGAAACGAGTGAAGTGGCCTGGTGCACTTTCTTGATTTCTTATGTCTGCATGCTGAGCGCTTTGGCTAGCACAATCTTCATACGCCACATTTCACTTTGAGTTCTAACGAATTGCGTGGCTCTGGTTGTCGCTGTACCTTGGTCCGATATCCAATCCATTTCCATCTCCAAAGCCTGAATATCCATCTGTTCTTCTTCCTCGATGACCTTAGCTTCAATCTCTTCAATTTTTTGTTTTTCTTTCTTAGAGATCCAAGTCTCTTAAGCCTCACGGGCTTTTTTCAGGTCCTAGTTAGCAGACGCATTATGACTGCCCTCTTGAGCCATAGTGTTATTGCAGGTGTTGGCGTGGGTAGAGGAGACAGTGAACTTCCTAACAACACTAAGATTTTCAAGAATCAAGCAAGGATAATGCGATGTCTTGACTTCCTGGTTGATTACCTTAGTTATAGCTGAAGGTCGAATGTTCTGGATTGAGATCTCCCACTTCGCCTTTTGAGATCCATTGTTCCTCACATAATAACTCGCATTTAGATTTCCCAGCTGCTTCTCATGATGTCGATCCAGAGCCATTACTCTGCCACGCTTGAGGCTACTAGTTAAAAGCCAAGTGTCCTCACTGGCTTCTTGTTGACTGTGCCGATCATAATTTTTGTCGATTGTCCTTCCCGTCAGATATACTTTGTCCTTGTGGATGATTTTCCACCCTTCCCCAAGTCCTCCATAGGCCTGTCACCTGTTGTACCTCCGTTTAGCGTTAAGTATATTGTTAATTCACATAAGTTACTAATGAGTCGTATCCTGCAGCCTGACTTCCGCTCTCGATTCTCTTGTAAGATCTTGCCTCAAGACGAGAGTGCATTGATTCCTAAGCTCGTCTTTTGTGACGTCTTCCCAACAGGTGTTAATGATCTCCATTGGATGATCGATCACGTGGTTGGCAAGGCTGTCCGCTAAGACATTTTCTTTCCACCTAACTGCCTGTGGAACAATGCTTCTGAGGTAGGAGAGATGTTTCGCAATGAGTGCTATAACCATGGCTAATCTTCAGTGCTTCATAACTTTCTCGAGCTGTGTCCCATTTTGCATTCTCCTAGCTGCAGTGATGGCCAAGAGGGAATCTCCTTCCACTATTACAGAGCCTTTACCTAGACGGATGAGGATTTGCAACCCCTATTCCAGGGCTGCGAATTCTGCTTCATTTTTGGTGGACTCCCCAAGTGCTCTGTAGAAAATGTGTAGGATTTCACCTTTGTCATTATGGATGACGCCTCCAAGCGCTGCAGGACTAGGGTTACCCCTAGAGGCCCCGTGGTGGGGGGCAGCCAGGCCGAAGGAACGAGAGATGTTCAAGGGTGGTTTTCTTGAGCCTTGTGACTCATCAGACCATTCATGCCAAACAACAGTAGGATGCGAGAATCATTGGGAGTGAGCATCTTATCCTGCTCTGCTTTGCAGATGATAAGGGAAATCTCTTTTAAACTGTGCATAATGACTATTTTGATGGTTTCAAGCTGCTTGGCTTCTTTTTGAAAAATTTGTTTGTTCCTCTCTTTCCAAATGTTCCAGACTATAAAACCGAGGCAGAGCCTCCAAAGTGCGTTAACTTTATTACAACTAGAATACTTTGTGCGACAATTTGCAATGGTGTCTTGAATAGAATCTTTGTGTCTGTCTATTTGTTTGAGTATTCCCTTCATCCATTCCCATAGATTATTGGTCCAGTCACAGTCATTAAGGATATGGTTCATCGTTTCCTCATCCTTTTCACAAAGGGGGCATCTGGAAGGCCCAATAAAATCTATTTTCACTAAATTCTCCCAGGTAAGGATTTTGCGATGCATGAGAAGCCAATGAAAATACTTTATCTTTGGCTAGAGTGCATTGTCCCAGACATTTGGGTACCAAGCTACTTTGTCTTCAAGGTCCTGGTGCTCGAGATATGTTCTAGCCTCCTTGAGGTTGAAAGTTCCCCCGTCGAGTTTACCCCACCTAGGTTGGTCCTCCTCCTAAGTGGACCAGATCATTCTCTTATTCAGAGCAGAGTTTAAGGTGCTGAGGAAGTCTATCATGTCATCATCCGAGGGGAGAGGCTCTAAGTTCCATTTCCTCTAGTGCTGGTTCTCGTTGCTGCCAGACCAATATTGATGGACTTTTATCTTGCCTGTTGCCTGAAACCATCTCTGTACGGCAAGATAATTAGGGTTTTCTAGTTTAGGTAGTTTTTGCCATGCATCCTCCCAAAATAAAGCATTGTTTCCATTGCGAATTTCCCAAAAGCAGTGGTCATGAATGAGGTGGTTGTTAGCTATGGCCAAATTCCAAATAGGGGAACCTTCAGGGGCATCTGTCATTCTAATAAGATCCTCATTTTTCCAAGTTTCGACATATTTGACCTTCCACAGTTTTGCCCAAGGTGTATGGGGTTCCTTGATCCAACACCACCAAAGCTTGGCTCCATAAGCTTTGTTGATAGTGTCCGGGTCTTGCAGCCCTAAGCCCCCTAGGTTTTTTGGCTTGCATAATTTAGTCCATGCTACAAGTGCCCATTTATGTTCATCTTCTTTTCCTGACCAAAGAAAGGCTCTTTGAATATTCCTAGTTTTATGTATAACCATTTTTGGAGCTGGGAGGATAGAAAGAATATAGAGAGGAATGGTTTGCAGAACCGCCTTAGTCATTACAAGTCTTCCTGCAAAATTCAAAACTCTGCTAGTCTAGTAATTTCCCCTGTCCTCTAGCTTGGAGAGAAAATTCTCCCAGTGGAGTTTCTACCAAGGCTTGCTACTGAGAGGAATTCCAAGATATTTAGATAGGAGGCTGCGTCTTTTGAAATCAAGGATATTAGTGAGGTACTTTTGGACCGCCAAGTGCGTATGGAAGAAAAAAACAGAGGATTTATCCAAGTTAAGATCCATACCAGATGCTTGGCTGAACAGGTTCAAAATGGATTTGAAACCTTGGGCTTCCTTAACTGAAGGAGTACCATGCGGCATGGTATCATCCATGAATTGTTGATGAGTAGTTGCAGGAGAATGATTCAGGGGCTAAAGACCTTTGATGATATTCCTATCCTTAGCCGATTTAATGATGTGACTCAGTCCTTCCATTAAGATAACAAAAAGGAAAGGGGGAGATAGGATCACCCTGACGAATGCCTCTGGAAGGGAAGAAGGGGTCCAAAGGGGCGCCATTGACCAAAATAGAGAAGATGGGAGATTTTACCATGACCAAAATCCATCTGATCCAACGCTGAGCAAAACCAAAAGCTTTCAAAATAGCTTCAAGATAATTCCAACTGACCTTATCATATGCTTCTGAGAGGTCTAGTTGAACGATCATTCCAGCCTTTTTCTGAGATTGAAGGGTGGGGATCATTTCCTGTGCCAATAAAACATTGTCCATGATTTTCCTACCTTCCACATAACCCGACTGCTCTTCTGAGATGATCAAAGGGAGAATAGTCTTTAACCTATTGGCCATGACTTTGGAGATGATCTTGTACAGCACATTGCAGAGAGCTATAGGTCAAAATTTAGAAGGCGTGCAGGAAGCCTCTTCCTTTTGGATGAGGGAAATAAAAGTGGAGTTTATGGATTTGAGTATGGAGGAGGACCTTCTAGATTCCTCGACTACCGCCCATATGTCCTGCTTCACTATGTCCGAGCAAGATTTGAAGAAGTCAATGGTGAACCCATCTGGTCCTGGGGCCTTGCCATTGGCCATGTCTTTGACTGTCGTTTCTACCTCCAAAAGGGTAACCGGGCGGTCTAAGGACCTATTATGTTCCTCTATGATTAGCTTGGGAATAGAGGTAATGACTGCATTGATAGCCTCTTATCTGTTGATGTTCAGTTCTGTAGCAATAAGACTGAAGTGGTTCCTAAGGATGGAGGCAATCTCCTTATGAGATTGAAAGGAGGTCCCCTGTTCATCCTTAAGCTTGGTTATTTTATTAGTGCATCTGTAAATCATGGCTGACTGATGGAAAAATTTGGTGTTTTTCTCCCCATCGTTTAGCCATTGAATACGAGACTTTTGCCTCCATAAAGTCTCTTGTTGATTACATCTCTCATTCCTTTTTTGCAGGAGGTTATGCTCCATGTTAATGGGGTTCTGAGATATGTCCCCCTTGATCCAGTTGTTATGCATTAGAGTCATCTGATTATCCAAGGCTTGCTTGTCCTCAAAGATATTTCCAAAGACCTCTTGGTTCCAAGTTCGGAGCTTTGCCTTTATGTGCTTCAATCTAGCTTGGAGCCAAAACATTTTGGTACCTCTAGCGTCTAAATGCTTGTTCCACCATAGTTGGATTTCGATGGTGAAAGTTGGATGACTGAGCCAGAATTTTTCAAAGTGAAAAGGTCTATTTTTGGAGTTCCAAGAATGGTTGCCTGTAAAGAGATGGGCCAATGATCCGATCCTCCAGATGGAATAATATCAGATTCCACTGTGACTCCCTCAAGGAGAATGTCGTCTGAGATCAGAAACTGATCAAACCTAGATGCGATGAGCCTATCCCCTCCTCTCTTATTATTCCAAGTGAAAATGCCATTTTTGGGTTGGATGTCCACCAGGTTAGCCATTCTTATGAAATAAATGAAGGCCTCTGCATTTTTGCGTAGGGTTCGAAGTCCACCCTTATTTTCCCCCAGAGAGGTAATCATGTTGCAATCGCCGCCATAGATGGCCTTAGCATCAGAGTGTCTTTGTTGCATCTTGGATAGGTTGTCCAATCGTTTTATCTTATCCTCCAACCTTTGGGGATTGTAAACATTAGTGAATAAGTATATGCCAGCTTCTCCTAGGATCTGCATTTCAAGGGAAATGAAAGATCTGGAGGCCTCGACGTTAAGGAGGAGTAGGGAATGGGGGTTCCAGAAGATGGCTAAGCCTCCTTCCAGACCATTACCTTCTACCTCCAAGTGCTCCATTCTTTTTCCTAGGATTCTGCCAATCCCTTCCAGCATTAGCCTGGAGCATTTGGTTTCCTACCGGAAAACAATGTTCGGATTTTCCTATGTGAGTTTCTTTTTCAATAATATTTGTTTGGTTTGGCTATTGAGCCCTCTTGCATTCCGTGAGAGTATCGTACATCATAATCACACATACATATTAATAAATACATCACTATTGAAAATCAAGTCAGACTAAGGAGTATGGAAAACCAATGTTCCATGAGAGGGAAATGTTGTTAAGGGCTTAAGGAAATGCGACAAGCCAAGGAATACAATATTTTATTCCTAAGTATTATCTCTTATTTTCATTCTATATCCTAAGTTCTCATGTGAGGAAAACAACTTCTCAGGAGGGATAAAAAATTAATATACTAACTAGTTAAGTCCATTTTGTATGTACAATATTTAACAATAACTTTGATTTTTCTTTTTTCTCTTGTAATAATAATATATATTGTTAAATAATAAAATTATATATATATATATATATATATATATATATATATATATATATCCAACAAACATATACTACCACTAGTACAAAATGGCTAATTAGTTACTAAAAAAATGACTAAAATTTGCACATAAATGATTATTTTTTGGTCAGTGACCAATAGTAGCTAATTTATAGTATCTTATAATGCGACAAAATTTTATTCATTTTTAGCTTAGTCATTAATTAGTTGTCTCAACTTTATTGTCTACTAGTATATTTAGTCATTAATTTGGTCCTTAATTTAGTCATTAATTGCTACAATTAATGACCAAATATACAAAAAAAAAATTACTAAATGATCACTCGAGAAAACCAATTAATAACCAAAGAAATATAACCAAAATGTTGGTCATGTTATAAGATACTGTACATTAGCTAGTAATAGTCATATATGTGCAAATTTTATTCATTGTTTGAAACCAATTAATGACCAAAGGAATATGACTAAATTTTGGTCGTGTTATAAGAAACTGTAAATTAGCTACTAATAGTCATATATATGAAAAATTTAGTCATCATTTGTAATCACAAATTTATTATTTGCAGTAGTTATTTATCTTTTTTTAGTAATTTCATATTCATTATGTAAATTACCACTTTAGTAGTTTATATTCATTTCATTTACTTTCATTAACAATCATTATAAGAAACTAATATAATCATATATTCATTTTATTTGTGTTCATCATTAATCAACATGAACTACTAATTTAATAGTTTTAAATTGATTTTATGTGTTCATTATTAATCAACATAAATTAATTAGTATGATTTTGCAACTAAATTAAAAAAAAAAAAAAAATCCATACAATGTATATGTTCATCTAATATGAAAATGCAAAGTTACATATGTTAATTACAATACTAAATAATATCAAGTGCAACTATAAATAATTTCAACCACATAGATGATTTAAACAAAGTCTTCCCATGGAATTTGAGTGTGATGGTAGTCTTCCCTTCCTTGACATCCTCCTCTCAAGGAATGATAATGGCTCTTTCTCTAATCAGGCATATCATAAGAAAACTCATACGGAACAATATCTTCATGCTAATTCTCATCATTTCCCAGCTCAAAAGCTTGGTGTTCTCAACACCTTAGCAACTAGAGCTTTAAGAGTTTCTGATGAGAACCATCTCAAGGAAGAAAAAGCACATATCCTAAGTGTTTTCTTTAATAATGGGTGTAGTAGACACCAATGTACTAAGGCTTTCCTCACAGTTCAAAAGGTCCTAGTGCTAAGAAAGATACCAAGGATCAATTTTCTGGTGTTAATCTTCTTTTTATCCAAGGGACCACTGACAAGATTGCTAGGATCCTAAGGAAGCATAAGGTGGCTTCAACCTTTCGGCCTTTAAATACCATACGGAGCTCCCTTAGATCTGTAAAATACCCAGTGGACCCCAAGAATAGGAAGGGTGTTTACGTTATCCCATGCTCTTATGGGACTCCCTACATTGGTGAGATTGGTCGCTCGATTAATCAAAGGATTTGTGAGCATGCTGCTGACATCAAGCATGCCAGGACCCACTCCTCTACTTTGGTGGAGCATGCAGATAAATCTAAGCATCACATCTGCATTGAGGAGGCCCAAGTCATTGCTAAGGTTAGTCATTTTCATCATCATAAATTGAGGGAGGCCCTAGAAATTGAAAAAAGACCCAATAATTTGAATAGAGATGATGGTTGGAATATTAGTAGAAGTTGGGTCCCTCTCTTGTCCTCCTAGTTTTTTTCTTTTAATCTATGTAGGTATTGGCATCCTTTTTATAGTATTTGTTGTTTATTTATTTTTCATTAGAGTTTATTTTCTTGATCCTTCATGTTTTTTTATGTATTTTATCATCATATTCGTTCTTAACTCCGTTTAGTTTTTTTGTTATTTGTTTAATGGACCTGAGCCCCATATTTTATTGTTGACCCCGTTTTATTTATTGATTGTTTTTCTTTGGATGTGTGTGTGTGTGTGTTTTTTATTTATTTTATTTTATATATATATATATATATTTATTTTGACTTGTGTATATTTTCTTTTATTTTATTTTATTTTATATATATATATATATATATATATATATATATATATATATATATATATATATATATTTATTTATTTATTTTGACTTGTGTATATTTTCTTTTATTTTATTTTATTATATATATATATATATAGAGAGAGAGAGAGAGAGAGAGAGATATTTATTTTGACTTGTGTATATTTTATTTTATTTTATTTTATTTCCATTAGTTATATTATTTTATTTATCAAATGATCTTATCTCGATTAGGGTCTTCACTCGTTTTTATAATTTTTTGACTCCCCTCATTTAAAGTTTGACTTTGATTATTTATTTATTTATTTTAAAAACTAGTTGTTTAATATAACGGTTACTTATTAATATTTGTTTTTAATAAATTAATAAATTAGTAAACTAATATCACAGTTTAAATATTATTTTCCAAAAACTGGTAAGATTTGGTTTTAATAAATTAATTTAGATATTATTTTTCAAAAACTAGCCATTTAATATAGTCGTTACATATTAATATTTTTATAAATTAATAAAATAATATCAATATTTAAATATTATTTTTCAAGAATTAGTAATATTTGGTTTTAATAAATTAATTTAAATATTATTTTTCAAAAACTAGCTGTTTAATATAGCTATTACCTATTAATATTTTAATAAATTAATGAAATAATATCATTATTTAAATATTTTTTCAAAAACTAGCTATTTAATATAGCCGTGACATATTAATATTTTAATAAATTAATAAACTAATATCATTATTTAAATATTATTTTTCAAGAACTAGTAA
Organism: Pinus tabuliformis; assembly: GCA_031772625.1. NCBI lineage: Eukaryota > Viridiplantae > Streptophyta > Pinopsida > Pinales > Pinaceae > Pinus > Pinus tabuliformis. Next base: position 756,813,481 of record CM062816.1, read on the forward strand.
TATTTGGTTTTAATAAATTAATTTAAATATTATTTTCAAAAACTAGCCATTTAATATAGCCGTTACCTATTAATATTTTTAATAAATTAATGAAATAATATCATTATTTAAATATTATTTTCAAAAACTAGCTGTTTAATATAGTCGTTACTTAATAATATTTGTTTTTAATATATTAATAAATCAATATTATAATTTAAACATTATTGTCCAAATCTAACTGTTACTTGAAATTATGTCTCTACATTGCTCTCTATTTAAGTCTTTGCCATGGTCTGCCTCTTCATCTGGTCCTGGTGATGAACCACACTTGTTGGTTCGAAACGCGTCGGCCAAAAAAATCTCTCATGTGATTTCTACCAAAAGACTTTGTTTAATTCATTATAGATCACAGAAGCTTCAATACACATAAATTATATTATATAAAATGTCAAGTATTACAATATGAGTTTCCAACTTAATATTGGTTGGAGTACAATTTACACATGAAATATTGTTTCATCACTTCAAAACATTATAATTTTGTTGCCAAGGCATTGCAAGTGAATTCAACAACTCTAAAGACTTGACCATAAGTCTCTATGTGTGTTTTATGCAGGATATTGGCTCTATGAAATATGCCACTAGACCAATTCTCTTCTCTCTCTCTTTAATTTGCATATTGTCACTCCAGTGTCATCATCCTCCTCTTTCTTCAATTCCTACTTATTACCATCAATAATAAGTTCCTTTTTCTGAAAAAACAAAGAAGATATAATGCAGTGCATAAGACATGAAATATGATGAACACTTGAATATAAAGGATTTTTACGATATTATATACCTCAACATTAGCAATATTTTCAATGCCATTTTTCCACATAAAAGCAAGAAACTCGAACAAGTTTTCTTTAGTTGGGAAATAGTGGTCATTATTGCGCCAAATGACCTATATAAACAAAGCAGATAAAACATAACCATAGAAAATAACACCTTAGTAAATTTAGTATTCAATCTTCAAGGAACACTTAGGCACAATCATGCCAACTATGTTACATGCTAAAAATCTCAAGATGTAGATTATTTATACAATGTGGGAGTGCAAACAAAACTCCTAGAAAACGCAAAATTATTTTTGCTAACTTTCAAGACATGGTAATGTTCCAGATTATTGAAGATGCTATTGAAAATTTGTTGCAACCATCTAGGGAGATGAATTTTACTATATTTATGGATCATGTACACATTTTCAACGCACACTTGGAGTGGTCTTTATTTATTTTTTTTCCTGCTCAAGGAAACTATGAATAGGATTCAAGTAAGTATCCATTTGATAGATTGGTTACATTGGAGGGATCATTACACATGATTGTTTATATATATATTTAGCATGTGGGTGGTTGAGATCCCGATGGTCTACTGCCATAAGTAAGTTCAGTCAGTTTGTTTTGTTTATTTTTTGTCGAAGTCAGTTAGTTAGTGAGTTTTCAATTTGAGTTTAGTCTTTTCATTTTGACTCCATGCCCAACGGATAAGGCTACTAAGTCTATGGTGTTCTTGACACATCCAAGGAGCTTCCATCCCCAACTAGAGCCAATATTAGTGTCATTGAGTTCTGCCTGTCACCAGTAATAAAATATGCTATTAGTAAGCTTTGTCAGGGGTCTCAAAGTCAAATTTTATCATGTTACTAGGTTTTCAAAATAAAATTTGGCCACTGGCTAGTGTGTCTAGGTATACTGCTACTCCTTCAAGATTTCCATATCCGATCATTGCCATCACTCAGTTGGATGTGCCATCATTAAATAAATCATCATCATCATCATCATTTCAGTCATGTCACCATGGTCTTCATTCAACTCAGTGTCTCTACTAAGTCATTAGTGTTAGAGTCATCAAGATTGTCATTTCATTCAAGAAACCGGGAAATGAAGGAGTAGTGGTAGGGTTTGATCAAAAAGTCATGTTTCTAAGTGTAATTCACTTCAGAATGATGTAATAATTTATGTTTCAAAGATGCATTAAAATTTTCCAAGCTACATAGTTTACATCAAAAAGCAAAATGAAAATTATGGTGGGCCACCCTACCATTAAAAAGTTGAGTTCTATAGCCTACAAAGACCATTTTTCTCTCATTCCTATAATTCATCACATTGTCAAGGAATATCGCATCCATCATAACTCATTTCCTCACTCATTTCATTGCTAAAGAGATCTCATTCATCATCAACCACTTCCTCAACATTTTTATGGCCAAAGACATTCCAAAACATTGGTCTCAAGATACCTCGCTGCGTTTTCTATGGGAAGCCCTCATTTTCATGTTTTCAAGCCTAAAAACCCTATTCCTATATATTCTAACCTCCCTCACACTCAAACACACTCCTAAAACCCTCACACCCCCTCACTCTCAATCCTAAAACCTAGCCCTACATTGCATTTTTGGCAGCCTTCATAGTTGGGACCGTGTATAAATTCCCTAGATCTATCCCTCAATGTTTTCTCTTCCCTCCACTTCCCTGAGTTCCCTAACATCCCTCCCCATCTCATGAATTTTTTCTACACCCATTCCTACTCCCTAACCCCTTCATCCTATTCTCTCATTCCCTTCCCCTGTTTTTCCCTCTAGGGTTTGCATTCACAAGTTTACTATGGAGAGGGAAAGGAGGCCTTATAATAAGGGTGGGAAAATTTCAAGGTTACAAATTCAAATTTAAAAGGGTAAGATGAGTTGTTTTTAACTCATTTTCACTCTTAAAATTTCAAGCATCTTTCAGTCATCATCGTGCAGGAGAAAAATTTGTGAAAATTGAGGGGTTTGTTGCATTTTGGGAGAAGTGCAACCCTTCTAAGAAGAAGTGTGACCTTTCTGTCAAGAAGTGTGACCCTTTTAGGAGAAATGCAACCTTTCTGTAGAGTAGTGTGACCCTTCTAGTTTTGGCACGATCCTTCTTGAGACACCTTGGGAGAATGTGTTTTTGGAGACCTTCCCATGGGTCATTTTCAAAAATTCAAGATGTTCTGGAAACTAGACAGAGAAGGCTAGTTTACCATTTTTTTAGATTTCATTTTTGACTTCAGGAAGCCACCAAAAAATGGCCTCAAATAGGCATGACCCTTTTTTTGGCTGGTGTGACCCTTCTGGGCTTGGGACGACCCTTCTAGGGACACCTTGGAAGAATGAGATTTTGGAGGCCTTCCCATGCGCCATTTTCAAAAATTAAAGATGTTATGGAAACTATAAAAAAAAAGGCTAGTTTACTGTTCTTTCATGTTTCAATTTTGACTTCAAGAAGGCACCTAAAACTTGCCTCAAACTTACTATGCTTCTACAATTTTTTGAGATTTTAATTATAATTTTCAGAGTAATTTTTCAGAGTTTCTAGTTTGACTTTTGTAAAAGTCAAAAGGCGAAAGTGGATGAATGTAAATGGTTAAATGTAAATGTAAATGGGTTACTATATGGGTAAATAAGTGTTGTATCCTCCATTTAATGATTTGGATAAATATCTTGTGATAGATAAAAGAGGAAATGGTTGAGTAACCTCCCTAGTATGTAGCAGTGATCAGATGGGTGCATGTATTTGACTTTATTTGTTGGCAATTCGACCTCCTATGGAGGATTTCGACTTCATAGCCTATATGAGGCATTTTGTAATCATTTTCAAGGGTTGGATGCAGTGGAATTAAGCCTTGAATGCTAGTGTAATTGAGATTTTGGCAAGAACTAATAGACAAAGTTTGCAACTATTGTAGAGGGATTCCTATGGTATGTGTTTTAGCAATGTTTTTCCTTTTGTGATTATAAGTTTGAAAGTATTGTATCTTTCATTTTCATCCATGTTTCATGTGCTTGTTTCCTAAGATAATAAACATAATTCATTCATGTAATGCTCTATTTTTGAGAAGCTTTCACATTATTGTTCATTTCTCTTCTGATATAAGTGAATTCATGAGACTCATGCTCGTTTAGAAACCCTACCTATCTCCCATATACACAATGACAATCCTAAAGTGCTAAAGTGTGTGCCTATCTTTCCCCATTACATCTCTGCAAATCTGATTCTCAAAGCCTAGACCTAGCTCCCTAGACCTAAGCCACCATCCAACAAACAATCAAAATCAAATCAAACCCCGAGCCTAGCATATATAGCCTAAAATCCTTTACATTCTAGTCATCTCTTGGTTGTGATTCCATAGAGAGAGCCCTCTCTGGTTTGGTAGGGCCAAACTGAAAGCTTGGTCTATGGTTACCTCTATCAATTCCTCTCAGCCTGGGACATTATGGGGGATAACACTACCACCATTTGTTACTATATCAAATGATTGTAAATATGTTCCTCTAATTTTTGGGACAAAAAATTTCACACTTCAAATAAATCAAATATTTAGTGATCTAATGCTTATTTCAAAGAAATTTAATTGTTTTGAATCTTGCACATTCTTCCAACTCAACAATAATGATAGAATAGCTAACTTTTCTCCTGTTTAAGAAATTGCTAGAATTCATATTTTAGTTAATTGTTCTTTTGAATGTTGTGCAGATGACTTTTGTGGATAAATGCTTCAATCCCATCTAATTCTCCCAAGTTTAAGACGTTCATATTTTTTTGGGATAGTTTTTTTGGGACATTTGAGGTCAAAATTCAACCACCTCCATCTTATCCATTTCATCTTGGAAACCCTCCTAGAGCTCATCATCAAATCCTGTATATATGCCACATCCTCTAACTTGCCAACCTGACTACATAATTCTTTAAAGTATGCTAGCTCAATGGAAAAACACCTGCATTATAAGTAGGAGGTTGGTGGTTCGATTCCACTATGCCCTATCATGAAGTAATCAATGATATTGTAGTTTATTTTTAATTAAATACAGTTTATATCAATAGTAAAATATTTTTCTCGATTCATTATATTGTATTGTCTTTAAAGAGACAAAAGACAAATTGTGTCTATAAAGACAATATTTCTTTAATCCAAACTATTATCTCTGGAGAGACAAAAATGAAAGTCTCCAAGGAGACAATAACACTTTTGTTATATATTGTCTTTATAGAGACGATTTTTTGAGACAATAATTTGAGACACCCGCTTAAAGAAAATATTTAAGACAATACGCAAGTTTTTTTTGTAGACATTTTACCCTAAATTTGTCTTAAATATTCTCTTAAAACCCCCTCTGTGTTGTAGTGGTTTTTGGCATGCCCAAAGATAAAACTTTTGATATTGGGGAAATTCATAAACAAAATCTGTAACAATATGAAAGACTCTTGTATGACATATGCAGTGGAGTAGTTTCTATAGACAGCCACAATGGCTTCTTGTATCTAGATAAGCCTCTAGTAGTGTCGTTCTTGGAATAAACTATATTCAAATCATATGAGGACCTCATACTCAATTCTTTTTCAGTTCACATTTACACAATACTAGAAGTAAAGATAATGTGCAAACATAGATAGCAGTTACAACAAGTGTTGGGCATCGATGGCATATGGTGGAGTTGAAAAATTAAAGGTCTTTGACTCCCTGAAGCCACCTAGCCTGTTTATTGGGATATGGTAAGTTCCATATTTCTATCTTATTAGATTGATCTTAGTTAGTACATAGTCTAGACTCTAAAGGCCTTAACCAGAAAACTCTTTTATCACTTTCACACGATTGCATTGGCCATCTCTTCATAAGAGTACCCTTATCATTATTGTTATGGGAAAACTAAACCTACATGGATTCTAGGTATGTGTACTAGATCGAGGGATTGGATGTTAAAATATACAAAAACGTTTGTATTGAGGAGGGTCTTGGAGCAAATTATTAACTTTAAATGCAAGTATGCAAGAAGCTAATGTGTTTTTGCATATGTTTGGAAAAAATCATGTTTTTCGAGAAAACCAAATAAGACAGGAATGTCGATAGCCACGTTTAGCTAGAAAAACTATGAAGAAAAAGAGACTATGTTAATTTGAAGAAAAAAAGATGCAACATTCAGTACGACAATGGAGCAACCCATGTGATTAGAAATGTGATGATCATCGTAGCAAGTAGTGAAATGATGTAATGAGGATTCCTCTCTTGTATTCCTTTAGAAATGAGTTAATGAGAATTCCTCTCTTGTATTCCTTCAGAAATTAAATTATTGTTGATTATTGACTATAGTTTTTTAAAGATAATTAAAATCAAAATGGTTAAAAGGTCAATGTAAGATAACCCTACTCAATTATGAAAAATATTGAATAATTATTGTTATAAAATAATTATAACAGATATTTATGAAAAGTTGAAAGAATTATTAGAGGTATTTACACTATTTTTAGCACATTGTGTAAAAGATGAAATATAGGCAATTAAATTGTTTTTTTAATATTTAAATATTAATTTTAGAAAATTTATGTAAGTAAAATAATGGTGTTTTTCTAATTTGTTATGTTTTTTTTCACTAAAATATAGTGGATATGTTCACATTAGGGCTCAAGTTTGGTATGTAATGATGGAATATTTTGAAACAAATTGGTATGATTATAGATACAGAGAATCATTATTTTTTCCCATAATTTTTAATGTTTAACTTATATTTTTCTTAAATTAAGAAATGCATTGGAGCTTTAAAATGACTAGGTTGACTCATAAGCCTAACTATGAGGGTTTTAACATATTCATATTTTTTTTATAAACTTATTTACTTCTTAGGTATTCATCTATTCTAGTGCGAGCTTTTTCCTATTTCAAAATAAGTCAACCAATAAAAAGTTATAGCCAAGGAAGAATAAAGATATTCATAGGATGTCTTCAAATTTGAAAGGATGCATTTTTATTATTTAACTACTAGTAAAATAGTAATAGGAAAACCTTAATATAACAAGACCTTTTATGTGAAGTGGTTTATTGCAGATGCCCATGCTAGCACAACATCATTGAAAATAAATGGTTAACAATAATTAAAACTTTTTCCCCTAGCATGAACATTGGATTAGTCTTCATAAAGAAACATAAACCATTTCAAACTACAAGGAATAAACAAAAATAACATCATTGATATAAATTCATAGAATACTGAAAACAAAAAAAGAAGTGAATTTGCAAGGTAGTAGCCCAAAACCTTGTAGTGAGAATATGCCCTCAAGCTTGAGTAATATCTACATGCTAGGGAATGAGTTGTGACACTTGTTTCTTACATTTACTATGAATAATTGCAACTGGAGCTCCAATGTTTTATTTAGATAAATAGTATTGGTGTTTATATGCAATGTGGCCCTCCATCATTAGCAATGACATAATTGTTGGGGTTCACACAATTATTGCAGATTTAACATCTTTCATGTCTGTCTGACTAGTGTGGCTGGTAATTATTGGTGTTAATCTCTTACCAGGGAAAAAATGATCAAGATTTCTCCGAAAAGGAATCCGTTGAGAGTCTAAAGTTCTAGACCTTCCGGATTCACACAAACTCTTATACATGGTAGCAACTTGCAAGGCTAAGAGTCTCTCACTAGTATGAGGCCAAAAAATACATTAATACAGAATTCAAAATTTTGATTGAAATGATTTCTATCACCCACTCCTGAAGACAACTAAATCATTTTAATAATCGATTTGACTAAAAGGTCAAGTTGAGCGGGTGAGAGAGCCATGTGTCTTATTTTCCCTTTCTATAGCAGAATTTAAGCAATAAACTATAGATAGTGTCATTGAATGGAAACTTAGTATTATTTTCCCGACAATAGCTACATCTTGTGAAGCTTGAAGTTGATGAGTGGTGATCATGTTACCCTGCATGTTGGCCTATATTTGGGTGACTACACGTCGAGCTGTTGATTAAGCAATTGACATAAGTTCTCCAGTGGAATTTGGGTGTTGAATATATTCTAACTAAGTTGAAGGATGAATATCATAGGCTGCGAAGTATGGAGGTTTGTCCATCTTTACAAAAATTCTCTTTTACACATGTTAGCGATGATCTAGAAGGAACACTTAATGACATTGTTGAGGTGGTCACTTGCAAGATTTTTACTTCAGTTGTGGCAGCATTACCTACCTTAGATAAAGTATCTTGATGAGTTGCTAAAGATACACTCTTGTAGGAACTTTATCCTTTTAATGGATAGATATTCCTATCCAATATTACATTTGTAGTTTGCATAGATGCACATGTTTGTAAAGATCAATTTTGCATCATTTCCAATAGTTGGGTTGGTGAACCTAGTATAAATCCAAATCCCTGATCAATTTAGCTATTTTGTATTGGGTTTCCTATTTCAAAGCCCAACATATGGTACAACCTTGACATCATGGATTTTTTCTTGGTTTTGGATAATTCTTGCATCATCTTGTATGGTATAATTCAACCCTGGGTCTACCCCTAATTTGGATGCTAAAACACTAGCAGTAGTTTCCTTCACAACAGGATCAAGGTCATATATCTGCGATCAAAGAAGATTAATCATGTTAAAAGAACACTTCCGTACTCTCATATATTTAGTCACAATTAATTATGAAGATTCAACATTAGAAATCAATTTGATTATAAATTTTCTAAGCCTAGTATCTATGCATTCATTAACTAATACCTCTCAATTTTTGATAGCCTGTTTCACTAGTATCTCCTAAAGAGACCAAGGTATAAGAAATGAACCCATATACATCCCATAATATACAAACTCTGACTAGAAGTTTCATAATATAGCATGTTTCAAAAGGAACTCTTGAGTTGAGAGTACAACAAATTTGCTTCTAAGCCACATGCATCCCATTAATTACAACCAATTGACTTTCAATAGAAATTATCTCAACCAATATTGATCAAATATTGGATAAGGAAGAATACAATCTTGCACAACTGGCATTCTTTACTGAGAAATTTATAAACCTTATACAATGACATGGTATGGGATCGTATATAATATGATACAATCTATTTGTAGTTGAAATATATTTTATTAGATAGAGTTTATCATTTAGTCATTATACCCATGCATAGTAGTTTTATGTTCTATCTATTTTAGAAGTTTATTAGATATAGTTTATCATTTAGTCACTATACCCATGCATAGTAGTTTTATGTTTTGTCTATTTCAGCAGTTTAGAATAGGAAAGCCAATGTTTTCAGACAATGTGGTTTCTAGTATTCCAGCCTCAATCAACTTCAATGTTGTTTTCAAGAAAAAAATTCTAGTTATTTTCAATACCATTAAGAAAGACCATCAATAATATAAAGTATCACAGTATGGTTAAACAAGGGTTTAGGAGTTCATGCTTTATATGCACAAATATAAATAAGAGGATCTATATCAACAAAACAAAATGTTGTGAAGAATAAAATATTTGAAACTTTGGCATGGAAACCAATGTTACAAGACGTGAATGTGGCCTAAATCATAAAGTTCATGGATCTATTTTACCCAGTAACTCCCACCCTAGAATGTATCGATTTCTGAAACAGACACAAAACAAGTCCCAAACAACCCAAAATCATTTCTAGCATCCTTATCTTCATTATAACTTGCCAAAAATATTTGTATAAATAGTTGATTCAATGATGACCCTTTTTCCAACCATGTGGGACCAAACAAGGGCCCCACTAATAGAGACCAAAGTAAGTAAACAATGTTTAAACATTTAAAATAAAAATGTTATCACCATCCTTAACCTTTATATTGTTTCTCCCATAAGAAGGAACTCTATTAGATATATTTAAATTATACACCGTAATTTTTGCATTTTCCATGACTCCCAACATGTTTAGATTAGGGAAATAAACTATAATTTGGATAGCCTCAAATTGAATCAATATACACATATTTGTTTAGATGATTTGGGAGAGAAATAGTTTTACGATGAAATTAAAATTACTTTTTTTGTTGTGCACAAGGACGTAGCAATAGAAAATTCCAATGAAACATGTCAAAGCATGTTAATGTAAAAAATGACTCACAATATAATGATTAAATTCTCACTGACCTGAATAAGCTGTTGAGTCAGATAATAGTTTGTCCGCTCTTTAAGTTCATCAATTTTAGCTTCTCTTTCAGGATCCAATTTATCAAGAGTTTGTTGGTCCTTGTGCTCACCTATGATAATTATAAAAGAAATTTCACTATAGTTAATGGGAAAAAAAACATTAAATAACTTCTAACATGCAATCAACTTAAGGCTTTTAAAATTTCTTGTTTCATAGTTGCAACTTGCAATAGTGTGTTAGCCCATCAGATACTTGTATATAAATAAGCTCCATCAATTGTCCACCAAAAAACTAAATGTAATGGCGGTAGAGAAGGAAAAAAAGAACAAATATATTAATGTCATTGAATGACTAAAAGAGTTAATGGGAGAAGAAGTAACAGAAAGTGTAGCAAGGGATTGTGTAAGGCATCTCCAATACGAAAGCCTATAGGCTATGTCCTAATCAAAGAGAAATTTAATGATAACTCATGTCAAAGTCCTCAATAGGCCATTCATAAGTAGATTGACCCAAGCTAACTAATATTGAAGAATGTAGTGATCCAGGCACTCATGGCACACATTTGGATAATTTGTACACAGATCATTCACAACAATTAGGGACAAAATAGGTTCATATGATTCAAGTAGATTGGTATGGGTTTGGATCTTGAATGTTAGGATCCCAACTCAGGCCCTTCCTAGCTTATTTTTGGAGTCTAGCCCATCCACACATGCCCTCATTTAGACAATTTGGATCACATACCATTTACAATAGTTAGGGGTAAATCAAACTTTGAACAGGTTTGGATGGATTCAAGCAGATTAGTATGAGTTTTGATCTTAAACATTGGGAGCCCACCTCAGGCCCTTCCTAGCATATTTTTGGAGTTTGACCCACCCATGCATGCCCTCAATACCCCCACCTTATAGACCTTGTCAAGATATTTCCAACAGTCCAAACAGAAAATTCCCCCCATCAGTGTTTGTAAGTGAAATTTATGACCTGGAGAATTTAAGATTCTAGTTTTAACCCCTGGATTATAAAAGACTAAATCATGTATTATTTGCAATGCAGTGGTTTATGAGAATCGTGTCAATCCAAGAGGGTTGAATTGTAATGACCCCATACTGTAGAATGTGAACATGCTTTGCAAATTTTCCTAGCTCGAAGCCCAAGGCAAAGGCCCCACTAGTGAATGGTCATGAGTCCAAATGGCAGGAAGGCTAGGTTTTGATGTTATGCTTAACTATTATAAAACCAAAGTATAATAAATAATATAATAACCACCAAAAATATTGCTTGAGAAGCACCACAATTGTTGAATCCAAGAGTGTAAGAGGAAAGGGAGTCCTTTGAAAGCTAATATAGATTACTTAATGTCCAACAAATGACCAAAATTACATCAACGAGACTGCTCAGTTCATAAGTGGTGGTACAAAGTGGGATTTCAAAGGCCACCCCTATAAAAGAAAGAATCAATCTTACTCAAAAAGATCTAAGCATGACTATCCCAATGCTAAGAATAAGAAATACAAATATTTGGAGCCAAGTACAAGAGAAGCCTCAATGCATAAAATTCTCGCTATCAAACAGAGGGTATTCCTTTAAAGTTAGAAGGGAAGATATCCTACCATCTCAAGCTCTGGATAGAAATATGGGTAAAAAATATGGATCTAGTCTAGGGGGTGTTTCTCTGTATGGAAAAGATTGGCCCTCTACATGGAGCTGGTAGAAGGGAGTTTCCTACCAATATAACATGAGCTATCTTGAAATCCCATATGACAACATCACATGGTTTTTCATATCAAGGGTTGGTCTACCTCTCATAACCCAGTATACCATTGTTTCCATTTGTCCCTTGCAAAGGTTCTATCTTTTGACCACACTATATTAAAATCTCTTTCACCTACCTTGTTGAGTCATATGTTCCAAGGAAAAACTAAAAATGTTATATGGAAGACGCCCGATCCTCATGCATGGGAGACATAGCATGTACTTTTTCTTGGAGAGATTCTTTCCTTGTCATTCTTACTTTCTTCCTCATGCTAAAAGAATAGATGCCTCCATATTTGGCATTCCATATAACCAAGCCAAGAAACCACTGATATTGAAATATGTGTGAGTTTTTTCCAAGCTAGAGGGGTTGTGGTAGAAGTGGAAGGAAGGAATTATGTTTGAAGAGAGAATTGTAGAGTAAGAAACATGAAATATCATTACCCACTAGTTTAAATCAATGTTCACTGCAAATGAGCTAAGGTATCTTTGAAATCACTTTATCCACTTGTCTGATTCATCATTGCAATGAGCCAAGTTATATGAATTTCAAGGATTCCTAAAGAGAAAATAGTAGCTCAAATTATTTATGCCAACACTATGGAACTAGAGGGGATGGATTCAATGGAGATCATGACCTTGTGTTGTATTTTTCTAAGTGAAAGAGGTTTGTAAATGTTTGAATGTTGGGTGAAATACCTAGAGAAGATTTCAATGAGGGAAAGCATCGTTGGTGTCTGGTTGTGGCTATATTTTTTAGTATTGTGGGTTCAGATGGATGAGAAATAAATCCAATAGTCATTCTTCGTCCTTGTGGTCTCATAACCCAGTTTGGGGTGGAATTTATAGCATATGCCTATGGTTGGGTAGTTTATCACTCATTTGCCACCAATTTGATGGATATATTCATGGCAAAGCTAAGGGATTATCATCATTCTCATGTCAATTCTCTCTCTTTTGTATATTTTCTATATAATTCCCTTGACATGTTGAATTTTTATAGACACGATCAGTATTCATCGTTGAATTAACCCGCAAATATGGGGGGCATGCCATCAATACCCCCACCTTGTAGACCTTACCAATATCTTTCCAAAAATGCCCCCCATCATTGATTTTAAGTGCATTTTCTGTTTCTTTCACTGGTGTATCATAGTCATTTGTCATGCATATCATGTGAACAATTTTGTTTGAAACTCTTCTATGAAGTTACTGTGGTGATAAGCTGAAAGATTCAAAGAAATAGTCATCGTGAATTGAGGAAATCCTAGTTAACTTTTCAAACAATACATACTAGAGCCCCTAGTAGATCAACAATCTTCCAAAGCTTCCATATTCTTGATGAGATGTATGAAGCCTCTATGAGCACTTTCATCCTTGTGAGATCTCTCAAATGTGAGAAAAATAGGGTCAAATTTCAACCATTTACTCATGCAGGCAAAGGAATAAGACAATAAATCTAGAAACATTTGTAGCTTTTTATCAATTTTTGGTTAGAGAATAACCATGCCACATTAGAGTATATGATTTCTTGTGCAATAATATGAAATTATTTGATACATGAGACTCAATTTAGATTCCAAAGTGGAACAGTTGTACTTTGTAGGGAAAAAAACTTGCTACAAGCTTACCAATGAGAAAAACATGCATTTGCAATGAAACTATAAAATATACTACTCGAACGGATGATCTATATCAGTATCTGTAAAAAAAAAAACCTAAATTTGGTAAGCTTCAGTCCACTCCTAAAAAAAGAACATTGTAGGAAAATGAATTTTCAACTAGCTATCCAATGTGAAATGAATTTTCAATGCAATTATCAAATTCATTACACAAACTGATGATCTATATACCAAAAACAAAAGCATTTATCAACCAAAATTAAGACACCACATATATAAAATGCCTGACATTGTACAACCGACTATATCCGATGTTCTCTATTGTAATATGGCTCCAATAACTTGATCAATTACACCAGGACAGATAAAAATACCTAAAATAGCTTAGGATACCCACAGGAAACAAAAATAAATCTGGGAGGACTTCATCTATAGATAGGACAAATATATGTGAAGGAAATGAATACCACTCAAACAAGTTGAGTGGGGGATTTCACAGGTGCTTGTGAATGGGAAAAGTGGAGTTTAAGCCTTAAAGCATATTATGAAATAAGAGGAAATGCCCCAGTACAATGTACTTACAATCCTCTAGCCAAGTGATAATTTGATAAGTGGTCTAAAAGTCCCACTTGTTCAAAGTGAGCATTTGACACAACTATGTATAGAAGTGCATATAAAATTCTTGATACATATAAGTTGAGAAAAACACAATTGAAAGGTCAACACAATATTTGGGCATGGCATGGTATCATTCCTTGCAAAATTTTAATCAAAGCATTTGTTTTCACAACCATATCAAGTTTTGACGTCTTTACACAGCCTAGTGATGAAATATTCTACAATCAGGAAGTTGAATAACCATATTGGAATATTTAAGATGTCCCCAAAGCCTAAGAATATTAAAATATAAAAAGATAAAACCAACCAAAACATGTCAGCTACATTGGTTTGCATTTCATGATTACACTAACAAGTAACAACATTTTTAAAATAAAGAAAAGGTGTCTAGTTCCAAAGGGTAATCTCATACATAAGGCAATCATGAGAAACATAGTCAATTTGGTGCTTGTCTAAAAACTCTTTTGTCATCACCCAAGCAACATCTGGCAGAACCTCGTCCACCCATCTACAAATATGAGAGCAAAAAATATTTAGTTAATCACCCAACAAGGATGTAGCACAACAACCCCACCAGTCCATCACCTTTATGTAGTCAATTAATATAAACTAATGTATCTTTTGGTGTATCTTTGTACTATAATGTATCATTTTAAGGACATTTCTATGCCATAATATAATACAAGATGCATTTTACTATCCATAAAATAATTAAAGATTCCATAACCAATAAACAAAAAAGAAAATCCCTTGAAAACCCTAGAATCTCCTTACCCTATATTAAAGGAACCACAGATAAAATTGCCAGAGTTCTCGCTAAGCATAACATTATGGTTGCTTTCACGCCCCCTAACACCATAAAAAACATGCTTGAGTCTACTAAGGACTCAATAGACCCAAAAAATCACAAAGGAGTTTACTCGATTCCCTGTTCTTGCGGTAAAGTTTATATAGGTGAAACAGGGAGATCCTTTGGAGTAAGATTAAAAGAACACATTAATGATATTACTAGAAATAGGTCGGATAAATCAGGTCTAGCATAGCACGCTTATTCCTCTTCTCACTATATATGTATGGAACAAGCTAAATTAATCCATAAGGAAGACCATTATTTAAAAAGAAGAGTTAAAGAGGCAATTGAAATTGAGAAATCCTCCAATAATATGAATAGGGATGACGGTCTTAAACTAAGTAGTACCTGGAAACCCTTATTAAATAAAATGAAAAAAACTTTAAACTAATCTAATACTCATGTTTGATAACATCTGACAATTCAAAATTTAAATAATTAATTAAATAAATAAATGCAAATAATAATTTCTTCAATTTAAACTATTTCAGAACAAATAACTCATTTATATAACATTTCACATAATTTAAATAACATATATATATATATATATATATATATATATATATATATAATATCTTTATAATAACAATTTTAATAATAATAAAGAATAAGTATAATAATTATAATAGGAATAATAATTACAATACTAATTACAATAATTATTACAATAATAATTAAAAGTGTTATTATAATATCTTTATAATAACCATTTTAATAATCATAAAGAATAATAATAATAATAATTATAATAGGAATAATAATTACAACATTTGACAATTCAAAATTAATTATAATAATAGGAATAAGAATTACAATATTAATTACAATAATAATTAAAATTGTTATTGTAATATCTTTATAATAACAATTTTAATAATCATAAAGAATAAGAATAATAATTTTAATAGGAATAATAATTACAATAATAATTAAAATTGTTATTATAATATCTTTATAATAACAATTTTTAATAATCATAAAGAATAAGAATAATAATTATAATAGGAATAATAATTACAACATTTGACAATTCAAAATTAATTACAATAATAATAGGAATAATCATTACAATATTAATTACAATAATAATTAAAATTGTTATTGTAATATCTTTATAATAACAATTTTAATAATCATAAAGAATAAGAATAATTATTATAATAAGAATAATAATTATAATATTAATTATAATAATAATAAGGATGATATTATTAGTAATAATAATATGTATAACAATAATAAAATAACTGATAAATAACTAATAATAAGAATAATGATTTAACTAAGAAGAAGGAAAAAGAAAAAAAATAAATAAAAAGAGAGGATATAAATAATAATTATAATAATAAATTAATTAATTTAAAAAAATAATAATAATAATAATAATAATAATAATAAAATTAATTAATTAATTAATTAAAAATAAATAAATTAAAAAAATAAAATAATAATAATAATAATAAATATATAAAAAAAAACATAAATAAATAAATAAAATAAAAATCATATAAGTAATATCAAACTGTCTCTTAAATAAAATTTATTAAATAATTTAATTTTATATATATATATATATATATATATATATATATATATATATATATATATATATATATATATATTAATTAATTAATTAATAAGTGTAAATCAATCAGGCCGACATTATAAGCTAACAGATATCTTTCTATTCATCTATTAATAGCTTCATAATTTTCTCATCTCTCTCTTCTCAAAATACAGATCTCATTGCCCTGATGATGGACTCACCTAGCTAGTCTGAAACGTTGGTTTCATAAATTGCTCACAGGTTTTTCCATTAGCATAAAAAATTCTGCCAGCCTGTATGGAATCTCTCTTTAACAAGATGCATTTTTCAAGAAAAAAGGTACTAAATTTTATGTCCATTTTTTTTAGTTTTTGAGAAAGAAAATATGAATCTAGTTTTATTATACGAGCTTGTGTATTTGATTACTTTCCTTGCATCAAAAGACATATACAACAGAAAAATCTCCTTTGGGTAGTAATCATGACATCTACAATGTCAAATGGTCCAATAGTCAAATGATAAATGTCCCAAGACGCGCTAGGAGTATTTTGAGGGGAAAAGGCCCCAATGCCAATCCCATTCTGCTAATCTTGCCTTTAGACCATCCAGGACTAGGAAGAGGAAAAACATGCATAAAATTATGCCATGCAAATAACAGAACCAAAGAAGCACATTGCCATCACAACAATAATGAAGCCAAGAAAGATTTAGTGCAAATGAAAGTACCTTGTTAGTCTCAGACTAGCAAACTACACCATGACAATGATAAGTGTGATATAGTATTAGCTCCCTTAACTTTCTCAACTCCTCTCGGCAATGGTAGTTCACTGTGTTGGTTCTAGAGAACTATCAATGTAAATTAAATCATATAGACATTTATTTTCATTCCCATCCTTTAAATTTTCTAAAGAATAAGAATCTTCAATCTCATTAGAATCTTCAGAACATTTCTTGTCGTTCACACTACATGGTTTTGCCAGATCAACTTTACCTGTGAAATAATCATACAAAATGGGAACATCCACAGTTAGAAAAGACCATGTACAACAAATGACCACAATAGTAGGTCAACCAAACTAAGACAGTACAACTAGTTCTAGTACAAAGTGGGATTGTTAAAACATCTCCTAAACAATGCTAAAAGTATAAAAATAATACAATCTAAAAACAAGCTACAAACTAGATGCTAAATGTCCTAGTGAAGTACATGCATCTTCCTCACTCATTTTTTACAAATTGGAACCAACATCTCCAACTTGGGGTTGTTCTCTGGATGGTGTTGTTTCCACCATATCTATTCCTTTTGGTTTTTCAAGTATAGCAGAAACACTCTCTATCTTAGATGTGTCCTCTTCAAAACCTTTGTTGTGTGTTAGTGGTAAAGTTTCATTTTCTAGTTTATGTGCATCTGTCCTATCAACAACATCAAAAAAATTGCCATCATTTCAACTCCTTTTCATTACATCAATGGATAACAGTTTAATAATGAGAAAAATAAGTTGTTCAATTTTCTATTTGTTGATAACATATTTCATACCTTTCTTTTGTGATATCTTTGGTATCAAATGGGGGGGTCCTCAAGAAGAAAGAAATGCTTTGCAATAAGCTGAATGGTAGGTGCTTCTTCAGATATTGCTTTCAGTGCACTTTGAGTTGAACCTGCAGCTACCTCAGGGAAAACCATGGAAACAAGAAATGCCACCCATAACATAGGCTAGTAGATGAACATCTATTCATTAAATAAATTAAGAATGCATTAGAAAGAAAAATGGCATAATTATGTTAACTTCCACAAATCTCTAGATATTAGGGTTAGTAAAAAATAACACCACGTGAAGAGAAATCTCACTAGATTACTAATGCCATGATAGGTTTTCCTGCTTCTGCAAATGATAGTGACTCCTCAAATCTAGATAAGGCACCAACTGCCTAGAAAGAGGCCTTTATTTCCTTGATTACATCATTCTAAACTTCTTTTTATATAGGTTCACTTTCCTCTACTAGTTTTAATTTACTATCATCATTTTGAGATACCCCAGAAAGCTCCTCACTATTAGGAATTTTGGCAACTCGACTCTCTGAAATACTTTGAGAGGTAGTAATAACTAAATATTTTCTTAGTAAACTTGTTTCCAAGGTGCTCTGGATGATTGTATCAGGTGTCTCTTTCTCTTCTAAAAAAGGATCTGCTATTGGAAGCCTAATAAAATGTAAGATACACTGATCCTTGGATTTTGTAGCTACATGTTCTGTAATCTCATTCCAATTGTCCCCATAAAGTTTTAGAGCCTCAAGTAGAAATAATGTCTCTTGGTTTGTCCAACTACCACCATTGACACTTGCTCTCTCGGTCATTTCCATGAGGATAAAATCTATTGAAACCATGCTTGTGTCGAAATTCCTAGAATTCTAACATTTTGAACATAAATCAAAATCTTCTTGTCATAACAATGTATGCTCAATATGAATTTGTATTTAAATGGTAATCGGATGGTAAATGTTTCAGAATGCAAGGATCCAGAAATAAAGGAAACATAATACAATAGATAGAAAAAGAATAATCCACAACAAAGGATATTAGATTGATGCTAACGACACTTTATTTTCAGAGTACAAATAGAATAAAACCATTTACAAAGAAAAATGGAGTTCACTTGCAAATCAAATATTGTACGCAAGATTAACTGCTCTAATACTATGTTCACATAAAATGGAGCAAAACATCAAAACATTGCATAGAAAGGATAGATTGAAGAGTTTGTGTGAAATGAGGAATAGAGAACTCACCAACTACATTAATGACCTTCATTTATAGCATAATTTCACTCTTGGTATCCTTGGTAACCTTGCAATATTTGTGACATTTTATATTTTATGTCACTATCTTTTCTTTATTCTATGTCCTTAATTATTATTTGTATTCCTCTTTTGAGATTTTTCTTGGAGACTTATGTAAGACATAGTGTTTTTGTGTGTAGTATACCTAGGGGGGATAATATGGGGTATAGAGGGAGGTACCCAAGGGAATAATATGATGTCATGATTAAAGATCATTAATAAATGGGCCATAGTTTATAAATAAAGTGGCTATGATATCACTTGTAGTATATCAGACATGTAAATATATAAAACTTACTTAATATAACCCAAATAACACAAAATCTTGATATATTTTATTAATATCAAAACCCTTGAGGTGGGATAACACCATACAACTACTCCTTAAGGAAGGAGGTCACTCCACAAGCCATATGCTTGTCAATTCAATAATCCTTGAAATCCACAATGAGGCATCTCTATCCTCTATATAGGCTTCATACATATAATACCAGGTCATTACCAGAGGTCTCTAAATATTATTCATCCAATACTATCGGCTTATCACATTATTTCCTAACTACTTGTGGTCCCTTGCATAATGTGGGTTAACCACTTTATTTATACACTATGGCCCACTTATTTATCGTCCTTAATCATTACATCATATTATTCCCTTGGGTACCTCCCTATGTACCCTATATTATCTCCCCTAGGTATACTACAGGCAGTGTTAGTGGCCTTCAACATTTAAAAGGAAATGAAAATAGAGGTTCTAATGAAGGCATTGGCCAGCCTATATAAAAAACCCTCAACCTCAAATAAGGTAGTTCTTATTAAGTGCTTGTTTAATATGAAGATGTCAAAAGGTGGATCTATTTCCAATCATTTAAATGAATTTAACACAGTTATCAGTCAACTAAATTCTATATGGGTAAATTTTGATGATGAAGTTAGGGATCTATTGTTTATATGTTCATTACTATAAAGTTGGAATAGCTTAGTCATGGCTATTAGTAACTATGCCTATGAACCTAGTACTTTAAAGTTTGATTATGTTATTGGTGGTATCCTTAGTGAGGAAATGTGACAGAAAAGCTCAGCTGAGACATCAAGTAATGATTTGACTATAGACACTAGGGGAAGAAAACTAGAGAGAGGAAAGAATCCATGACATCGCAGTAAGTCAAGGAAAAGCATATCTAAATCCAGATCAGGGATAGTGTGCTAAAAATGTGGGAAGAGAGGACACCTAAAGAAAAATAGTAAACCTCAAAAGGTAAAAGAAGGAAATGGAAATCAAGAGAACAATCAAGAAGTAAATGTAACATGTGACATGTTACAAGATGCTTGGATTCTTTGATTAGAAAATATTATTGAGGCCTAGGTGGTACATTCATGGGCTCCATTCCATGCCACACCTAATAGGAAACATTTTCATGACTATGTTCAAGGAGATTTTGGACAGGTTCATCTGGGTGATGATAAACCCTGTAAAATTATTTGAATGGTTAAGGTACTTATAAAAGAATAGGATGGAAACCAATGGATTCTAAAGGAGTTAAGGCACGTTCCATATCTAAAGAAAAATCCAATTTCAAAACGGAAGTTGGGAGGTGAAGGTTGTGTAACTACATTTACATATGAAACTGAGAAGGTCTCCAAAGGAGCCCTGATAATAGAAAAAGGAGGACAGGTTGGTACACTGTATTTATGCAATGGCATTTCTAATTTTGTTAATGATCTCAGTGGCTCTCACTATTGTGTTACTTTTATTAGTGATGCAACTAGGAAAACTTGGGTTTATTTTATTTTTTACTGGTAAGAAATGGAAATATTTGGTTGAGATTGAGTTAGGAAAGAAGTTGAAGTGTCTCAGATCAAATAATGGACATGAATTCTACACCATAATAAAATGGTGTGTCAGAAAGAATGAACATGGAAATCATGGAGCATGCAAGGTGTAAGAGATTGCATGAAAGCTTACTCTTATCATTTTGGGCAGTTGTTGTAGATATTGTTGTTTATCTAATAAACAGAGGGCCTTCAATTTCATTAGATGCAAGTATTCCAAAGGAAGCATGGATAGGTAACAAGGTAAACTACTCATTTCTAAATAATTTTGGCTGTGAAGCATATTTCCATGTTAATAAAGAAAACAGAACAAAGCTTGAGGAAAAATCAAAGAAGTTTACCTTTAGTGGATATTGTGCTAATGATTTTGGTTATCACTTATATGATTATGAAAACCATAAAATCATCAGGAGTAGAGATGTGATATTCAATGAAAGGGCCTTGTACAAAGATTAGATGTGGGGAAAGAAATAGGAAAAAGAAAACCAAAAATACACGGTGCTTGATTAGATCACAAAAAAATAAATTCAAAGGTGTTAAGAAATCATAATGATCAAAAGAAGCAAGAATAATTGTAGCAACAACAATACCAAGTACCTCAAATTCCTACAGCTAGTACTATTAGAAGGTCTACCACATTAATAAGACCTCAGGAATGGTATTCTCCTTCATTATATTATGTATTGTTGATTGATTCTCGTGAACTAGAAGGATATGAAGAAGCAATGCAGTTAGAAACTAGGAACAAGTGGGAGCAAGCCATGAAAGAACAGATGGACTCCTTAGTACAAAAACAGACTTGGGACTTAGTCAAGTTATCTATAGGTAAAACAACATTGCAAAATAAATGGGTTTACAAGTTGAAGGACAAAGATGGAGGAAAAAAGGGGTACAAGGCTAGACTTGTGGTGAAGGGGTTTACACAAAAGAAAGGTATAAATTTTGATGAAATATTTTCTCCTAATGATAAAATGACTTCAATCGGAACTATTTTAATTCTAGTGGCAGTAGAAGATTTCCATATTGAACAGTTATATATAAAGACAACCTTTCTCCATGGGGGATTGGAGGAAGATATCTATATGCAATAGCCACAAGGGTATGAGGTCAAAGGGAAGGAGAAATTAGTGTGAAAGTTGAAGAAGAGCCTATATGGATTAAAACAAGTTCCAAGGTAGTGGTATCTAAAATTTGGCAAGTTTATGTTTGAAGAAGGTTATACTAGATGTCATTCTGACCATTGTGTTTCTCATAAGAAACAAAATGATTCCAATTATATTATATTGCTATTGTATGTAGATGACATGCTTTTTGCAGGGTCTAACATGCAGGAAATAATTGTGCTCAAAGGAAAACTGGCTAATTCATTTGCAATGAAAGATTTGGGTGCTACAAATAAAATCCTTGGTATGAGAATAACTAGAGATAGGAAAAATCACAAATTGACATTGTCTCAGAGTGAGTACATAGAAAAGGTGCTGGAAATATTTAATATGTAGAATGCAAAACCAATTAGTACACATTTTTATAGCCATTTCAAGCTAAGTAAGGAGATGTGTCCCAAGACTCAGGATGATCCGGATTTAAATAGGAACGCAACAAATTACAGAGATAGCCATAAATACAGAGATGAGATAACCATAAATACTGAGATGCGGTGGAAATAATACTTCATTACTGTAAAATACTGAAACATGCTTACAAACAGAAATGGAAAGAAACCAGCTAGGGCGATGGTAGCTTATCTCTGAGAAGAGATGTGGTGGCTACATGCCTCTGAACTGTTCCGAACTGTGTTATAATGAGGATCGAATGCCTATTTATTTTTTATAAACAATGGAAAACCCTTAACTTTCCGAAATCTAACCCTAGAAGATGAAACGCCAAATTGTGGGCCCCGTTTGGGTAAATTGGTACATCAATTTCCCAGGGTCATAACTTTGGCATACGATCTCCATTTGACGCGTACAATATCTCGTTAGAAAGATCGATCCGAGCACAAATTTGGGAGGCACCATGGGTCCATGGACACATGTTGCTCGAGATTCCCAAAAAAATGTCGTTTAGGGCCTCAAAACGGCTCCGGAAGTTTAGGACCCGAAAAACTGCTAAAAATAGTAAATTGTGCTACAATTTAGGAAACTGAAAAGACTGAAAGAGACAGTTGTGGGGGTCCAAATGGGATAGGTAGGTGGCCACAAACATCCACCTATATCATTCCTCCCCCCTTAGGAAGCAATGGTCCCCATTGCGTTGAGTTCCTCCATCTACTGAACTTGGTCCCTGGTGAGCTATTCTGCAATCTCTGATGTGTTCAGAAATGGTGGGAAGCATGGTTGACAATGGTCCACATTGATCACTTGGTGCAAGCGAAGGAATGGAGGAATGTTATACTTCAAAGCATTGTTACCCGTAGCCTTGGTACTGGTGTAAGGACCATGTCGGAGTAGTCTGAGTTTCTGATGGGTTCTGGTAAGGCGTTCTCTCTGCAGATGCAACCAAACTTTGTCGCCTACCTAAAACTTGTGTGGTACCCCTGTGGGTGAGGAGAAGTTGTTCCTATGTCTTATCATGACTATATCCCTTTGTTGCTGTTGCTGCATGGAGGAACCCTTCGCGGGGGTCATGGATGTGATGACAATCTTCCCCTTACTTTGGGAGTGAACCAGACAGATGAATTTCCTGGTCTGGGAGATGAGCTTGCTGCCTTTCTTAGCGGTGATCAAATATGTGGCAGTAGGTGGGGCTACCTCTGGTATCCTGTATAATGAATTATTCAAAGAAATGATGACAGCGTGAGGCCTTGACTCATACACAGCATGTCGCCTCCACAAGTATGGCTAGCCTAATAGTACATCACAAACATCCAGAGGTGTAACATCACACAGTACCTTGTCTGTGAAGGGCTTGATGCTGTAGGGAAGGCCGCACTGCTAGCGAAATTTGAGATCTCGTCCTTCGTGAAGCCACCTGATACTGTATGGCTGCAGGTGCGGTGTAGTGGGTAGGCCCAACCGCTTCACGACCTCTGCTGAAATGAGGTTCTTTTGGCTGCCACTGTCGACAAAGAATTGCAGCGGCGAACCCTTCACCCACATCTGTGAGTGGAAAAGATGCTCCCCTTCCTCTGGATTTTCGGGCTCATCTTTCTGGATCTTGGCGGTGGCAACAGTGGCGCTAGGATCCGCATCAATGATCTGCTTCCCTTTGCCATTCCCCTTGTCGGGTTCTGGCTCAGGGTCAGAACATGCAACTGATTCGGAAGCCTTCAACTCAGCCACCAACGACTGCTTGGTTCGACACTCACTTGTGTTATGAGTGGGACTCTTGTGGAACTCACACCACTTTCCTGTGTCCTTCTTCGGCTTCGTGGTGTTGTTCTTTTCTTGCGGCTTCGATGGGTTGTCTTGGGTCACCCCGCCTTGGCTTTGTCCTTTGGACTTCGGATTTGTGGATCCAAAGTCGCTTCTTCTGTTTGAACTTTTGCTCGATTTTAACAGCGTATCGGTATGCTATACCGAGTGAGGATATGTTCAAGAACCCCATCTCTTCCTGGATGTATCTGTGTAGGTAGCAGCGGTATTTGAGTACCAGATGCAGCTAAGAATCTTTGATACCCAACTATGTGTGAAGGGTATGAAAAATGTTTGTGAACTCCGGCACATCTTGGTCTCGTCCCTGCCGCAGTGTGGTCCATTTTATGTATTTGTCCTCATAACTTCCGACAGGGTAGTACTGCTCCTTGATGGCATCCCGGAAGTCATTCCAAGTGGTTGTGGCTGAAAATAGTGAGCTTGTACTTTCATCCTTCTGCTCGCAGTAGGTTTCCCACTAGTCCTTGACATGGGGGGATGCTTTGAGGAAGAGCGAAAACAATATTTTCCCGATTTGAAAATTCATGAACAAAAAAATACCCATCTAGCAGATTTAACCATTTATCTATGGCATCTGCGTCTATTTGACCCTCGAAAATGGGGATTTCAAAATTAACGTGTACCTTAAAGGGTGTGGCGTTTCCAGAGTAGCTGCTAGAAGCTGATGCATCGCTTCTGGGTAGCCACTAAAGGATCTGCGCAAAGCTATCCATCATCGTGTTCCTTTGCCGCTCGAGCGCTTCTTCGAGCAAGATTTTGATAGGATCTCCTGCCCCCTCGTCTTTCTTCTCATCCGCCATGGGAAGCCGTCGGGATTTGCGAGGCTGGTCTTGCAAAGGTTCGACCAGTTCAACCCCTAACTCCTTATATCTCAACCTCGTTGGGGACATGCAAAGAAAAACAAAGAAAAAGCAGACCGCTCTGATACCACTGATCCAGATTTAAATAGGAACGCAAAAAATTACAGAGATAACCATAAATACAGAGATGAGATAACCATAAATACTGAGATGTAGCGGAAATAATACTTCATTACTGTAAAATACTGAAACATGCTTACAAACAGAAATGGAAAGAAACCAGCTAGGGCGATGGTAGCTTATCTCTGAGAAGAGATGTGGCGGCTACATGCCTCTGAACTGTTCCGAATTGTGTTACAATGAGGCTCAAAGGCCTATTTATTTTGATAAGCAATGGAAAACCCTTAACTTTCCGAAATCTAACCCTAGAAGATGAAATGCCAAATTGTGGGCCCCGTTTGGGTAAATTGGTACATCAATTTCCCGGGGTCGTAACTTTGGCATACGATCTCCATTTGACGCGTATAATAGCTCGTTAGAAAGATCTATCCGAGCACTACAACTTTGGGAGGCAACATGGGTCCATGGACCCATGGTGCCCCAAATTCCCAAAAAAACGTCGTTTACGGCCTCAAAACGGCTTCGGAAGTTCAGGACCCGAAAAACTGCTAAAAATAGTAAACTGTGCTACAATTTAGGAAACTGAAAAGACTAAAAAAGACAGTTGTGGGGGTCCAAATGGGATAGGTGGGTGGCCACCAACATCCACCTAGATCAAAGGAAGAGTTAAACCATATGTCTAAAGTTCCATATGCATCAGTAGTTAGAACTTTAATTTATGCAATGGTGTGTACAAAGCCTGATATTGCACATGTAATGGAAGTTGTGAGCAGGTATATGAACAATCCAGGAAAAGAGCATTGAATGGCAATGAAATGATTCTTAGGTATTTGAGAGGTACCATTAATCAAGCATCATTTTTTGGAGGTTCGAACACTATTCTACAAGGATATGTTGATGCAGCTATGGAAGGTGATAGAGATAACAAGAGGAGCACCATAGGGTATGTGTTTACTATAGGTGGAACAATTATCAGTTGATTTTCAAAAATTTGAATAATTGTTGCACATTCAATAATGGAAGTGGAGTATGTTGTTGCTATAGAGACTAGTAAAGAAATGATTTGCTTACAAAGGTTTATGGATGAATTTGGCAAGAAGCAAGAGATTCGGAGATTATAAAGTGACAACTAAAGAACCATTCATATTGGAAAGTACTCAAAATTTCATTCCAATAATGAACATATATAGCTCAAGTACCATTTGATACAGTTATTTTTGGAAGATGGATATTTGAAGCTGGAAAAGATACACACTAGCTAGAATCCTAGAAATATGTTAGCAAAGGTTGTAATTAGGGAGAAACTGAGTTTTTTCTCAGTTTCAATTGGTCTTCAACTATGATGGTAAATATGAGAAACAACCAATTCCAAGTGGAATCATCGTCCAGAAAGTGAAGTAGCGACGTATTTTATGTAATTAGTCTCCAAGCGGGAGATTATTGGGTGTAGAGCCTAATTATCTTGTTGATTCAGAGGTTTTTTTTAGCCTTGTTTAGATGTCAGTCGCGGGGGTGATGATGCTCATCAATAGGTAAATTATATGGACCTTAATGCCACTCTCCAGCTTATTAAAATCAAATTTTCTCACATTTATTTACATGTTTTGTTATATTTTTCTTAGTGAGAAGGGTAAGGATGAGATGTTATGTCATGTGGTCTAATGCACATTAATTGTAGGATTTGGAGCAATTTTGACTAATTTAAGTGTAGGAAATCGAAGTAGACAAGCAAGATAGATTTTAGGAGATTGGATCTCACTCCTCAACTCCTCACTCTCTTGAAGATTCCTCCACTAGATCTCATTAACTCGGACTTACAAGTAGCCAAGCCACCAAGGTCATTAGCGGCCAAGCCAGTGATATTTGAAGACAAGTTGATCTTGAGTTGGGATCCACGCCTCCCTAAATTTAAGGAAGTTGTTGGTAGCTTCAATTGCATAAATAACAAGGCCTGGAGCCTCATTAAGATTTGAATTTTTTTGTTGTAGCCAAGAGGTATTTTCAAGCTAAGACATTGTGACTGATAACTCTTATGTATTTTTGTTATTTTAATGAAAATGAAAAGAATTCCCTTGATCCAGAACTGGCTTGACTCATAGGGCTGAAACTCTTCGGTTAGGGCCCAACCCTCGCAGTATAGTTTCATCTTTCTGTACATGTATAGTTAGATTACATTCATAGTTAGTTGCTAAAGTGATTTCGGTTTTGTTTAAACTGCAAGTATTTGGATGATTACTTAGTTTACTCCATTTGTGGATAGATATATCAATGGTACAATAGTGACAATAAACAATTCAAAAAAATTTGTGGTAGTGGCCTCTGCCTCATCTCCCTTATGGGATCATAGTTTGAGGGTTCCATACACACAACCCAAAAACATATTTATTCTTTCATCACTGCATAACTTAGGATTTCTTGTTGCATAGATCACTATTTCCCAACTTCTTAAAAGTACCTGCAATTATCATTTTATTGTTTTGAGTTTGCTATGGTTTAGAATCACTTCCCTTCATAAAATTATCCATTATATTTTAATAACTTCATTTTTCCTAAATGCAAATAATCTTTCCCATATATAAATGAAGTTGTGTGTAAATGAAGAAAAGAATGTATGTTGTTGTAGGAGGATCTGATCTGCAGGGAGACTGCATCTCACCAGCCTCATCCAAGTCTTCTCCACTTAAGCTGCCAAATTCCACCAAACCCTAATCTGAATTCCTCTTTTGTAGCAAAGTGGACATTTTCCTTGAGAAAGTCCAACCATCTTGAAGCCTTGGACTGATCCTTGGGTAGTGTGCACCTCCTCTATGCCTTATTTCCCCATCAGACACCTTTGCCACACTTTATTCTACCTTTCCTACCTCCCTTTAAGCTTTCAGCCTGTTTCCTATAGTAAAATAGGGCATCCTGTAGTAGAACTAGGACATATTGTAGCACTACAAGAAACCCTGTAGCAGCTTATTTTAAGCCCGAATTGAGTAGAAATGGCCGTTTGAGCTTAGGTTAGGCCTCCACTTGGCTTCCATACCTTCGACACAATTCCAAGCCTATTTCGCCATACCTGTCTCCCTTGCCAAAGAAAAAATTGGTTAAATTAGCATTTGCATTCATAAAACTGAAAATCAAAATGGCTTTTTCTGTAATTTCTAAGCTAGCTCATGCATGCAGCAGCCATACTAGTTCTTAGATAAAATTCCATGTTCATTTAGTCTGGATAAATAGATGTTGTATGCAAGGTTAAGTTACATCTCTTTTGTAAGAAATATGTGTAGATGCTCATCTAGATGATTTCATGTCACTTTATGGCACTGTTCAATTCAGCACTTTTCCTAGAGTAGGCAGCATTCCCTTTCTCCACTAAGATTAATTTTCCCCTTTCCATTTGGTAGTTAGACTCCTTTTAGTCAATAGAATATTGGTTTGAAAAACCCTAGTGGTCTATCACCCCAGTTGAAAAGTGACAAGAGTAGACCATTGCATCACTATGTATACAACACTATCACCTCCAAGTTTGTACTAACCGCAGGTTGATGAAGTAAAGTTGGTAGCCCTAAGAGTTGCAACATTCTTGCTGCAATACTGGTGCTCATCCCTTTTTGGCACCGTTGCCAGAACGAACCCGAGTCGTGTGGGGAGGCTTTCCCCCCACCAATTCCCCCACCCCCAAGTGAGGATTCAGGAGCAGTGCCCCTGAAGCAATAAAATGGATAAAAATTTCCTTGTAAAATATTGTAATTTCATAGTCAATCTAGGTCATTCATTAGCTAGAAGATTTGATGGTAGAAGTTGTGTTAATTTAGGATTTTTTTCCCTAGAAGGAAAACCTTAGTTTTAAATGAGGGAATTGTATTATGGCTATGTATTATTCTGGAAGTGAAAAATAGAGAATACTATGTGAGAGCGAAGAGGAAGTTACAATAGATTTGTCATAAGTTGTATCCCATCAATTTGCTAGATAATATAAAAGGAAGGACTAGTTGTTTCTTAGTCGACGTAGCCAAAAATGGGTGAACCACGTATATCTGTGTTCCTCTTGTTTTATGTGTTTCTGTATTTTTGTTTCCACAATATTTTGTGTTCAATTGCTCTATTATTTAATTTCTAGCATAAAATTCTATAGCAAGAGATGAATCCATTAATCATGTGATCGATAAAAATTCATACCATTCAAATGAATTCACAACGTACAATATCATAATATTTCTACTAATATAACCATCTTTCACAAAAACACCATGATAGTGCATAAAATCTCAGTCTATCAACGTGTTCAAGAATTTGTTATCTGCGAACGCAATTCAAGGACATTCATTTAACTCATAGCATATAAAATAGTCTACAAATTAGGGATATAGGAATAGGCTACATAGTGCAACTATTCATTATAGCCATAATAATGTAAGGTGGTTATCAATGAATATGATATTGAACTATAGGAATTCAATCATGAGCATTCAAGACCATGCATAGGTCAATAACATAACAAGGACTATCTTAGCCCATAACCTCAATATGAACAAATACTTATAATATGTATCTAAATGTGTTAAATTAGTTTGAAACAAAATGAGGGACCTCCACTCTACACTCAATCATAGGCCAGCGAAACTACAAACTTCCTTATCGCTCAAAAACCCTTACCTAGATCCATAATCTGAGGGGTTTATTGCTTAGGTATTTCACACTAAAGGCTTGGCTAAACACTTAGGAGGTGGAGTTCATTGTCCCAGTGGTTTATCAACTACCATCTGGAAGTAACACCACAGTGACCCACTCTTTTCTGAGCTCATTCACAATCTTCACCCAATTTTTAAAATATTTCAAATAAATCACAAGGCTCAGCAATTGGATCCACCATTTCTCTATCTTCTACATTCATTATTCCATAGCTCCACACTCAAATTGACACATTCCTTTTTCTCCAACAAGAAATACCAAGAGAGAAATCTCACACACACAACTAGAGACTAACCTAGGACCAAAAAAACTAGTTGATGAACCACCTCCCCATATGAACAACTCCAGGTAAACAATCTTATATGAACACTCTTGATGCACCACAACACAATAAATGATCTCTATAGATAGATGATCAATATAGATCCATCACACTTAGATTATCCCACTTCTCTTCTAATATATATATATATATATATATATATATATATATATATATATATATATATAACACATTTTCTTCTACAACTCTTCATGTGTCTAAGAAATTTATCCTTTTTCTCTTTGATCTCCCTATGGAATTAGGAACCATCCCCTCTCTTTCATTATCTACTTGAACTAAGATAGGATTGGGTTCTGTCTTATGCCCCTCAATTCCCCAATCCAATATTTTGAATTCCTATCAGGTGGTGGCTTCTCTCTAATCATATCTCTTACCAAAATCTGTCAGACAATGTGATTTCCATGTAGTTGGTGGCTCAATGATTTACTTCAGTTGGGCTATGGATTCCAAGGTACGCAAGAAAGTAAGCTTCCCTTGGGATATGGATGTGTAAGGAATTCCTTCCTTTAATTTGTAGTAAATTATTTTTAAATAATTATTTTTAACATTTAATCAATGTACCATCCAGTTTTGTCTCTCCATGTTAGAATTATAATAATAATATCATATTACGCAGAGAGGGGGAAAATGATGGATGTTACAAACCCCACCCCCTTAAAAAACATCATCCTTTATGTTCTATGGATGAAGAATAGAAACAAAAAATTGAGGTTAATAATTACAACTCTTACATTAATGACATATTTCATTCCATGAGTTTCCTTTTTAAGCCATATCATTTCATTATCCATGGTCTAGTCACCTTTAGATCATTTTGAATTCCAACACATTCCAACCTAAGTGTTTGTTGCTCCACATGGCATACACATGGAGTAGATTTAACTCATTTTCTTCTTGGACAAATCCAGTGCATTGGGTCCCAATGTCACTATAATGGCCTAGTCCCAAGGGTCTTCATCTCCATTATGCTTCCGTTAAACTATTCTAATGCCACCTTGCAATCAACATCATCTATCCTTGCTGTATAGTTCATTAGCTTGACTATATCACAAGAATACAGTTCTCATGAGGTTAATCATAGTAAATTTTAATAAAATTAAGCCAAAATTTCAATAGGTAATTCCTTAACCCAATAATTATTTCTATGATTATTCTTAGCCTCCTTTTCCTCCATAAGTAACAAGGTTAGATTATTGTCTACACTTAATAGGCCCTCTTATGCTCACCTCCTTGTGATCATGTGACGAATTTATTATCCTATCAGTTACTCACCCTTCCAAGCCCAAGAAACCCCATTCTAGGAAGTCTACATGTCCAAGGGTTTTACTACATGGGCCCCATCAGCTACTCACCCTTCTGAGCCTAGGAAACCCCCATCGTGGTTAGTCTACCTCTCTAGGTGTTTTCCTACATGGGGTTATTGTTGGAGTCTTATATCAAAGTGTTGGTTTGGCGTGCTCTATTATATTGGGTGTGGAGTCTTATAGCCAAGTGTCTATCAGGCATGCTCCATGACATTGCTTATGGAGTCTTATAGTCAAAATGTCAGTTATGACTTGCTCCCATGAGGTAATAAATGTGTCATAGGGATGAAATGTAACCACAACATTCTTAATTCTAGGCACTTTGCTCCATCATTCCACTTTTGTCCCAATATTTAGTTCCAATGAGATATACTCAAAAATTTCAAACTAGAAAAATTTATATGCCCAAATTTGCTTCATTTAGAAGCCAAATTTCATAAACATGAGACTTTTAGTTATGATGTTGGCTCCCTTGTAGGTGATGATGTTTTTTCAAGGTGACCTCTATCTCATTCTAGCACTCTTCCTGTAACTGTCACTTTCAATTAGCCAAACACTTGTAAATGCTCATACATACAATCTCTTTATTGCAAAATTTCACAACATTCTGAAATGATCTTAGAATTATTACATACATAGTAATTCTATCAGTATCAACTTATTTTAAATAGATTGAAATGTAACTATCATAGCATCATATATGTGCATCACATTCATTCTAAGCAATTCACAATACAATCAAACTTTTATTCTAGCAACTCAAGGAGTCAAAAATGAGAGATGCATATATTTAAATTCATGAGCAATTTAGTTCTCCATTTTGTTTTGCATACATCCCAAAAGTCCTAGAAATATTTTCACACTGAAGGATTCCTTCCTTAACCATACTCCTTTTTATCTATCCATGCAAAGAATTCATTAATTTGGAAACTGAAAGATAACAAATTCAGTTCAAAGGAATTCCTACCCATTTCTTTTCCTTTACCCTTTACCTTTGCTAGTTGCTTTCCTTATTTACTTGCCTACCATTACAAGAACTCCCATTTGAATCCTTTTCAAGGAGTCTAAATGGTTTTTAGTATACTTTTTGTTACAATATTTATCAATCTTTGAAATGATTTCAACCTCACATATTAGTCACAACTATATCATTTCAACTACTTAAAAGTTTCCATGAAATTTCATAATTTGCATTAGGTATCAAATTTACATATTCAAATATTGTCTTCTCCCCACTACACAAAAATGTACATACACATTACATCATGCAAGTGCCACACATACACACATTCCATCATAACTATATGTTATTATTTTCAATTATTCACACAACAAATTTCATAAACATAAACACACTACTTTCCTTCATGTAATAGCTAACCTAAAGAGATCATTCTTCCAAACTTTCCATATGAATATTCCATGTGATATGAAATTCATTAGATAACTCAAAACATAACACGTACTAATTTCTTGTTTTCTTATCATTCATGAATTCATATTATTATTGATATATATAATATATCAACAAAGCATAATTTTGACTTTCTCAAATATATTTTCTTAATAACCAAATTATTATATTAATAAATATAATAAAATAATTATAATAATTTATTATTTTTTTTATATTTATATTTATTAGTTTATTTAATAAATATAAATTTAATATTAATATAAATTATTTTTCATATATTTAAAATATACATAAATAAAATAATTTTGCTAATAATTTTATTATACATATGGAGGGAAGAAATCAATAATGGTATTATAAAAGAATCATATAAGGTGGTTCCCATGAAAAATCCCAAAATATGAATTGACATATTGACATACTATATAGTAAAAATATATTTTGATATATTAAAGGATAAAAATATAATTTGATATATTAAAGTTTTAAAGGTATTTTTAATATAATAGTTTATATTTATATTTATATTTATATTTATATATATATATTTATATATATATATATATATATATATATATATATATATATATCATTTTTTATTTTTTAAATGTGGTTGAGAAAGATATATTATGGTCAAATATATAATTAATTATGATTCATCGTATTTATATGGTAATGGCAATTTTTTAATATAATTATAATTTTAATAATTGAATATTATTTAAATTTTAATAATTTTATAATTATATATTAATATATAAAAATAATAAATATAGACATAACTATATTAAAATAGTAAAAATTTAATTTTGAGATTATGACCAAGTCAAACATTAAATTGGTGTATGATATTTTTTATTTATGTGATAAGGGACTCACCTTTATCTAGAAATTTGACTGTTGAAGTCTGTGGAGGTGCACACACTCCATCCACTCTAAATTCGAACCTATGACATCTTAGGAGGAAACACATGTTCTAAACCATTAGATCCACTATACACTAATGCATAAACATTTATATAAAAATATTAATAGACACTAACATACATTAGTAAACATCAATATAATCATTACTAGAAAAATGAGTCATTGAAAGACATTAATATAGTCATTAATAATAAAAAAAACTTGATGTTCCAATCCCACATGCAAAATCGATGTCTAAGTGTGATGAATAATAAATGATTTCACATCACGACGTTGCAATGTGATGAACAACAAATGACCTCACAATGTGACAAACAATAGATGATGTCACGGTGTGATGAACAACAAGAAATGACCCAATTGGACCAAAAAATGATGTCAAACAATCAACTTGGACATCATGGTAAATTGTGTTTGACATGGGCATCATAGTCGATCATAGCCAACATGGGCATCATCGTCAACCGTAGTCAAAATGGGCATCATGGTCAACCATAGTCAACATGGACATCATGGTCAACCATAGTCATCTATAGGGAGCTACTCACAAAAAAAATCAACATTGCAATGTGGAAAACAATATCGATGCCATAGTGTGGTGAACAATAAAAGGTGTTGCATTCCTATGTCACATTGCAACAAACAATAAATGATGTCATGATATGATAAATCATAAATGATGTTGCAATGTGATGAACAACAAATGATGTCACATCTAGAGAAAAAATGATGTCACAATGTGAATAACAAAAGATGACATTGGAATGTGATGAATTATAAACAATATCACAATGTTATGACATCAAAACATGAAGAATAACAAATGTCATCACAATGTGACAAACAACAAATGACATCAAAAAGTTACTAACAATAAATGATGTTGCAATGTGATGAACCACAATCATCTTCGCCATTACGGGAATTTTGAGGTCAAACTTGGGCCTCAAAACCAAAAATGTACTAATAGAAATCATCTTTATAAGAACCAATATGATTCAAGATGATGATGTCATCCTCAGGGGTAAATATTTTTGGAATGAAAGGTAAAAATTTGGTTTCTTTAATTGTATTTTTGACGTATCTCCTTATTAGTTTACTCAAATGTAAAGTGTAGACACTCGTTGGATGTAGGATTAAATTCTGCATCCAATGAGTACACACTCAACATATATTTGAAGAAAACATTTTTTTCATGTATTTTCAATTTTTTCGATCTTAAAAGAATGTGGAATGAGTACTCCTTGGATGCAAAAATTAATTTTTTGCATCCAACAAGTTCCTATACTTGCATTTGAGTAAACCTATAAGGAGATAAGCCAAAATTACAATTGGAAAAATAGGTTTATTTCTTTTTCTTTAAAAAAATTGTAATATTATTTTAATACTTTAACTATCATTTTATTATTTTCCTTAGGAAGCCCATTTTAGACCTTAAATTTCCCTAATGAATAAGAAAAAAAATGATATCACGATGTGATAAATAAAAACAATTGTCAACCATGTTTAATGAAGTCAACCATGATTGACCCTTATTTAACCATGGGTAAACACAACCAACCATTGTCAACCATAGAGAATAGGGTTAATATGGTAAAGATAGAAAACCATGGTCAAACTATGCTCAATGGTGTTCTGCATGGTTAACTATGGTCAACTTATCCATCATGATCAACCATGGTCAACCACAGTCACCTACAGGTAAATGTTAACATACATGGTCAAACATGTTCAGCCATAATCAACCATATGTTCACCATAGTCAAACATGGTCAAACAAGCTCAACCATGGTGAAACACGGTCAATAATATCATCGATGGATGGACCTATCCATTGATGATAAAAAAAGTTCAACTATGGTCAACCATGTTCATCCATGGTCCTCCACTATCAATCATGATTAAACATGGCCAAACATGGTCAATTATGGTCAAACACAAATAACCACAGTTAACTAGACTACCATGGTCAACTATTATAAACTAAAGTCAAATATGGTCAACCCAAGGTTAACCATGGTTTGTATCATCAAACATTATCAAGCATGGTTGACAATGGTTAACCATGGTATACTACAGTCAACCATAATCAAGCATAATCAGCTATAGTTAAATAATTACAACCATAATTTAACTATATTTGACCTAATTCAACCAAGGTAAACTATAGGAAAATTGGTCAAACCATGGTCAAATATTGTTAACATGTTCAACAATGGTTAACATGGCCAACTATAGTAAACCATGTACAACCATGGTCAACCATTTTCACCCACGGTCAACATGGTACACCACAAATGTGAAGAAAAACAAATGTCAGCATAATCCAATGAACAATATAGTACATTACAAGTAACTAACAATAACTGACAGCGCAATGTGACAAAACACAAACAATTCCATAATGTGCTAAACAACATACATCTTTGCAATTGGACCAAAAAACAATGCTACAAAATCGATGAACAAATAATGACATCACAATGTGATGAACAAAACCATTATCAACCATCTTTATCTAGGTCAAACATGATGGACCCTTGATTGACCTTCGTCAACATGGTCAACTATGGTCATCCATGGTCATGCATGATCAACTATAGAAAACATCATCAACCATGGACAACATGGTCAAGATGGCTATCCATGGTCAACAAAGGTTAAACAAGATGAAATCATGGTCAATGATGGTCTATGTGGCCAACGTGATCAACTAGGGTTAACCATGGTCAACCATAGTTACAATGGGATCATAGTCAACCATGGTTTCCCATTATCATCTGCAAGTAAATTGTAACAACCTTGGTCAATCGTGGTCAACATAGTGAGCAAAAATGTGACAAACAACAAATATTAACATAATGTGACAAACAAAAAACTACGTTGTAAAGTGACCAACAATAAATAATGATGCAATCTGAAGAAACACAAACAACATTATAATGTGCCAAAAAATAACCATCTTCACACAATTGGACTAAAAAATGATGTCACAATGCGACGAACAAGTAGCAACATCGCAATGCACTGAAGAAAATCTTTGTCAACCATGGTCAACCATGTTTAACTAAGTCAACCATGATTAAACCTTATTTGACCATGGTAAAACATAGTCAATCATGGACATAAATGGCCATGCATTTTCATCTATAGAGAACATGGTTAACCATGGCCAACATGGTCATCCAATTAAATATGGGCAAAGCATATTAAATAATGGTCAACGTGGTTAACTAAGATTAATTATGGTCGACCATGGTCAACCATAGTTAACATGAGCACCATAGTCAAACATGGTTGACATAGTCATCTATAGGTAAATTGTTTGGTAATTTAATTAACTTTAAATTACTTGCATAAATTATCGACCAGGGCTAGTAAGATGATGAAGTGTAAATGCATTGTATGTTCTAGGAATCCTTGGTTATTCACACCTCTAAATTAAATTGAGTTATCGAAGTATAGA
The DNA here is from genome assembly GCA_031772625.1 of Pinus tabuliformis. Classification (NCBI taxonomy): domain Eukaryota; kingdom Viridiplantae; phylum Streptophyta; class Pinopsida; order Pinales; family Pinaceae; genus Pinus; species Pinus tabuliformis. The sequence continues at coordinate 756,850,908 of CM062816.1, forward strand.
TTCTAAATTAACTTATTGGAATGCACATGAGTAGAGCAATTCTTCCTAGAAAATAAAATGATCACACTCTTTTATCAATTGCTTCAAAAGAAACTTTCAAAACACTACATAAAAGTAAATCAATCCCACACCTATGAAAATTTCTTGCACTCTTATAAAAATTATATCTAATTATGAAATCCACACAACTTCTAAAAATCTCATAATTATAAATCAATATCACACTTGTAAAATGAAATTTTAACTCATAAACACACACGCACACACACTCTGCTATATGTCTGAATTATGCTTTGAAAGAAACTCAATTTTCTAAAGGAATAAACTTATTTTTCATAATAACACACTCTTAAATGAAAAACTAAAATGAATTGAAAACATGTTCTCACTTGCTCAAAATCATAAATCACTCTTGCTTGAAATAAACCCTGTAATCAAACCCTTTGTTTTAAGAATTACAATTTTAATCTAAATCCAAACTCCCACTATTGTTATCGTTACTTATTAAACTCAATTCATGTGCTCCTAAATCAATAAAGAAAAATAGTTAGCAAGACAATAACACCGCTTCTATTTAACTCAAAAATCAACAAAAGAAAATGTTCTACAGGATGTATCTTGAAAATAAGATTATGAAATGAAATAAGGAAATTCTACTGAAAAACATAAAAGAACCTTAGTACTTTAGGGTGCCCTCTATAAGCAAATGGTCATGAGATCCAATTGAAAAATCAACCATGCATTGAAATAAGAAGGATTCTTTATAACTGAATTGAAAACATAGTTTTTAATTCTCACTATCATATAACAAAAATCATTGTGTTTATGTTTGCTTACGAAGCATTTTTATAAATCCTGTATCATTAAATGTTCAAAGCTTCATGCCTAGCTTCGCTTAACAAAATACTAAAATTAACTATGAAATATATCATAATGAAATTCGCTAATGATTTTCTATTAACAAATCAAATCATTAGGCGTATATATCGTTCCTCGCTCACTTATGTAGCTGACAGAGTTGAATTTTTCCTTTGACCATGTAATTGGAAGCTTCCTTGATCGATCTGATTCATGAAGGTAGGAAGGAATCGTGGAGTGCATTGATCACTATATTCCCATATATTTCTCTCTCCAACTAACACCTTAGAACCTATGAAACAATGGAATTAGCTACAAAATCAGATATTAGTTGCAAAATCATCCCAATCCGGTAGCTAAAATAAATATTATACTAATAATAAAGAACAATATTAACTTATGAAATACAAGACTTTTATATACCTTCCATGCCATAGATTTTGTTATTTGTTTCACATTGAGTGATTATGATGATCAAAAAGGAGAAAAGTAGGTGGAAAAAAGGTGTCAAAAAGAAGCAATTATGAGGCTCAACATTCCACGACATAGAGTTCATTGCATGTCCTCATGCAAAAAATAAAAACTGATAGTCTTTCTCTGTGACTGCACTCCTTTATAAGCTTGAGGTAGAACATCCAAGTTTGTTTTCTTTACCTTCTTCTTAGCAACTTCCATTGTGGGCTTCTTCATCAAAATTTTGTATTTCAAACTTATAACCTTCCTCATGAGAGACTTGTTCTTCTCCTTTAAATTTTTTTTCTTTTCATACCATAAGCCTAGATGCAACATAATGTTATCATTTTTGGTTCTTTGAATTTCATTTTTCACCTTTAATGTCTCATGTTCCTACTTTAGATGTATGTTCAGTGTCTATAATTCAAAATTTTCTTTCTTCAAAGTATTCATAATTAGAGGTTCTTGTGGACTATCAGAGTGAATTCCTTTTTTTTGAATTGAAGAAGAAGATACCTTTTATGTAGCCTTTTTCTCTAGAGACACAACATAGTCATATATCTCATGTTGTACTGGTTCAATCTCTGGTGTTCTTCTCACTAGGTTATCAATTGGTGATGAAACTGGTGATAAAGCTGGTGATGGAACCTTTAGTTCCTCCTCCTCTTCTAGATTAACAAACTCTATGAATTGTTGAGATGACTCCTTTACCATTTTGTTAAGTCTTGCACTTATACTTATGGTAGATGAGTGAGGATTTTGCTTTTGAGTTTTTTTTTTGTTCTGTAGTGGCCTTCTTTTTTTACTTTGTTTTCTCCTTGGGTGTATTTTCTTCCTTTTCACTAACTTTCTTTATTCTAACAATTTTCTTCTTTATACTTTCTAACACATTTGCAAGAGGAAGTTCATCTTCTGAATGTTTCTCTGGTTGAGGTGGGTTATCAATAGGGTTTTCAGACAAGTTTCTTTTGCTTCTCCTTATCTTATTGCTACTTGTTTCTTTGTGCTTAATTATTTAAAATGATTTCTAATTAGGAAATTCTCCCAATTATATCCTAGATTCTCAAGATGGGTTTCAATAAGAATTTTTACAAGGCCATGATGATATAGAGTGTTTTCAATGGAATGAATTTCCTTTGTGTATTGACATACATCTTCCTCAAGCTATTAAGTATAAAATAGGGTAAATTGATTTCATTTCATTCAAGAAACTTCAACATTAAACAAACATGGTAGAAAAACATGCTAGCAAATCTACCCTCACAAATAATGAACTTTTGAATAACTAATAGTAAATTCCTCCATTTACTCTTTAGAGCTATGCTCGAAATACCCTTTTTAAAAATAGTAGTATCCATACATGGATTCTTTAGAAATGCCTTCCATTCATTCCCTTCAATACCCCTATTTTTGAACCACCTTTCACCAATCCTGGGTAGTCCAGTCACCTCGACCATGAAGGACTCTGTCACGATAATTTTTATGTCCCCAATTTTTGCTTCAGTTCCATCAAAGGCCCGAGAAAACTATTTGGTTACCTCTTTGTCACAACCATCAATTTTTTTTATAAAATCTAGCCACTGCACTTGCTGCAACATTTTCTTGACCTGAGGGTAGCCTTCCATAAATTTATTTCATTCGGCTCTACTCTAACAATGACTCCCATGTTGGAAAATTCTCACTTCACAATTCCTTCTTTGACAGAGTTTGTAATGGTATTAGGTTCAGAAACATGAGTATGGACAGGAGAGTGAAATGGCAAATGGAGATGAGTGAAATGGCTCAGGGAAATGAGTGAAATAGCTCTTGAGAAACATAGTATAATGGATATGAGCGAGCAGAATTATCAATGAAGCAAGGTTTCAAAAATGAAGTGTTTGCATGATGATGAATGGAAAATGGGCTTTTCGGGCTAACTTCATTGATATGACATGATATTTATAACTCATTCCAAAGTTAGAACAATAATCATTATTTTGAATGGCGGTACAACGTCTATATTATTTCATAATGTAATGTTTTTACCTTTATTATTAAATCCAATATTTGCATACCTTCAAACTTGTGATTCTAATACTTGGTTGTTCTTGTGAAGTTGTCTTGGGTGCTTCCACTGTGGATTCGATCATTTCCTTCTTCTAAAATCTTCAATCATTCCAGTTGGTGATTCCTATCAATATTAGCTCCAGAATTTCTTAAAAGCTAAATATTATTAGCAATTTTGTAGCTACTTATTATGAAAAGAATAAGAGGGACATAAAGAAAATGGGAATTAAAATAGGATTGAAAAAGAAAATTTAGGGTGCCAAAATTACTTGGTTTTCACCCTATATTTTTGTATAAACATGGCAATAGAGTTGGTTTTCATGTTTATAAAAAAATTAAAAGAAAAAAAAAAAAAAAAATTATAAAAAATATTATAAAAAATTAAAAAATAAAATAAAATAAATATAAAAATAAAATCTTGTCCCTCCCTGCACCGCCCTCCGTCCCTCCCCCACTCCACCCCCCCCCTCACTCCCCACCCATGCCCTCCCCTACCCGCCGCATCCCAGCCACCCCCTGCCTCCCTCCGCCCCTCACCCCCTCCCTCCCCCCATCCCCACCCCAGCCCCACCCACCTCCTCCCTCCCACCCCTCCCCTCCCCACTCGGTCCTCCCTGCCCACCCGCACCCCCAACCAGCAGCCAAAGAGCTACAAGTCGATTCCCAGAGTCTACATGCAACCCTTTGATCGCTAGCTAGCAGCCTGGGCAGACGGGATGGTCGAGTGGGGAGGGGAGGGGGTGGACAGGGAACGGGAGGAGGTAGGGTGGTGAGGCAGCAGGTGGCTGGGGAGCATGGGAGGGGCGGTGGGGTAGGGCGACGAAGGTGGGGAAGGTGGAGGGAGGGAGGGCGGTGATGGGGTGGGGCGGACGAAGAGGGAGGGAGGTGGGAGGGTGTGGGGGGGGGGTTGGGGTGTTTGGTTGGGCAGGGCAGGGAGGGTGGCGGAGGGGGAGGGAGGGTAGATGGCGGGGAGTTGGGGCAAAGGGAGAGGGAGGGAGGTGTGGCAAGATATTTTTTTTAATTTTTTAATTTAAATGAGGCTTTTATTTCTTTTTTTTTAATTTCAATTTTTTTTTTTTTTGACATTTTGATGTTTTTTAATTATTTTTTTATATTTGATTTCTTTTTCATGAATCGTCCCCTTGCCACCCCTGCCCGGTTAGGCCTTGGGGTGACCGGAGAATTTTTTTTTTTTTTAATGTTTTATTTTATTTTTGTAACATTTTTTGTTTTCTTATTTTTTAATTTTAATTTTTTATTCTTTTATTTGGTTTTTATTTTATTTTACTCTTTTTTTCTTTTTCTTTTTTTAATTTTACATGGTATTGTTAATTTTTTTTCCATTTTATAGTTTTTTTTATGTCATTTCTATATATTTTTTATATTTGATTTTTTTTGTCATGTTTTTTATGTTTTATTACTTGTTACTATTTTTTAATTTTTTTCAATATTTGAATTTTTGTTTTCTTATGTATCTTTCATGTGTGTGTGTGTGTCGATGCTTTTCTAGCAACCCGATCCCATTATGTGCAATTTGATAGTTGATTTTTAATTTTTTTTTGCAATGTATCAAGTTGTCTTAAGCTATGATTTTAAAATCGCTATACATTTAGCATTTTAAAAAAATTACCCTTGGTATAATAACTCTTTCATTCAGGTGTTCATTTTTTAAATTTTTTTAGTTATAAAATTTTTCCATAATGTCATGCTTGAAATATTTTGAAAACTTAAGATTCTTTTGTAGCCATAATCTTTGGTTTTAATTCCACGGTTGAAAATTTGTCAAGATTTTAATGTTTTTCTAAGTCGGGATATTTTATCTTTAATGCTATGGTTGAAAATAGTTATAAGTATTTTTTATTAGCACCATCCCTGAAAATTGTTGGAATTTTAAGGTTTTTCAAAAAAGTGATATTTTAAATTTATTGTCATGCATAAAAATCATTGGAATTTTAAGGTTTTTCAAAGACTTGATATTTTATATTTAATGTCATGCTTGAAAATCTTTGGAAATTTAAAGTTTTTCACAGTCATGATATTTTATTTTTAACGTCATTATTAAAAAATGTTGAAAATGTACTTTGAAAAACAAAAAGACGTTATTTTGGCATCAACACTTTTCGATTTCAAGGTGTTTTTTGCACCAAACAAAATGGCTTTTATTGTTTTTTACTGTTATTTTAAAAAATATTAAAATTTTACTTTGAAAAAAAATGGTGATGCAAAATCAACACTTTTTATTTTTGGGTTGTCTTCTCATGTTTTTTTGGGCTCGAGTACCCATTTTGAGGTAATAGTTCCCATTTGATCAGTAACTATGTTATATGAGGAAGACTCATTATTTTCCATTAAATTCAAAATCTTATCTTCTTCATCTATTTGTGAAGTAACAAAGATTGGTCGTATATCAATATCATCATCTATCCATTCTTCACTTTCTACTTCTATTGTTGTTTTTTCAAGAGGATATAATGCGATTTTTTTGTTGAACTTCCATTAGAAATAAACATATCACCAAATCTATAACTTATAAAAGAATCAACTGTAACTAACCATGGTCTTCCTTGAATCAATAGATGTCCTCCTAAATTACCCTTGGGTCTTAGAATCATAAAATCAACAGAATACTCCCAAGAATCTAAGGATACAAATATGTCTTCTAATACACCATTAGATTTAATAATAGATCTATCCGCTAATTGCAACAATGTAGGTGTATATTGAATATTAAGAAGTTTCAATTGATTCATAGTTTGTTTACTCATGATGTTTATAGTCGCTCCTAAATCAATCAATGTATTTGGAATTTCAATACCATTAGTACGTGTTTTCACAATGGGACTTCCTGGATCAAGGTATTTCTGAATTGTTGTTTTTCTGATCATGATATCTGCAATTTTTCTAACTAACTGAATTCTTTTGTTTTCAATTCTCTTTCTTCCTGGTCTTTTAATAATCAACTCCCTAATTGTCTTTGCAAAAATTAGTATTTCCTTAATGGCTTGTAGCAAAGGAATTTTTATACAAACATTCTTCAGCTCATCTAACATATCATAATCAGGCAATAAAATATGTTTTTCTACCCCTTCATCAATTTTTAATCTTTCAGGAAAAGGTGGTTTTGAAATAGATACTGAAGGTTGTTCCATAATAGGAGTTGGAATGTCATCAGAATGTGTAGGGGTGACTTGTTTTTGAAGTTTTTCTTTTTCATTGAGAGGCTCCTCTTTTTCAGAGGCATTTTCTTTTTCAGATTCTTGAATAACAACTGTCGGGGACTTCTTTTCCAATACTCTACCAGATCTAAGTTGGACATTGTTTAGATCTAGTGGAGTTATCATGTAAGTTTGGAAATTATGTCCTTCCATATTGTAAATAGGTTGTGAATTTTTATTATTATTTAGATTTGCAAGTGATTGATCACGAAATGGTAATGAAAGTTGTGGATTTGGATTGTGAGGTTGAGTTGGTTGACCATGTTGAAGAAAATATTGTGGTGGAAAAACAGGATAAGGTTGTTGATATTGAAGATATTGAGGATATTTTCCATAAGGATTTTTCCATCCTTGTGCCCAAGGTTGAGACCAAGATTGCCAAGGCATGGGTGCAGTCCAATTGTTTTGTGATGGTTGTGCAAATTGTTGAGTGTTAAATCCCTGAGTCATATTTGGTTTTGAATTTTTCCAGGTCTCTTAGCAATAAAATAGAAAGGATCTATTTAATTTGGTATTATTTCCTCTTGATAAATTGCTTTAAGACCTGGTATTGAAGGACATTCTTTTGTATCATGATTTTATGCACATATAACATAGGTTTCTACACTTTTTAAATTAAGAGGGCATTCTCTCAGAGCATGTTTCTTCCTACATTTGGGACAAAAGATTGACAATGCAACATTTTCAGCATTTTTCTTATTTTTCACTTTAAGGGTATTTATTTGTTCACTAAGACTTCCCAAAATATCTATTTTAAAGTTGTCAAGAAAATTACCTAATTCAACCCTACTTATAGTCTCAGTTGCAAATTTATTAATCCTAGACATGAGAGTGTTGTGGGGAAAAGTATCCGACTCGGATGACCCTATCCCTACTCTAAAGGTGACAGTCTTTAGCAACAACTGGAAGTAAAGCTTTGATATTTTCCTTTATGAAAGTACAGAGAGAAGGAAGAAAAGATTAACCAACCTGGTGTCTTTCGCTTAGTCGATCCTTATCCTCTCTCTTTGTCTCTTGTTCCCAGCTCCTTGCTCTCTTGGCCGGTCCAGCTACACACAGATCCTGCACAAAACAAGAGAGGAAACTACAAGATACATGTACTCATAACTGATGCATGGATTAGAGTGAATCAAATATACAAGTAAATACAATACATCAATGCAATACAAGTATATAGGAGAACATGCAAAACTTTATTGATAGAAGTAACAGGGTTCTGAGAAGGTTACAACCATTGATGGCTCCAATCCAGCAGCATCTCCCCAGCAGCAAGAACTCTCCTCTTCACCTCTAGTAAAACAATCACCCAATAGCTCTAACTGTAAACCAACAGCACCTCCTTGCTTTACACAAAATTCCAGCCTCCTTAGACCTCATAGAAGAGCTCTATATATAGGATAGAAGAAGAGAGGATGAGTCAGCTTGAGACTGACATGAAGCTGCCTTGTGTCCTCTCCCTCTTCAGTTAATCTTCAGTTCTTGAGTCCACTTGGAGATCCTTGTTTACACATGGTGATCAAGTACCTCTTACTCATCACAGGGCGAATCTCATGAACCAAGTGTCAGTTTGGAAGCTTCCTGGGCAGTTGACACCTTGCAGAATGACTGTGCCACTTGGCCAATCTCGCCCAGCGCAGGTAGCCTTCATTAGATTTGACTTCCAGAGCAGGTACAAGGAGGGGCAGTTGCATTCCAGCGCAGATGCTCAGTGGAGCAGCTGACATGATCCAAAATTAGCCTGTTTTGAAGTGTTTTCAGGTGGAGAACTGATTGGAAGTGCTGTTGTTTGATGACCTTGTTCTTTTAGGGGTAAGAACAACATGTTTAGGGACTGAGGATCCCTGTAATTATTGACATTTCATGCTCCATGTCGCGAGGCACAAAAATGTCTATAACAGTTGCCCCCTAAAGTATGAGGCCGTTTATCGGGTGAAATGCTTTATCTAGAGGGTCCGAAGTTCATTCCAGTGCTGAGGAGGCGCCCTGTAATACAATACAATACAATACATTATTTTTCATTCTATTTTCATGATCTAGCTGAGGCGGGCATTCCCATGCTCAGCTTTTATAAATTCATTTTGGTACATATGACAGACGATCGTCTGAAGATAGACTGATAATTTTCTGCTGAAATTATCATCCTTTGAATAGGATGATCATCTGCTGCAATGATGTACATGGCAAATGCTTTTATATTTCCTGAATATATATCGCAGCCCGGATGGATGAAACTAGATCCGGGGTCTTCAAACTCGTTCGATCTTCACTCTAAGTACAAGTCGATCCATGTGAGAATTTCGCTAAAGTCGAACATGGAAAGACATCGCTTGATTACCGGTCAATAATGAAAACCGTTAACAAGCGCGAGAGGAATCACCAATAATGACGATGATCCTCAAGGTACTGCAGTACAATTCACGTGGCGTGAATAAAGGACTTGGCGTCGAACGCCACGCAAAATCTTCTGGTCGAAGGTCATTGATGTATACCTGTCGCCGGAAGTGAGAAACTTGCCATTGAGGCATGCAAGCTTCAAAGTACTGATGGGGGTGTTCCTAGATCAACTTCTTGGATAATGAGCTGAAGTCGACAAGAAGCGATCCGTCAAAGGAGGGCCTTAATGAATCCCACATCAATGACACGGAACGGAGCTAATGATTTTAGTGGAGGTGAAAACAAACTGTGACATATGATTCAGGGTGGCGATCATGAATGGATGAAGGATAATGTATGGCAGTGGATGGGACACGGTTGACACTTTCAGAATGACCCCTCTTGAACATATAACGACACTGATGCGATGGATCGGTAGCATTACCCCAAATGTGGATGGTTTGGCGAGGACCATGGCGATGAGACCGGTGAATGAAACAACCCAACCCGATGTGGTACGGAGGAAAAGTGTCATGTTCAAGAGTGACTTGCTACCATTAAACTTTGATGTTCTCCCAATTTTTCCCCAGTCATTTCTGACCAGTACCTCTTTATTTTTGTCAAGCTTGAGGAGGATAACATATGCTTGTTCTATAACCTGCCCTTCGGGCAAGCCCATCGCTATGATTTAACGAGCCTAGCGATAGGGAAACTCGTTCTCGTCTAAAGACAAGTTTGTCGCTATTTAATCATTTTAACGAGTCTAACGACAACGAAAACTCGGTCCTTTTCATTTTTAGAGAGTCTGAAAAGGTACAGAAAGTCAACTCCATGATTCCTTTTTCGTCAGCTAATCCCTTAAGTCTGAAAAAGTATAAAACAATACAGAAGGGATGGTTGTTCGGTACTTTTAACGAGCCGAACAAGACAAGCGCTCGATCCTTTTGTGCAATAATCCCTCAGGTCCAAAAAGATTAAAATTTAGAGGAGGGATAGCGTTCCGGTCATTTAACGAGCTGGAAGGCCAAAACTCGGCAAACTTTTCATATTTTACGAGTCAGTGAAAAGAGCTCAAAGAAGACTCGTCTTTTGAGGAACGAGTGATAAACAGGGATAGCAGCAGATTCCAGGTACAGGTTGGAATTTTCCAATCACGGCAGTGTCACAAGGATGGCTAGGTGAAATCACTCTTCGCAGCTGTTTCTCAAAAGAGGTAAACACACAAATGGAAGTGAATGATCGGCCAAATGAACAGTGGAGGTGATGGATGAAAACACGATCAAGGTTCTTATGGCTGATGAATTTACAATCTCAAAAGGTTATTTACCGGGATAGGTTCATTTTTTCCATGAGCTTGAACTCTGGGGGAACTTTTGCTCACACTTTTCTATTTTTTAACGAGCATAAATTCAGTCATAAAACTGCTCGAATTTTGCGTTTATTTTTTAAAGAGCATGAACTATATGCTAAAACTGCTCGATATACCAGTCATAATAAGAACGCCTCCTATGAGATAACTATTTTTTAAGGAGCTTTATCTCACAAAGCTATGCTCCAATTTTGGCAAATTTTACTTTTGCCCCACAGGCTTTCTTCATGCAAGGTCGGAAACGGCTAATCCTACGAGTTTAAAGGGTTAGACCTACAGGTTTAAAGGGAGGACCTAAAAATTTAAAAAAATAAATAGTCGTCCCTTGCTTGCATTCCAAAAGTTTGCATGCCCCCAGGTATAGGATAGAATTTCGAGGCTGCCCCTCCTCTCCCCTACCTCTGCTTTTCTTTGGGTGTTCACAGTTATTTGTGACAATAGAAGAACACTACTCAAAGACAAAACATTGGTATTATTGAGGGAGGCTTGCCTCTTTCTTATTATCCAAAGAGGGTTCTATTCGCTGCCGCAAATCAATCTCTTTCTTCGGCGGTGTCTATCATTGGGTTGTCCAAAGATGGTTACCCTCTGTCACAACAATATAGTCTCCTACTTTGTAGGCTGCCCCTGCTTATCCTTCAAAACATATGTTTTAATGGGCGAGGCTTGAATTCAAAGATGGTTACTATTCGTCGCGATAAGGGAATTCCTACTTGGGCATTGCCCACTTTTTTAGACAAAGGTGAATGACTCTTTTGCCAAACACATAACTTTAACAAAAGAACATTATTCCAGAACAACCCCACTTCCTTCCACGGACGGGGTACGTACTAGTCATATTCTTCTGCGGAAATTCTTTCTTATACCCGGGGTTTCTTCTGCCCGAAGCAGACCAGGGTGCATGCCCCCTGGGTCCTAGTCTTTCTTTCCGAATCACTCGCATTCATCGGGAAGGAGGACTGGGGGTGGAGGTGAATCTTGAGTGAACAGACCATTTAGGAATGGTATTTGACTATTTGCGATGCGAGATCCCGGAAACGAAAGTTGGTCTACGAGCTTGACCACCCTTCCTTCGTGTGGAAAACACATTACTCTAAAGAGTGAGGAGACTATCGCTCCCATGCAATAAATATAGTCGCGTCCAAGGAGTAGGTTATAATCCAAGGGTCCTTGGATGACCATCACGTTTATATTAACGGTCTTCCCTTTCAATGTAACAGGTACATTGGGGAGGATTCCTAATGGTCGACTGGTTCCTTTATCAAAACCTGAGAGATTTCTCAACTCAGGTAAAAGCGCTGGGGAACCCAGTGCTTTCCAAGCAATAGAGGAAAGGATACTCACAGACGCCCCTTCATCAATGATAGTACCAGCCATAATCATTCTATAGATCTGGACAATGATTCTGAATGGTATACTGGCCGATAACCGGGGTCTGCCTAGTTGATTCCAATCAAAGGATACAACCAGGTTGCTTGGTGGTGGGACCGAATATACGGCCGGATATGACTCTGATGATGTTCCTTCCTGCGATAAAGGAATGGGCGCATTGCCCTGACGCTCATCGGAGTCGGTGCTGATGAAAAGAACCTGGATGGTGTCATCCTTATTCTTTTCAGTGAGGGTGTCGCATGAAGATGACTCTTCGGCGACGGTGTCATTTGAAGACGGGTCTTCAATGACGGAGTCATTGGACGATAGAACCTCTGAAGGAAGAACCGGGTCAACTGCCGTTTCGACCTTTAGACTTTCGTCTGGTCTGGATTCAGTAGGTTCATTCTCAATGACCGACACTTCAGTTGACCACTTGAGCGGGTCAACTGGATTTTCAACTATCGAGGGATTAGGCGCGAGTTTTCGGTATCCAGGAGGAAGTTGCAACGGTGAAACCGGGCGATCTTCCAAAACTCTCTTTGCCTCATCTAAGAATGGACATTTGTGGATGGCATGATTGCCTTCACACAATAGACAGGGTGATCTTGGTCCCCTTCTTCGTCCTTCACTCTCGTTAGTTGACGGATTGCAATCAACATGACAACCAGAGGTTGATGCTACCGGATTGTGCAACCTTGGGGACCAGTCCCTTAGTACCCGGGGAATACAAGGACAATCACGATGGAAGTAGATCCCTTTGCAAATGACACATGGCGATTTAGGCCCGGTCGGTGCGGTGTGTGGGTTTTTGTCAGCTTTCTTCTGCTTGCCCCCAGTCGCCTTCGCCAGAGGCTCCTTCTGCTTCTTTTCTCTCTTCTTCTTTTCCTTCTTCTCCTTGGGAGGCTGACTTTTGCCAGCTCTACCTTGCGAAGATGAAGGATCAGAGGAAGTATCATAAGAAGTGGAAGGCTGGTGGGTAGTTCTAGATTGTTCTGACTGTTGATTCGACTGCTCAGGATTAGTGGCGATCTGGACTACATTAGTTGAAAAAAGCCATACAGGGAGGCCGATTGTCAACCCTGGAAGTGACAATGTAGCCATATGAGGCGCACCAACATCTCCCCAAGAGGAGAAGGGATTTGGACTTCCGCCAAGGTTACTTCCTTGGTTGGTGGGCTCCATACTTTTCAACTGAAAGATCAACGTGGGAATAACAGGTGATTATGTTCTGCTTAAAATAAATTTTATTAACGACGCTTTTAGACACAAACTTGCTTTTTCATGTTTTAAGAGTCGACAAAAAGCTAAAGATGACTCTAGTCGCCTTCGATGTATTAACGAGCCCGAAGTGACAAATGCTCGGTTGGACTTTTTCAGTTATAGAGTTTGAAAAAGGCCAAAAGAAACTGCTCTGGAGATCTAGGCAGAGGGTGTGCCAAACCTTTCGCGAAACCACAGAATACGTTTTACGGTACGGGTGGTCGATCTTCGTGAATGCTGTGTTCACTGCATCGCGATCAGTAGGGCGGCCGACACGGTTTCCTAAGGATAAAGGATAAAAGCCTATAGGGGTCTCCCAATATACGTGACGGTACGCGGGAGCACAAGTCCGTGTTAGTGCCACCGACTCTCAGGAGGAATCACCCACCTTCGTAGAGATCGACAGTCACTATGTTTAACGACGCCGGAACACGTCTCTACCTAGACCTCTAGATGTTTGCGTTATGTTACAAAGCGTTGTTATGTAAATTGAGTTTATTTTAATGTTGATCTTGCTTAATAGTTTGCCTTTCAGGGTCGCCACGAGATGTATATATACAACTTCCTATATGCAATCTAAGATGAGAAGCAAATCTTTTCAATCTTTCAACTTTGAAAACCTTAATCTACTGAGGGAAAAGAAAGACACAACTTTTTCCACAGATCATAGAACACACACTAAAATGCACATTTTCCTAAATTGTCAAGCACACAGTCAAATGCAAAATGCACAATGCATGTATTTCTTTTCGTTATCCTTAATGTTGATGTAAGACAGAAAGGAAACTGTTGTATAATTTTGAATCTAATTTCAAGTAGAAATAAACAAGCTTGTCCAATAATCAAAAAGACACCTTATGATCGACTTGTTTAAACACAGGAAATGTATAGATCCAAACCATAAAATGAAAAACAAACAAACTCAAACAGCCATGAACAGTAATGAAACTAGCTCATAAGATCACAAAGACACTTTTACAGTTCAGGATCTAAGAGGCCACAGCTATACTGGTTCGCTTTTCACAATGGGAAACTGTAACTGAAACAAGAAATACTGAAAGAACATTCACAGTTTCATCACACAACTGAGGCGGAATAATGTCAAGGAGAATGGTTTACAGCAAGTACAATGACCAGCAAGCAATCAGCAAAAAAATCAGTGAAAACAGGGCTCAGACACAAAGGGAAACCTTAGCAAGACACTGGCTAACTGGACCAGCGCAGGCTCTGGTCTGTCAGTTTGATTCTCAGCGCAGTTCCCGAAGGGAGTACCTGCGCTGGAATGCAGACTGCCTGTGGACAGCCTGCACTGAGACACGAGAGTTGCGTTTACAAGGAATTCCGGGTCATAAAAAGCTCAAAAATGCACTGTTTTTGCTGAAATAAAAAGCTATAGGTCAAGTACAGGCTAAGGGATGATCAAGAGGATGAAAAGCTATCACAAAGAGTACAAGAGTCTTTTGTAGATCAGCTCTTCAAATCATGAATCTGCTCAAAAATGAGCAAGAGTAGCAGCCCCTCTACTTCGCTTTTGATATAGTCAAAAGCTTTTCGATTTGGTACTCTTTTCTTCAAGAAATGAATAGCAAAATACTACAAACACCAACAAGATACTAGGCTCCCCAGCGGAGTCGCCAGTTTGTTGTGGGGAAAAGTATCCGACTCGGATGACCCTATCCCTACTCTAAAGGTGACAGTCTTTAGCAACAACTGAAAGTAAAGCTTTGATATTTTCCTTTATGAAAGTACAGAGAGAAGGAAGAAAAGATTAACCAACCTGGTGTCTTTCGCTTAGTCGATCCTTATCCTCTCTCTTTGTCTCTTGTTCCCAGCTCCTTGCTCTCTTGGCCGGTCCAGCTACACACAGATCCTGCACAAAACAAGAGAGGAAACTACAAGATACATGTACTCATAACTGATGCATGGATTAGAGTGAATCAAATATACAAGTAAATACAATACATCAATGCAATACAAGTATATAGGAGAACATGCAAAACTTTATTGATAGAAGTAACAGGGTTCTGAGAAGGTTACAACCATTGATGGCTCCAATCCAGCAGCATCTCCCCAGCAGCAAGAACTCTCCTCTTCACCTCTAGTAAAACAATCACCCAATAGCTCTAACTGTAAACCAACAGCACCTCCTTGCTTTACACAAAATTCCAGCCTCCTTAGACCTCATAGAAGAGCTCTATATATAGGATAGAAGAAGAGAGGATGAGTCAGCTTGAGACTGACATGAAGCTGCCTTGTGTCCTCTCCCTCTTCAGTTAATCTTCAGTTCTTGAGTCCACTTGGAGATCCTTGTTTACACATGGTGATCAAGTACCTCTTACTCATCACAGGGCGAATCTCATGAACCAAGTGTCAGTTTGGAAGCTTCCTGGGCAGTTGACACCTTGCAGAATGACTGTGCCACTTGGCCAATCTCGCCCAGCGCAGGTAGCCTTCATTAGATTTGACTTCCAGCGCAGGTACAAGGAGGGGCAGTTGCATTCCAGCGCAGATGCTCAGTGGAGCAGCTGACATGATCCAAAATTAGCCTGTTTTGAAGTGTTTTCAGGTGGAGAACTGATTGGAAGTGCTGTTGTTTGATGACCTTGTTCTTTTAGGGGTAAGAACAACATGTTTAGGGACTGAGGATCCCTGTAATTATTGACATTTCATGCTCCATGTCGCGAGGCACAAAAATGTCTATAACAGAGAGGATATCTTAGATTTTTCCCATTTCTTGCCTTACCTCTTGAAATGTGTATGCATCACTCACAAATGTCTCCAAACGATAACTAAGAAATATCTCCCTTACCCATAAAATTGAGAAGATCAATCCACTCATCGCTGATGGATTTTAATAAGAGAGATTTCAAAGTCCCTTCATCTAGATCATGCATTTTAGCCCTTTTAACATTATGAGAAAATCTTTCAATGAAAGCTTCGAGATTTCCATCTTCTTTCTACATCATTTTAAAGACTTCATCCTTAAGATTGTGGGGCATACAATAATCTTTATATTTCTATAAGAATGTAGTTTTCATTTCTTCCCATGTTCTTATAGAATGTGCTCCTAAGCCCACAAACCATTTTAATGTTGCATCCTTAAGAGTTGCTGGAAACGATTTCAACTTTTGAGATTCAAGCAAGTAATCATAAGATCTACATAAGACTTCAAACTCAACGAGAAATGTTTCAAGATCCTCACTTCTTAATCCATGAAAATTTGGAAGGATGGAGGGTGAGGTGTTTTTCATTGTAGTAGTTGTATCTTCATCAAGGATAGGAAGTCCAAAGGGTTCTAAATCTCCCCTACCTCCTCTCCCTCTTCCTCCACCTCTATTTCTTCTTCTTCCTCCTCCAATCCTAGGTTTTTCACCATTAAAATTATGTACCTCTTGTTCCCCTTCTCCATCCATTGTAGATTATTCAGAACTAATATAGGGTTCTCAAGTTGGGTTTTCTGGTTCTTCTTCTAGCACTTCTAGTTCTTGTTCTTTTATCAATGTTAAATTAAAATAATATTCTTCCTCCTCTTCTTCACTAGGCACCTCTAGCTCTTGTCCTATAAGTATTTCTCCAGTTGAAGATAGGAAAACTGCTCCTTCTATTGGGGATGTAGGATCTTCTTCTTCTACTACTGCTTTGGTTGATGAAGTTGGTGAATCTATATGTTGGATTTCATATCTAAGTACCTCAGGAAGTTTATGTTTGCCTGCAAATGATGGAATATGAGTTTGAGTGGGTGGTATGGCACTACGAGGCCATGGTGGGGTGAGTCATGATGTTGGAATTAAACTTTTACCTCTACCTACAAGTCTACCTCTAGAATCACTTTCCCTATTCTTATGATTTTTTTTTTGTAAAAAGAAAAGAATCTTATTTACACTTCCCCAAAATGGCACCAAAATGTTTGGTAATTTAATTAACTTTAAATTACTTGCATAAATTATCGAACAGGAATAGTAAGTTGATGAAGTATAAGTGCACTGTATGTGCTAGATGTCCTTGGTTATTCACACCTCTAAATTAAACAGATTTATCGAAATATAGATTCTAAATTAAGTTACTGGAATGCACATAAGTAGAGCATTTTTTCCTAGAAATTAAAATGATCACATTCTTTTATCAACTACTTCAAAAGAAACTTTCACAACTCTGCATAAAAGTAAATCAATCCCACACCTATGAAAATTTATTGCACTCTTATAAAAATTATATCTAATTATGAAATCCACACAACTTATGAAAATCTCATAATTATAAATCAATCTCACACTTGTAAAATGAAATTTAACTCAGAAAAACATACACACACACTCTCTCTCTCTCTTCTATATGTTTGAATTATGCTTTGAAAGAAACTCAATTTTCTAAAGGAATCAACTTATCTATCATAATAACACACTCTTGCATGAAAAACCAAAATGAATTGAAAATATGTTCTCACTTGCTCAAAATCATAAATCACTCTTGCTTGAAATAAAACCTGTAATCAAATCCTTTGTTTTAAGAATTACAATTTTAATCTAAATCCAAACTCTCACTGTTGTTATCGTTACTTATTAAACTCAATTCATGTGCTCTTGAATCAATAAAGAAAATTAGTTAACAAGACAATCACACTACTGCTATTTAACTCAAAAATCAACAAAAGAAAACATTCTACATGATGCATCCAGAAAATAAGCTTATGAAATGAAATAAGGAAATTCTACTTAAAACCATAAAAGAACCTTACTACTTGAGGGTGCCCTCCACAAGCAGATGGTCACGAGATCCAATTAAACAATCAACCATGCATGGAAATAAGAAGGATTCTTTATAACTGAATTGAAAACAAAGTTTTTAATTCTGATTGTTGTATAACAATAATCACTATGTTTATGTTTGCTTATGAAGCCTTTTTATAAAGCCTGTATCATTAAATGCTCATAGCTTCATGCCTAGCCTCGCTTAACAAAATACTAAAATTAACTATGAAAGATATCATAATGAAATTCGTTAAAGATTTTCTATTAACAAAGGAAATCGGTAGGCGTATATATCGTTCCTCGCTCGCCTATGTAGCTAACAAAGTTGACTTTTTCCTTTGACCACGTAACTGGAAGCTTCCTTGATCAATCTAGTTCATGAAGGTAGGAAGGAATCGTGGAGTTCATTGATCGTTATCTTCCCATATATTTCTCGCTCCAGCTGGCACGCTAGAACCTATGGAAAAATGGACATAGTTGCAGAATCAGACATTAGCTACATAATCATCCAAACCAGTAGTTAAAACAAACTTTAGACTAACAATAAAGAATATTATTAACTTATGAAATACAAGACTTTTATATATTTGCCATGCCATGGATTCTGTGATTTTGTTGCACATTGAGGGATTATGATGATAAAAAGGGAGTAAAATAGGTGGAAAAAGGGTGTCAAAAAGAAGCAATTATGAGGTTCAACATAAACACTAAAAACCATGTTCAATCATGTTCCCCATAGCCAACCATGCTTGAATAAGCTCAAGCATGGTCAAACAAGCTCAAACATAGTCAGCCATGTCCATCCATGGTCAACCCAATCAACATAGTCAACCATCAATATCATGGTCAACCAATGTCAACATGTTCAACCATGGTCATCATAGTCAACCATAGTCAACCATGGTAAACCAAGTTCAACATGGCCAACTATAGTTAACCATGGGAAACAATGGTCAGCCATTTTCATCCATGCTTAACATGGTGAACCATGCTCAACCACAATCACCCATAAGCAACATGGTCAACCATAGTCAATTACAATATATCATATACAATTTTATTTTAACATGTTTAACAATGGTCACCATAGTCAATCATTTGTTGCCTATACTTAATTATAGTAAACCAAGATGAATCGTAGTTAAGTAATCATCCTCATGCATGTCGGTCATCAATTAACACAACCATATTAATAAAATGGTCGATATACATGAATTATCATCGTTTTCCACATTTCATATGTCAATCAATAACATCAATTTTAAAAGGGTGGAAAAAAACAACATTATTCCATATAGATCAACCACTTTATTAATACAATTATATCAATAAATATATATTTTTAAATTCACATCATATTATATATATATATATATAACCTTTATTTCGACGATAAACTATAATTTAGACCATCAATCATAACTTAATAATGTAATTAATCCCAAAAACAATCTCATAATATATATCATGTATAAAAACAAAAAACAAAAAAAACAAAAAACAAAAAAAACGAAACGAAACAAAACCTTTAATATATAAATATATTTGTAATCCATAAAATAAGCATGATCCTATCGAAAATTTCGTTGATTATTTCAAAATCAATCTTATGCAAAGAGATTCCTTTACTTAACATTAATTCATTAAATATATTAATCAATTTTGAATAAATTAAGCCTACACCATAGACTTTATACCATTATTGAAAACACATCGATGGAAAATTTCGTTGCTTATTTCAAAATCAATCCTATGCAAACAGATTCCTTCACTTAACATTAATTCATTAAATATATTAATCAATTTTGAATAAATTAAGTCTACACCATAGACTTTATACCATTATTGAAAACACATCGACCGAAAATTTAATCTTATTTATATATTTTATATGTACGGTTGCTCTAGTACATATAAGAGATCTAACTTACCAAGACTACCCATTACTTGCCAAATTTAATAATGGTATCAATTATTATAATGTTCCAATAACTATTCATGGCATTTGACTTTTGATTTCTGGGAGGAAGTTTACAGGTTCAAGGTGTATATTTATCTAAATATTGCAAATTAAATATCTATAAAAAACAATAAAAAATAAACAATCCATCCATCCTCTTATGTTTTCCACAATGTCTCTAAAATTGAGGGGCTACACATGACTAAGAATACCCATTAAGTCAAACACCAATTAAATCAAATAGACTCTGATCTCATTGCTGCACATGTCTAAGAATGCCCATTTTTTTTGTCAAACACCAATAAAATCAAATATACTATGATCTCATTGAGTTTGATTTAAGCATACAACAGTGTTATTTTTTGTTGATTCAAATGATTAAGTTTTATAATTGGTATTTATAATTAAATAATCATTAGCGTTATTACTTTATTATTATTATTTTTATTAGCATATAGATTAGGTTAGGTGGGCTTATATGTGATTATAAATAAGATAGTACAAAATTAATGTAAGGGATAGTAACAACGGAAATAAAGAAAGTGCATATTTGTAAGGAATGAAATGTAAATTCTCACCCTATGATATAACGATATTAAAAAAATAAAACAAACTTTGCATGTTTAAAAATTCTATCCTAGCAACCTTTTCTGCAAGGTTAACATTCAAATTTATTTGTTTTTCCTAATATAAAATATTTAGTAACATCTCTTTGCACTATTGAGGGTAATCGTTAGTATTGTGTGTTCCGTTTGACCTAAGGGATAAGTTAGTGTCGAAGTTGTTTGGATTTATTCTATAGTAGGAAGATGGTGTTTTACAGTTGTGAATAGAAGATTTTTTTTAATATATAATGTGATTATTATTATCAAAATAATTTAGAAAATAAGAATGTTTATTTAAAAAAAAAAATGAGTGATGATGATACCATGTAAATGAATAACATATCATGTGAGTATTATTATTGAAATAAATTAGAAAAAAATTATGTGAAGAAAAAAAAGATACAATATAAATGAATAAGTAAAATTATAACCATCTATATTAACATGAATATTTTAGGTGTTTAAAAGTTTGTATATTTTTATTAAATAAGTTTTACTAACATGGATTTATGATAATCCAAATATTTATTAAGTATATTTTAATATTTTAATATTATGAATGTTTGTTATGGCATGACCTTGTACCAGCACTATTCATAACTTCTTCTACTTTATCCTTTGAGAATAATGGAGAAATTATTTCCACAACCATATTTGAGGAGGTAGTTGATTTGATAATCACCCTATGAGTGACCTCAGTTAAAGATTTATTGAATAAAGGTATTACAGACTCATGTGCTGGTGTCCGTGTCTATGTTATTTAAGCAACGGATCGATCAGATTGCAAATACACAGACACTTGAAATGGAAAGACAGCAGATAAATACAGCAAGCAAATACAAGAACACAAGAAATTAATAAGGAGTTCACCCTATCCTCCAGGGCTACATCTCTGGTCCAGCTCTTCAGTGGTGGCCTTATTTTATTGTGTCTTAAGCAGAGAATTACAATGCAGGGACTCAATATGAGTCTCCTGAAAAAGGTTTGCTTGGCAGGGTGGTCATTGGATTCCCCAAGCCACTGGAGTGCACAGGCTCTGTTGCCTACTAGCTCTTTGACCTTTCGGGGATGGCTTGAATCTCTCAAGCTCTTTGGTGCTCGACGCTGCCTTTGGTCAGCTCGGCCCTCAGTTTTTTTCTACTTTTCTTTGCTTCAATGTATTCTTCTATTCTCTGTTCTTCCTCTCTGTGTTTCGTCCTCCTCTCGAGGTTCTGGTTCCTCTTCTCTGTCTTCCGTTCATGGCTTTAAGGCCATTCGTTCCCATGTCTGTTTAGTTCCTCTTTCGCCTCCATCGAATCACCTTCTGTAGTTGCACTTGGAGTTCCCTATTCAATGCCATCATCAAGCTCACATGGAGTGGCCACATGTCCTCCTGTCAACGGTGCCAGCCTACTTCGTCGATTCAATTCTTCAGTTTCGTTGTGGAATGAGTCTTCCTCCACCGTGGTGGTCAAAGCGGACCTCAAATTCTTCTAGATCGTGGCTTATTCCCTCGTTAAATCCGGTCTTGTCATTAGGCGCGACGTCAACCATTCGATCCAGATCCCCCAGATCCAACACCATCCGCTCATTTCGCGCGATTGACTTTCTCGACTGTTAGCGCGCGATGAGCAGCAGTTTTCTCTCTCCTCCACTTGCCATGCGTCAATTGCTGAGTGGAATCGCTCCGCTTTCATCCAAAACCACTTACCGTTCAAGGAGCCCCCGATCAATACTGCCGGTTTCGGAGCAGGTCCCGCCTTTTTCCTTTAGCTCTTTTTCGCCTTTCGCCCTTCGGTTCTCCGACTCTCCACGTGACTGAGTGCTCGGGACTTCGCGCTTTGAAAACCTCCTCTGTTTCCCGATCTGGGCCTCCCAAGAGCTAATTTCGCCTCTCGCGCGGTCTCCATGGGCCTCAGTCAGCACGCTTTGACCGAAGTCCTCGTCATTCCACGCCAGCTGCCACTGCCACTAGTTTAGAGGTGTTTTTGACCACTGTTTGGAATTCTTTGAAGTCTGCATTGACTTGATACAGTCATGGTTCTTTTGATAGTTCTTTATGGATCCAATTCGGATCACGGCTTTCCCACCGAAAAAGCTTTTGGACCGCCAAAAGTTGGTTTTCAAGCATCAACTAAGTGAGGGCATTATTTTCTCACTTGCCCAATCTCAATCCACTTTGCGCTGCTTGGCTTTGAACCTTTGAGCCCAATTCTGAGGTACTCCACATCTCCCCTGCGCATCGTCCTCACCTTCCTATCCAAAATTGTGTCTTCCTGCAACTCATTAAGATATTCAGGTATTAGGTCATCGATAAAAGGAAATTGGCTCTGCTCTCTAGGGTCCTCAATAATTGAAGGTTCAAACAATCTCAAGCAATCTACATTTACAATTGAGTAGATGTGCACGTAAGTTGGTAAATCAAGGCGAAAATCATTTTCACCAATCTTCTCAAGTATCCTAAAGGGTCCATACCTGATAGGCTTTAGCTTTTTACCTTCACCTTGCATCCTGTCCTTGTTAATATACAGCTAAACCTGGTCACCAACTTGAAAACAATGCTCCATCTAATGCTTGTCATGCCTAGCCTTGTATTTGGCTTGGCTCCTTTCCAGCTATTCCTGTACTGCTTGGTGGATCTCGTGGATTTTTTCAATGAACCTAGTTGCCTTGTCCACATCATTATGTCCATCAACCATGGTATTTTTACCAAAAACAAAATCCAAAGGAGACCTTGGTATGAAACCAAAACAGGTCTCAAAAGGAGATCTCTATGTAGAAGAATGTTTTTCTCTATTGTAAGCATGTTGCACATAACACAAGTGTTCATCCCAAATCTTAGGATGTTTGCTGCAATATCCTCTCAGTAACTAGATCACTGTCTTGTTAACTACTTTTGTCTGGCCATCAGTTTGTGGATGAAAAGTTGTGCTTTTCTTCAATTTTGTGTCCATTAGTTCCCACAGACTCGACTGAAACTTCCCCACAAATCGGGTGTCTCGATCAGATACAATAAAAGTGGGTAATCCAAAATGAACCCATACATGTTCAAAGGATAATTTTGCAGTCTGTTTAGCTATAATCTATTTATTACAAGGTATCAAAATACACATTTTGTTGAACCTATCCACAACAACATATAGATAATCATGACCTTTCCTAGATTTAGGCAGTCCTCCAACAAAATCCATGGAAACACTTTCCCAAGGGCGAGAAGGAATTAGCAATGGAATGTACAAGCCTAGTTTTCTATTTTTGGGCCTGCTTTTAGCACACATAGCACACCCTCTTACATATCTAGAAACTGTCTCATTCATTTTCAGCCAATAACAAGACCTTTGCAACTGTGCAACTGTTTTACTTACCCTAAGGTGACCTAATATCAGAGAAGTGTGTGCTTCCCTAATTATCTTTACTCTCTCAGTTTGTGGAGTGCATAGTTTCCCACAATGGTATAAGAGTCGGTCCTTCACATGATAGTCCAATTCTTCTACTCTTTTGCCTTGACACAAAGTTGCATATACATCTTTAAAGTCCATATCCTGAGCATATTGTTCAATGTAGCTTTCATGTAGTACATAATTATGCTTAAGTATGGTAGATGCATTTATAATGGGTCTAGATAACATGTCTTCAACCTTGTTATGTATGCCCTTTTTATATCTGATGACTAAATGAAACTGTTGTAGAAAACCCATCTATCTGTAGTGTCTTGATTGCTACAACTTAGTTTGGGAGTGTAGATATTGAAGTGGTTGATGATCAGTATGTATTACTGTCTCTTTGCCCATTAAGTAATGTTTCCACTTTTTTACACTCTGAACTAATGCATACAATTCTTTATCATATGTTGGATAGTTAACTATTATAGGATTAAAAGTCTCATAATGGTAGCATATGGGTTTACCGTGCTGTGTCAACACTGCTCCCATGCCATAGTCACTGGTATCAGTTTGGATCTCAAATGGTCTTTGTAGATCAGGTAGTGCTAGTACAGGTGTTGTACTAATCTTTTCTTTCAAGGTGTCGAATGCTTTCTTATGTTTGCCTCCCCACTGAAACACCTTATTCAATCCTGTTAAAGCATGTAAGGGAGCTGCAATTGAGGAAAAGTTAGAAATGAACTTCCTCCAATATTATGTTGCTCCTAAAAAGATTCTCACTTCTGTAGCAGACTTGGTTTTAGGCCAGTTTACAGTGACTGCCACTTTAGAGGGATCTATTTTCAATTCACCTCCCCCTACTATATGACCTAAGTAGTTTAGAGATGTTTTTCCAAATTCACATTTTGAGAATTTAACATAAACTTTTTCTCTTTTCAAAACATCTAGTGTCTACTTAACATGCTTTAGGTGTTCTTCCCACGTTTTACTAAAAATCAGAATGTCATCCAGGTACACAATAACAAAATCATCAATAAAAGGTCTGAGTACATCATTCATTAATCTCATGAAAGTAGCAGGAGCATTAGTTAAGCCAAAAGGCATAACCAGCCATTCATACAATCCCCGCTTTGTTTTGAAAGTAGTCATCCATGCATCTTGCTCTGCAACCCTGACCTGATCGTATCCGCTGTGCAAATCCAACTTGATGAAATAAACAACTTCCTTCAATTGATCTAAAAGATCATCTATGCGAGGAAGGGATAACGATTTTTTATTGTTATATTATTCGGTGCTTGGTAATCAATGCACATTCTCCACGAGCCATCTTTCTTTCTCACCAAAACGATTGGTGACCCACATGGTGATGTGTTAGGCCTGTTGAACCCTTTCTCGAGCAACTCCTGCACCTGCTTCTTGATTTCAGAATTCTCTAAAGCATACAACATATACATTCCAATGTTAGGCAATGGAACATCTTGCTACAAAATAATATCATGTACTATTCCCTTTTTGGGTGGCAGACCTTTAGGTTCTTGAAATAAGACATCATACTCTGAAACAACCTTTTCTATATCAGCTTGCTGTTCAGCATTACAGCCCTCAAATACATTGGTTTTATCAGATTTCTTTTCCTTTACAACCATCAGTAAGAATTGTTTGCATGAATTTATCATTCTTTTCATCTACCCTGAGTTTATGAGAGTATAATTATTCTTGAGCTTATGAGCTCTTACAAAGTATTCAATTCCATCTTTAACAAGTAGATACTTGTTTTCAGCTCTATAGAAGATAGTCTTTCTATCATACAAGTAAGGGCTTCCTAAAACAATTCCACATATATCCAAAGGAATTATGTCTAACTCAACCTCATCTACAAATGCTAACCCAAAAGAAAACTTGAGTTTGCACTATCTAGTCACTTGTAGTTGTGCTTTATCATTCAACCATCCTAATAGGTATGGTCTCTTATGAGGTGTAGTTGCTAATCCCAATTTCTTTACAATTGCTTTAGAAATTAGATTTACTTGTGAGCCACTATCAAACAGAGTATCAATATTTTGATTTTTGGAAAAAAATTGAATATGGAAAAGCTCATGTCTTTTTCTCTCATTTTCTTCATCAATAACAGATTGAGTAGAATTACTAGTCGATGCTTCAGAATTCTTACCTTTTATACCTGTGGCTGGAATAATTGTTTCATCTCCTGAGTCTGACCCCAAATCTTTCTAAATCGCTGCAGTAGTCTTCTTCTTCTTGCCCTCAAACTTCTTAGGTCTCAGCTCTGGATGCAGAATCCAACAATGCTCATCATCATGCCCATCCTTTCTACAGTGAGTGCACAAAGCTTTACTTTTCTATGCAATGTTAGCCTTCCTTGCTTTCCACTTCTACTTTTCTTTCTCCTTTCTCTTGCTTGCAGTGTGTTGGGATGGTCCCCCAACTTCTGGATTTCCATTCTTTCCTCTAGCTTCTAGATGAGTAGCTTATACAGATACCTCATCTATACTAGTGGATTGAACATGAGGATGGTATGACTCATGTAGCTATGTAGAACACCAATGTACTTCAAAAGAATCTCTGGTGAGTCTAATGAAATACCCAGAATCAATGCTCTCTTTCTAAATTCTTTATTATACCCTTGCACACTTTGCCCTTTCAACTGTCGAAGAGTTTGCCAACTCATCATGGCTTGTTGCATGTAGGCCAATGGATAGAACTACTTTTTAATTGCAGAAACAAACTCACTCCAGGCAGAGATGGTCTTACCATGTCTTTTCATATCAACTTGGGTTCTGCCTTCCCACCAAACCAAGGCAGTGCCTCCTAGGCATAGGCTTGCCAGCTGAATTTTGCTCTTGTCTGAGTCTATGTTATGTACTCTGCAATACACATCAATTTGTCTAATCCAATTGTCCAACTTTTGAGCATTTAGCTCTCCATCATATATAGGCAAATCAAACTTAACATCTAGCTTGATCAAAGATGCTTTCTTATTATGCATAGGACTATTAGGAGGTGCAAGAAAGCTTTCCTCTTTCCCTTTTCCCTTGGAGTGGTCATCGAAGTGAGACCCATCTTCTTCTTTATCTTGTTTATAACCTAAGGAGTCTTCATCCTTATGCTTTCTAAAGTCCTTATACATTTCTTCTACCATAGACTTTATCGCTAGGAAACTCTCTATGAATTGAGGGTCTGGCCCCACAGCACCTTCTGCTGACATTTTCTTCCGAGGATAGACTCTCTCAATTTCAAGATTAGTTTCCACCAACTCTCCTTCTCCTAATTTGAGCTTTGATCTAGTGAGCATTCAACAGCTAACCAACACAAGCTTGTCTAACCTTATAGCCTAAAGCTCTGATACCACTCAATCTGATAATCACCCTATGAGTGACCTTAGTTAAATATTTATTGAATAAAGGTATTACAGACTCATGTGTTGGTGTGTGTGTCTATGTTATTTAAGCAACAGATTGATCAAATTGCAAATACACAGACACTTGAAATGGAAATACAGCAGAGAAATAGAGCAAGCAAATACAAGAACACAAGAAATTAATAAGGAGTTCACCTTATCCTCCAGGGCTACATCTCTGGTCCAGCTCTTCAGTGGTGGCCTTATTGTATTGTGTCTTAAGCAGAGAATTATAATGCATGGACTCAATATGAGTCTCCTGAAACAGGTTTGCTTGGCAGGGTGGTTCTTGGATTCCCCAAGCCACTGGAGTGCACAGACTATGTTGCCTACCAGCTCTTTGACCTCTCAGGTCTGACAGATCCTCTCGGGGATGGCTTGAATCTCTCAATCTCTCTGGTGCTCGACGCTACCTTTGGTCAGCTTGGCCCTCTGTCTTCTTTCTTCTTTTCTTTGCTTCACTATCTTCTTCTGTTCTCTATTCTTCCTCTCTATGTTTTGTCCCCCTCTCGGGGTTCTAGTTCCTCTTCTCTGTCTTTCATTCATGGCTTTAAGGCCATTCATTCCCATGTTTGTTTAGTTCCTCTTCCGCCTCCGTCGAATCACCTTCTACAGTTGCGCTTCGAGTTCCCTGTTAAGTGTCATCATCAAGCTCACAGGGAGTGGCCACATGTCCTCCTGTCAATGACGCCAGCCTACTTCGTCGGTTCAATTCTTTGGTTTCATCATGGAATCAGTCTTCCTCCACAGTGGTGGTCAAAGCAAACCTCAAATTCTTCTAGATCGCGGCTTATTCCCTCGTTAAATCCGGTCTTGTCATCGGGCGTGATGTCAACCGTCCAATCTGGATCCCCCAGATCTAATGCCATCCGCTCATTTCACGTGGTTGACTTGCTCGACCGTTAGCACGCGATGAGCAGCACTTTTCTCTCTCCTTCGCTTGCCATGCGTCGATCGTTGAGTGGAATCACTCCACTTTCATCCAAAACTGCTTACCGTTCAAGGAGCCCCCGATCAATATTGCCAGTTTCGGAGCAGGTCCCGCCTTTGTCCTTAAGCTCTTTTTTCGCCTTTCGCCCTTCGATTCTCCGGCTCTCCATGCGACCAAGCGCTCGAGGCTTCATGTATGACTGAGTATTCTTCTATTTTCATGTGTTATTGATTTATCAAAAACCTCCTCTGTTTCCCAATCCGAGCCTCCCAGGGGCTAATTTCACCTCCCGCTCGGTCTACATGGGCCTCGGTTAGCGCGCTTTGACCGAGGTCCTCGTTATTCCATGTTGGCTTCCACTGCCACTAGTTTAGAGCTGTTTTTGACCGCTGTTTGGAATTCTTTGAAGTCTATCCTGACCTAATACAGTCATGGTTCTTTTGATAGTTCTTTATGGATCCAATTCGGATCAGTAGTTCACTTGTTAGTGATTCCTAGGCACATTAATTCCATTGGAAGAGGAAAAAGGAGGACTTGATCAAATTTATCAATGTAGCTCCTTTGTCTTCAACAAATGAACAAAAGAAAGTGATGTTAATAGATGCTCTAACATTTAATTTAATCGATGGGTGATCTTCAATTAAGGCTTTTGACAAGGAAAAGTGTCTAGGCTACCACTAACATGTACGGGTAACTAGAGGAGTTTTTTTCACTTAGATACAATAATTTCATAGATGAGATATATGGTCTTTCCATGGACACTTGGCCATAGATATTTCTTACATTTTCACAACTCACTCAAATTTGATGATTATGCATATGAAGGCTTCATATATATTGTACATTGTTATACTTTATTGCATTTCTTAATATTAGGTGTTTGTGCATCGTGCACTTATCATTAAAGTGGTGATAATTGGTTAAGTCAAATAATGGAACATAACACTTTAAATTTATGTCATTTTCCTAATTTTTTCATGGTGGGTCGCAACAATCCATTAGATAAGTGTTGTCACTCTTTGGTTCAGTTGTTTTATTGGGGCTTTGTTGGCTTATTGGGGCCTGACCCAGGTTCAAAGTTAAGTTAGCCAAACAAATCCCAGTACTACTGGCCCTTTCAGCAATAGTCCGTAGAGTGCGGACTGAGTTCTCACCCGAAGTAGTATGGGAGCATGTTAGAACCAGGTTTCCGCACCTTGTAGATGTTTGATAAGTTCAACTTGTAGAATTTCCCACTGTAGATCAACAGATTATGCAATATACTAAAGAAAAATACAAGATCTACTTCTACAATAAACTTGCGGAAGCTTAATCAAATTGAGCAAGATCAAATAGAACACATATAATTTAGAATGAGAATCAATCACACATGAACATAGAAGAATACTCTGTGGAAAGCCTTAGTTAAAAACCCCAATCTCTATATTATCATACAAGTAGAAATATGTTCAGATTACACAAAGAATCAGCTCACAAGCTATCCTGCTCTCAGTACAATCGAACTGCTGCCCATAGAAAGTCAAAGGCTTCTCACAAACCTTCTCCTCTACCCTCCAAGCCTCCTATTTCCTTGCGCAGTTTCTCCTGGGGTCCAATGCTGCCACCTGTGTGAATTTACCTCTCACACAACACATTAAACTCAAAAGTAACTGCACAGTCCTGAAGGAGATAATTCCTTCTGCATGGATGAGTTTCCTATATAGGAAAAATCCTCCAACTGATAGTACATTGTCCCTTCCTCTGATCTCAATTGGGTCTCTGACTGAACTAACATGCATGAGTTAATTATGAGAGAATATTCAGTTATTTGAAGTGCATTAGTTACATGCATGCATGCATTAACTACTGAACTCACAATTAGTTCCACAAACTATTAGAACTAATCTAACTAGACTTAACTTAGATAACTGAGCTAACTAATTACAACTCATCCTGATCTCCTTTAATCAAGGGATAACTTCCTCAATCAATGGAGAAATTATTGCATGTCTTCACATAGACTTCATGTTTGATTTTCTCCAACTAATTAACTTAAGATGAATTAATTAATTATTTTACAAAAAGTTGCTAAGATCAAATTCAAATTTTAAATCTCAATTTAAGTTCAGGGACTAACTAAAATTGGAATCTATCCCGAAATGCTATTTATAGCATTGTTATTTCTAGCATTTCTATTTTTTAACATTTCTTGTTGCCATTTTCAACACTCCCTCTCAACAAGAAAGGCATTCAACTTGAACCCGATCCTAAACCTTTGGAATGTTTTGCATGCAACACTTCTCCCAAGTATTGTTGCTCCAGCAACTCTAGAAGCAAAAAAAATCTCCCAAATGACCTCCCTATTGGGCTAGAAACATCCTCTGATGCTGAAGCTTCCTCTGCCGCTGACAAGTGCTCCCTCTATGACCTCTGAGCTGCTACAACATTCCATTCATCTTGCACCATTGCACACCTCTTTGTGTCATCCTACACTGGTGCAACACTCCTATGCCTCTCACATTGTTGTAGCCTGCTAGCTTTGCGCTATCTTGGGATTCCTGCACTATAACTCTCTCTGCTGCTCCATCTGCATTTGTCTCTACCCACTCAGCCAGTCCTACTACTCCTCGTCAGGGCTCCCGTAGCAAGGTCTAATCAAAGAGGTTAGGTACCTCAGTGATCCTACCCCTATTCCAGCCTTCTTGGGACTGTCACTCCACATCGCCCCACTTCTGACCTGGAGGTATGGATGCATGTGATCCCTCTACCCACTTGGATCAAAATTTCCCCCTACTGGAGGTCTCTACATGAGTGGATTCCTCCACTCAATATCCTCTTGGCTTCTCCAGTTGTGGCTAATCCGCAACCTCCTGAAGCTGCTTCACCAATTGTGGCTCCTCCACAATTGTTTGAGACTTCTTCTGGCTCTGCATGTTGAGAGGTAATGTACTCTCCCTCTCAACCACCAGGTCTCCAACAGTTTCCTTGCTCCTCAAGGCTTTGCATGTATCTTGAACCTCAAGAGCATATAGGTTCTTGACTTGTGAACCAATCTGCTTCACCTGTCCCGTGGTGATGTGTCTAAGGAAAACCTTTCCCTTACTAAAGACTACATCATAGCCTTTGTCTTCTAGCATCATGATCGATACCAAGTTTTTCTTCAGTCTTCGCACATACTTCACATCTGTCAAGGTAATGTGAGATCCATGCTCCCTCTGAAAAACAACTCTGCCTACTCCTGAGACACTATACTTTTCATCATTACCCATAGCTATGAGTATCTGGAGATCTTTCTCCTCCAAGGTATTGAACAAACTCTTATCGCCAGTCACGTGGAATGAAGCTCCACTTTCAAGAAACCAACAACATCACACCATGGATGAAACCATGCATGCGAAGAGGGTTAAATCCAACTCGAACTGTGAGGCCAATGCGTCACCTTCAGATCCTTCCTTGGATCCCATCTTGGATTTCTTCAGTGGACAATTTGTAGCAAAATGGCCCACCTCATGACAATGAAAGCATCGCACTTTCAATTTGTCAAACTTCTTCCCACCATAGGAAGAACTGGATTTGGAATGGGACCCTTTCCCCTTCCTCACCTTACTTGCTAAGGTTAGATTTTCCTCATCATCTTGCTGTGATGAGGATCCATCTCTGGTTCTTCTTCTTATCTCCTCCTGCATCAAATCCTACCAAAGTCATTCCCAATTTGGCAGTTTTTCTCTTCCATTTACCAAGTCTTGGTAGCTATGCCAGCTCTTAGGAATACCGAGGAGTGCAAGACTCACCATGTCATCATCAATTTTCATGATCCCTACACTTCCAAGCTCATCCCTGCAAGTGGTGAGCTTGTTCAAATATGTAGAGATCGTGTCGCCCTTTTCACACTTGATTTTCCGAAGCTTGTCTTTCAGCGCTAGCTTCCTCTAATCATTATTGTTCTGATATATATCTTTCAATGTTTTCCACATCGAAAATGGTGTCTCCTTCCCATGGAGACTTGAGACTATGTGGTCTCAAACTCCCTCCAGAAGGATTCTCCTTTCTCTAGCCACGCATTTCTTCCATTCCGCCAATTCTATAGCATTAACCGTTGCGGGCTTGGGGACTTCTTGATCAATGAAGTCCTTTAGACCATTATCCTCTAATACTGCTTCCATGTGATCCTTCTAGGCTATATAATTCAAGCTGCCATCAAGGGCATACTCGAGTCTTAAACGTTGGACGCCATTGTGGAAATTTGAGATGTGATAAGAATTCGAATTCTATAATCAGGAACTTGAAACTTCAAACTTCTCCCTTCTTTGTATATTGTTCTTCACTTTGATCACCTTTGCTCCGATACCATGTAGAATTTCCCACTGAAGATCAACAGAGTATGCAATATACTAAAGCAAAATACAAGATCTACTTCTACAACAAACTTGAGAAAGCTTAATCGAATTGAGCAACATCAAATAGAACACATATAACTGAGAATGAGAAATCAATCACACATGAGTACAGAAGAATACTCTGGGGAAAGCCTCATCTAAAAACCTTGATCTCTATATTATCATACAAGTGGAAATATGTTCAGATTACACAAAGAATCGGCTCACAAGCTATCCTGCTCTCAGTACAATCGAACTACTGCTCATAGACAGTCAAAGGCTTCTCACAAAACTTCTCCTCTACCCTCCAAGCCTCCTATTTCCTTACGCAGTTTCTCCTGGGGTCCAATGCTGCCACCTGTGTGAATTTAACTCTCACTCAACACATTAAACTCAAAAATAACTGCACAGTCCTGAAGGAGATAATTCCTTCTACATGGATGAGTTTCCTATGTAGGAAAAATCCTCCAACTAATAATACATTGTCCCTTCCTCTAATCTCAACTGGGTCTCTGATTGAACTGACATGCATGAGTTATTTATGAGAGAATATCCAGTTATCTGAAGTGCAGTAGTTACATGCATGCATGCATTAACTAACTGAAGTCACAATTAGTTCCACAAACTGTTGGAACTAATCTAACTGGACTTAACTCAGATAACTGAGCTAACTAATTACAACTTAGAGTACAACTCATCCTGGTCTCCTTTATTCAAGGGATAACTTCCTCAATCAATGGAGAAATAGTTGCATGTCTTCACATAAACTTCATGTTTGATTTTCTCCAACTAATTAACTCAAGATGAATTAATTAATTATTTTACAAACAGCTGCTAAGATCAAATTCGAATTTTAATTCTCAATTTTAGTTCAGGGACTAACTAAAATTGGAATCTATCCAGAAATGCTATTTCTAACAATGCTATTTTTAGCATTTCTTGTTGCCATTTTCAACACAAATGGTCCATGGTTTGACCCTGCATGCAGGTTGCTTCGCGCACTTTCTCGTACCTTGCAGCCTGATACACTGCCTTCGTGTAGCCCTACCCAGGGGATGAACGTCGTGCTCTGCATTATTACCCAAGACCTTACTGGTATTCCAATGTTAGTTGATTATCTTAGCCTAGTTGTGTGCTTTAGATTATACTTAACAACATAAACTATTCATACAGGGGCGTGTAGTAAATAAACAATATATTTGCAAATTATATCAATCATTCATTAACCCAAGAACAAATACACAAAATTATAACAAAACTTCTCTTTATTAATTCCTTCCTCAGTTACAGACTCGACTTCGCCCTGCGCACTCAGCTGCAGGGTTTCGCGCACTCAGTTGTGGACTACTAGGCCTCTGCGCACTCAGCTGCGGAGCCTTCTCCTACTCTATGACCCAAAGACACACTTTAATTTACGACTCAGTCACCTATACTTGTTTTCTACTTCTCCTTTACACTTAGAGCCTCGCCCTGTTTATACAATCCTATGGTCTGCGGATCATGGGTAGGTATATCTAGCCGACATTACATTATAAAACTAGGGCGGACAACCCTGTGACTCTATCATACTTTCATGCCCCGCGCCCAAAATTCGCGAAGCTTTATAACAAGATTTGGTAAACACTTGGACTTTGAGCCCCAAAACATGCCTTGGGGGGATTCCATGCCCAATAGGCCCCCAACACAAAGATCGTGACTCACGCTCAAGTCACTCTGTCAGCACAGAAATCTTTGCACGGAGTCCCTCCAACTGTTCTCAAACTGTGCGGAGGTCAGCAGCGCATTGAGTTGCTACTTGTTGGATCTGTTACATTCATTGTTCTAAGACGTCTGTGTCCGAACCGCTTCTCTCCATCTATGCCGGTATCCCTTGCATTTGTTAATAGTCCCGCACCTTTGTTCGGAGCCTTGGAGCGCGAAGCCTGTGCTTCCGTCGGTTAGTTAGATAATCGGGCCACCCATGTAAGGCTTCAAGCAGCTGCCATTCAATTTTCCTAGGAAAGTCTCTCCATTTAGTTTGACTAGTTGTACAGTGCCTTTGTCTATGACCTCCTTAACCATGTATGGTCCTAGCCAATGCATTCTGAACTTTCTCGGGAATTTTTCAAACTTACTGTCATATAGCAACACTAAGTCATTTACCTTGAAGGTGTGCAACTTAATATAGCAATCATGACTGGAATTTTCATGATGCTTTTGTACCTGCTGATGAAAACCAACCAGGAACCATTCCTCCTAAAGTTCTTCCAATTGTGCGAGCCTTTCTTCCATAGCTTCATAGTCTTTCATACCTGTGAGCGCTGCTATGCGTAGACTAGGTACAATATACTCCATCCGCATCACAGTTTCCATGCCATAAACTAACTGGAAAGGTGTTTTTCCCATCAGTTTCTTGCACATTGTCCGATAAGCCCATAGTACTATAAGTACGCACAGGTCCCAATCACTTTGCTGCACATTGCACACTTTGGTTAGCGTAGTATCTAGTATTTTATTGAATGCTTCTACTATCCCATTGGCTTGTGGGTGATACGCTGTGCTTTTCTGATGATACATCTATTTGGTCAATTTAGAGTGTCCTAAATTGCTATACTAATTATCAATCTGGGAGTCGTAAACTTCTGAAGTGAGGCGCACTATATATGCAAGATAACTGATTTCTTAATTTTTTTTCGTTTTTTATTTTTAGCTTGTTTTTGGGTTTATCTTCATTGATTCCCTAATGTAAATGTGGCAATCCTAAAACATAAGTATGGATATAAGTGTTCAAGGCAATGGTGTCCCTTAAAATGATTTCCGAACTTCAAAATTTTCAAAAAGGTTTTAAAACATGCAATGATGAAATTAATTCCTAAAAGATAATGAAAATGTGCCACTATTCTAATTAAACAAACAGTGAGCTATTGAACATGAAACCCAGTGTCCTTGCTATTGTCTAAATATAAAAGAAACTGAACTCAAAGAAATCCAAAAATTGCAAGCAAAGTAAACTAAAATCAAGTTACATCAACTCATATTCTGACCCTTCACCATTTGTCTCGCTTTGGCTTTTGGAGGCAATCATAAACAACTTGAGAAACCTGATATCTAATTTGAAGAAAATAAAACTAGTATCAATCTACACACTCATACTTCAATCCCTCACCATTAGTCTCACTATGGCTTTCGGAGGTAACTGAAAATGACATGAGCAATTCAATAACTAATCTTGCAGAAAAATAAACTAATATCAAACCACACACTCATATTTCAATCCCTCACCATTAGTCTTGCTATGGATTTTGGAGGTAACTGAAAATGACATAAGTAATTTAATATCTATCTTGCATAAAAGTGAATGAGAAAAACTAAAATAAATAAAATAGTGTTGGAACTAAGAACTAAGAAAAATAAATCAGCAGAAGGACAAGAATAATTTCATGTCATTAGTCATTATAAAACTATGTGCAAATCCCCGGGCTGCCTACTGTAATTTGAAACAAAGACACTAATCAGTTAACAACATTGTAAAGCATAAAAACTATGGACAGCAATCAACATTAATACCATAAGAAGTGAAATATATGCAAGTGAATGATTATGGCATAAGGAACGTAAAGAAATAAAGCATAAAACTATACAACAATTAACAAAACCTCGGTGTGTACAGGGGCCCTCTGCACAACCTCGGGCAATCAGCAATCAACCACGAATTGAGCTTATAAACATAGTCTTCTCATGTATTAAAATGCAGCCATAACATAGAAATAAAGTCACAGCACAATGGGCTCATTAATAGTCAAAATTACATTACAAAAGCTAGCTACTATGCGTATGAGAACACTTTATTTAGAACAGAGGATGACATAACTACTTTCCTAAAATCTGCGCTGATAAAAGACACATGAACAACCATGTCCAGGAATCTAGCATTATGGCAGCCGTGAAGATTAAATCTATGGAGGGTGGTTGTTGGATTCGGTTCATGGAGCAGTCCACAGGTGTTGATATGGCCCCAGAAATATAGGAATAGCCACGCAAGTCTTCACGTGGTGAAAAACATAGTTTTGTCACCGTAAGACTCTTACGTTGACCACCGCTTAACTACCTTTGACCACAGCCTTCTTTGGTGAATTCGACTGAGCCAATAGTACTCGGTCCATGTCCACATCATTTGCAACTTGCCCATGTGGCTGGATTTGCCTGAAGACACCTGCAACATAGAATTTAACAAAAAGGTTGCGGAAAGTTGAACTAGCTACGGAAAGTTACAAGATGTTGTAGCTGAATGAGAAAAAATCTAATTCAAATAGCAGACACAAAACATAGTTAGGAAACCACTTTATATGCTCTTTTTAAACTAATATGCAATGATTTGATAGCTTAGGAGGTCCAAGTAAATGGAAAAAGGGCTAGAAAGGTGTATAGGGAAGATGCAAGTTTGGGGCTCAACATACCCCCACTGTGAAGGTGTTGCATGTCTTCATGCAACCAAAATTTTGATCATCCTCCCTTCAGTCCATGTGCTCTAAAGCTTCTGCTAGTACATCCAGTCCTCTTCTCCTATTCCTTGGTACTACTACCATCCTAGGCTTCCTCATCAAACATCTGAATTTGAGACTGATCAATTCTCTACTCAACTTCCTACACTTTATATTAGATATCATTTTTTGGGATTCAACTGCGTTAAGTAAGTCATTCAAACGTATGACCATTTCCATGAGAGGTAGTCGTAACTGACTAATTTCTCATGATTTTTGAATAGTTCACTTAGCACTCATTGCATCGGGTGATGCTCACAGGGGTGAAGAAGTGGGATTGAAACTAGTGAAATGTGGAGAACGAATCACATAGCATCAATCATCACTTCCGGGGCTTGCACCCGGTAACCAGGACTTCCCAGGAGGTCACCCATCCCAGAACTCCTCTGGCTCAAGCGCGCTTAACTGTGGAGTTTTCCCCACAATCAAGCCCAGATGTAACATAGAGTTGTCATGAATGATCTTTTCCAATCTGCTTTGCTCCTTTAATGTTTCATTTTCTTGTTTAATGTTTCTGTTTAATACCTCCAATTCAAACACTTCGTGTTTCAATGATTGGACTTGTGCTTCTTGTGCTGTGTGAGGTAGAGTGGATGACGTGCTCAGGCCTGCAGCTGTCTTCTCTAAGGATTCTAGATAATCATACACCTCTTGTTGATTTGGGTCTATTTCAGGTGTTTTCCTTGGGCTGACCCCAAAGTCTTGTTGAGGAGGACTGATTTCTAACTCTGGCCAAGAAGGACTCATGTCAACATCTGGAGGATTGGTTTCAATATTTAGCTGAAGATGAGGTGGGCTACGGCCAGCTGGAGGTTTCTCCGGTGTTTCCCCACCCAAGTCAATAAAGTGGGGTCCTTTTATTTGTGCTTTCCTCCACTTTCCTCTAAGCCTATTGCTTCTTATTAAAGGATGTGGGCTAGTACTCTCTACTTCCATACTATGTTTTCCTTTTTCTTCCTTCTTTGATGTAGCTGCTTGTTTTCGAAGATGCACTAGTATTTCAGACAATACTTGATGGTCTTCTTCTAAACAAGGTTCTGGTGATTGGTATACATCCTCTATATTTCTTTTCCCTTTCAATTTTCTTTGTTTTCTATCCTTAGTTATTTCCTCCCTCTCTTTTTGATCAACTTCTTTGGTTTTGCTAATAGGAGGGTCTTGAATTATTGCACTTTTCTCCTTTCTCCTACTCCTTCTTGGTGTACTTCTTTCAAGTGCCTCGGATGGCTCTTGAAATTAGTTTCTCACTAAAAACCGTTCCCAGCACTACAACAAAACCAACGATTAGCGTCCCTTTTTACTTCTTTTTTTGCATCTAGAGCCCATTTTTGGTGTTATTTGCATCCATTTATCAAATATGGTGCAAAACGTGACACAAAATTTGCATCAAGTTTTGCACCAAATCTTACACCAAGTTTAGCACCAGGTATTGCAATAGGTTTTGCACCATGTTTTGCACCAAATTTTATGCCAAGTTTTGTGTCATCCTTTGCACCAGGTTTTGTTCCAGGTTTTGCATCAATTTTGGCATCTATTTTTGTTTGACATACTTTTGCATCCTCATTTGCATCCACTTTTTGCACCTACACTTGCATCAACTTTTGCATCGACTTTTGCATCCTTTTTTAAATCATTTTTTGCATCCATTTTTTCATCCATTTGTGCATCACTTTTGCGCCACGTTTTACATCGAGTTTTGTGTCTAGTTTTGCATATAATTTTGCATCTACTTTTGTTGCATCCACTTTTCCATCTTGTTTGGCATCCATATTTACATCCTCTTTTCAATCTATTATTGTACCCACTATTGCATCTAATATTTTTGTGCCACAATTGGCGCCTAGTTTCGCACCTCCTTTTGCACCCACTTTTGATTATAATTTTGCATCCACGTTTTCATCCTCATTTGCATCTAGGTTTTCATCAACTACTACATCTATTTTTGCATCCCTTTTTGTATCCAATTTTGGACCAGGATTTGCATCGGGTTTTGTGTCTCGTTTTGCATCTACTTTTGCATCGACTTCTATTGCATCCAATTTTGCATACAATTTTGCATCCACTGTTACACCCATTTTAAATTTCACTTTTTGCATCCCTTTTTACATCTTCATTTGCATCATACTTTGATTCTTTTTTTTCATCTATCATTACATCCACTTTTGTTATGCCATAATTTGCACCATGTTTTGCACTCACTATTGTATCCACGTTTGCTTCCAATTTTGCATCCATGTTCACATCCTCTTTTGCATCAAATATTGCATCTATTTTTGCATCCACTTTTGTGTCAGGTTTATGCATTGGGTTTTGCATCTCGTTTTGTATCTACTTTTGCATCTACTTCCATTGTATCCATTTTTTTCATCAGATTTTGTTTTGCCTGTTGCATCAATGTTTTCTTCCACTTTTACATCCATTTTTGCATCTTATTTTGCATATTTTTTGTCTATTGTTACATCCACTTTTGTTGCACCATATCTTGCACCTACCATTGCAACCACATTTGCTTCCACATTTGCATCCACATTTGCATCCTCTTTTGTGTTCAAGTTTGCATCAGATATTGTATATGCTTTTTCATCCCCTATTGTATCCACTTTTGTTTCATCCATTTTTGCATCTACTTTTGTTTCCGTTGTTGCATCCACATTTGTTTCACCACAGTTTGTGCCAAGTTTTACACCTACCATTGGACCCATGTTTGCTTCCACTTTTGCCTTCATGTTTGCATCCAAGTTTGCATTGACAACTGCATCTACTTTTTCATCCACTTTTGTGTTAGGTTTTTCATGTTGTTGTGCATCTACTTATGTTGTATCCAATTTTCATCCAATTTTACTTCTATTGTTGCCCCCATTTCTATGTTCTCTTTTGCATCCCTTTTCCAACACTCATCATATTTTCTGCATT
Source organism: Pinus tabuliformis (assembly GCA_031772625.1). Classification (NCBI taxonomy): domain Eukaryota; kingdom Viridiplantae; phylum Streptophyta; class Pinopsida; order Pinales; family Pinaceae; genus Pinus; species Pinus tabuliformis. Next base: position 756,890,665 of record CM062816.1, read on the forward strand.
GATGATATTCCTTATGGCATTGAAAATTATGAACAATTGATGACAATGTCAATAATATTGACAATGATGAAAATGAAGATGATGGCGATGGCATGAATTGTGATTATGATGATAAAGACGATAGTGGTTACAATCACATTAATGATGATGATGGCAATGATTATGATGATGACGACGCTAATGACCTTGGCGAATCTTCCCAATTTTAGATGTTGTCATTGTCATAATCATAAGCATTATCTTTGGTGTCATCATCATCATTTTCATCTAGGGCATCATCAAAAACAATAATGGCATGAATGATGATGATGATTACAACAATGTTGATAGAAATTACATTAATGATGATGATGGGGATGATAAAAATGACAATGACAATGATAATGGTGGTGATGATGATGATCATCGATCATCTCTCAAAAATAGAGTTGTTATTTCTCTGACGTATATCAATGTGTCCTAAACAACCCTTTTCTAGCACTAATCACATTTTTTGGGTTGATGATATTTCTTACAACGTCTATAATTATAAACAATTGCAAACAATATCCATAATGATGATGATGATGGAGCTGATGATGATGGCATGAATGGTGATTATGATGATAATGTAATGATGGAAATAACGATGACAAGGATGATGGTGATGATAATGACAATGATTATGATAATGAGAATGAACAATTACTAGTTTCACTACCATCTTCTGGATACATATTACTATCATACTTTTTAAATTTTTTGTCTCTCTTGAGGTATCTTACTATAATGGTGTTGTCAACACTAGAAAGATATCTTGTTGTAATGGTGGTTCTAATGTTAGAACTAGCAAAGTTTTTGTTAAATTTTGGTTAAAAAAATCGATTTATGCAATTATTTTGACAATCTATGTAAAAAAGTAAATAACATCCAATTATTTTTACTGTAGTCCCATTGATTATCATGAATTCACCAGTCTAAAGACCATCTTCTACATACATATTATTATTAAACTTTTTGCATTATATCCCTCTTATATCTTGGTGTAATGGCAGTATTAGCACTAAAAAAATATCTTGTTGTAATGGTGATGTTAGTATTAGCACTAAAAAAATCACTAAATTTTGGTAAAAAAAAGTTTATCATTTATTTATTTTTAATTTGGGAAATTTTTGTTTTTATTTTTTTTGTTTTTAATTCTATTTTTATGGAGTAATATTTTTTTTGGTTGAATTTTGGTAGTAACTAGTTTTTGGTCGAATCATATGTATTAACCATGTTCTTTATGCTACAAGTCTAATTGTTGGGACAAAATTGCTCTTTCAAATAAGTTGCAAAAGCTATTTTACATCTATTGTTGCACCCATGTTTACACCCACTTTTACATCCCTTTTTGCATCCTATTTTTCATCTTCATTTGCTTCTTTTTTTGCATCTAGCATTACATCTACTTTTGTTGTGACAAAATGTGTTCCATGTTTTGCACATACGGTTGTACCCACATTTGCTTCCAATTTTGCATCCATCTTCACATCCTCTTTTGCATAAAATATTTCATCTATTTTTGCATCCACTTTTGTGTTGGGTTTTGCATCTCATTTTGTATCTTCTTTTGCATGTACTTCCATTTCATCCATATTTTGCATCCAATTTTGTTTCTCATGTTGCACCCGTGTTTGCATCCACTTTTACATCCCTTATAGCATCTTGTCTTGCATCTAAGTTTGCATATTTTTTTGTGTCTATTATTACATCCACCTTTTTTGTGCTATTATTTGTGCCATATCTTATGCCTATCATTGCAACCCACATTTTCTTCCACTATTGCATCCATATTTGCATCCTCTTTTGTGTCCAAGTTTGCATCAAATATTGTTTATGTTTTTTGCATCCCATTTCGAATTTACTTTTACATCCACTTTTGATTTGTCTAGTTTTGCAACTAATTTTGTGTTCACTATTGCACCCATGTTTGGGCCATGTTTAAATCCCTTTTTTCATCCAAGTTTTCCTCCTTTTTGCACTCAAGTTTGTGTCCCTTTTCTTTTACATTCATTGGAGTATCCACATTTGTTTCACCACAATTCATGCTAAGTTTTATGCCTACTATTGTGCCCATGTTTTCTTCCACTTTTTATCGATGTTTGAGTCCTATTTTGTGTTCAAGTTTGTATGAACTATTGCATCTACTTTTTCATCCACTTTTGTTCAATTTTTCTGTCTTGTTCTGCATCTACTTATGTTGTGTCCACTCTTCATCCAAATTTACGCCTATTTTTACCCCCATTTTTTTGTTTACTTTTGCATCCATTTTCCAACACACATCATATCTTTTGCATTGATTATATTTCTTATGACATTGAAAATTATGAACAACTGATGACAATGTCAATAATTATAACGATGATGATAATGAAGATGATGACGATGACATAAATTGCGATTGTTATGATAATGACAATGATGATAAAGACAATGGGAGTTACAATGACAATGATGATGATGCTAATGACCTTGGCCATTCCTCCCAATTTTTAAATGTTATCATGGTAAAAATCATAATAATTATATTTGGCGTCATCTTCTAAGTCATCATCATCTGATCATCGTTATCATTATTTTCATCTTGGTCATAATCAAGAACAATAATGGCATGAATGATGATTATGATGTTCATGATGAAGATGACAAAAATTATGATAAAACTTATATTAGTTATGATGATGGGGATGATGACAATTATAATGACGATGATAATGGTAGTGATGTTGATGATCATCAATCATTTCTAAAAAATAAAGTGGTTATTTTTCTTTCATATATCATGTGTCCTAAGGTTGGTGATATTTCTTAGGATACCTATAATTATGAACAATTGACGACAATATACAAAATCATGAGGATGATGATGATCATGAAGAAGACATGAATGGTGATTATGATGATAATGAAATTATGACAATAATGATCACATTGACGGTGGTGATGACGACAATAATGAAGATGATGACCCTCCCTCTAAACTAGCGAGGTACTCATAATGAGACAAAAAAGTACTCTCAAGTTGAAATATTCATATAAGAAGGGATATAGATTGATAAGCATCAATGATGATTTACATCATCATAGCCAAAATTTTCAAAATAGTAAGGCCTTGACTAACAAGTTTATCTCTCCATTAGATCAGAGCACAATGTTGGGAGGCATAAATTTGGACACCACTGCCTTTCAAGGCACTTACCCCACCAAGATGTTTACCAGGTATGTCCTCACATGATCATTTCCTAATCCACTATCATAATATTTGACACCAGAAAATCTCAATCCTCATGATTATTCTTATCTTGGATTAATGTACTTGACTTATGGCGATTAGTCCTAGTCAATGTCCAAATTCTCAAAGAATATTGGTCCCAGATGTTTATCCAATCCACCATTATTCCTACTAGTGCCTTTACTAGGCTTAAGATTGTTAATCCTAGCCATAGTACATGACACATGGATAACATGGTGTCTACCCTCACTCCCTCTCAACCAGGGAGGAAACATCCACAAGCATAAGATTTTCTCAAGAATACCCATCATTTTCTTAGAGAATAACATTATTAATTTTTTTTCATCACATGACGACTTTATGATTAAGAATTCATAGATTTGTGGCAAAATATTTCCCCTTTTGTATTTGTGATGAAATACAATAAAAAAGTGAAAGCCAAAATCATTAAACATACACTATATTGATTTATCTAAGTCTAAACTCTAAGTTTGAAGTGAAAATTCATGTAAATCTTATATCTATGAGTTGTGCCAAACTTATGAAAACCTTATTCCCTAAGTCCTATATATAAGAAAATGAAAAAGAAAGAAAAATAAGGGCCAATAAATGGTAACTCATGTATTCACTCCCTCTTTGGAAAATATATGAATATATACACTCCTAGTCACACTTGATCACATGTACGTGATGGTTAAATCATGAATTCTTCTTTTCTCCTTGCATTTTCACTTCATCATTTAAGCACCTAATTGAGGATCTAAGGAATGTTTGTTTGCTAAGGCTTTCATGTCTATTCTTGGTTTACTTATGTCACACTACTTCAATTTATGTGACAGAGTGAAATACATAAGTTTGTGGAGTTATTATAGAGGTGTATTGAGTTCGTAACCACACACACATGTATTACATCTCATTGATCCACATGTGTGGGTTGGAGACTCATTTCTTGACAAATTTAATGGAGATTACTTTGTGGCTTTAATGGTATAGCTTACAAAATATCTTGTTAAACATTTCGATTCATTCTTTCTTTTCCTCGAGACACTTATAATCTTGAAGTCACTCCCAACAATCCATGGAGATGGGGAGTATAAATTACTTGTGCTAGAAATAGAATTGAGAAATAGAGGTTTTCCATTTGCGATATTGGAGTCATAGACATTGGATACATGGTAGTAGTCCTCAATTTCAATTAACTAAAATTGTATTGTCATAATGCGAAAAGAGGTAAACATATTGGTAACCTTGATGTCTTAATCATTTCAAATAATAACCATTCCACCCAAGTATCTCTAAGCATCAATCACTACTACTTGGAAATTCCTCCCCCATTTTCTAATTATATGAGGTTGAACCTCACTTAATATTTTTGCTTCTTATATCAACATTATTTATGGGTGCTTTGCATACCATTTTTCTTTTAGGAGTTTGTTTTCGCTTACTATTGATGCCCCTCATGTTCCAAGACTATTTTCATCAAAAATTTACATAGAAAGAAAGTATAAAGTGACTAAAAAGAAACATGTCTCAAGATTTAAGTGCTTGGACAATTCCACTTCATGACTCCTATATTTCCTTAACCTGGGACCAAATGGTGAACTTGATGGCCTTAAGGGAAATTGATCAATGAAAATCTAAAAAAGAGGTGATTTTTTACTTTATCACATACAATTTAATATACTAAAAAAAATATCCAAAACAATTTCATCAAGCAAAGAATCATTGCATTATAAAATACAATCTATAAACATTTTGGGAAAGTTTTGCTAAAACATGCTTAAAAATCAGCATATTTAATATTAATATTTAACAATAATATGGAAAATAACACATTTTGATAAATTAAATAACATATTATCAAGCCTAAAAAATGTCACTAACTGAAAACTACAGAGCATGCAACTAATGGAAGTGACCACTCAAGGCCACCACAAGACAATTAATCTATTAAGACCAAGATTAATGGGGACAAAGATCTATAAAGGACAAAGGAAAACCTATTTTAACTTTATTGTTTTATTAGCTTGGTTCAAGATGAACATTTCAAGATATCATCAAGAACATAATCAGTTTTATTGCATTAAGAAAACCCAAGCACATTCTATAACTTAGCAAGAAAGAGATGTATAACACCCATCTCAGCAACACGACACATGACATTAAGTTACTTTACTATATATAATTTAAACTCCTATCATAAAATCACAAATTTAGCATGAATGGAATGTTTAAAATCCATTTTTATAAAAACAAAATATAATTTTTCTTATAGAAAAATATACCAAAAACTAAATATATTTTTCTAGAAAAAAAAAATACTAAAACTAAATATATATTTTAAAAAAAAACTAAAACATAAGCAAACTATAATTTGAATTTGACATTCTTGGTCACTTTCGGAAACATATGGTGGAATGTAATCTCTTTATCCTCATCTTTAGCTTTTTCCTAAAAAATAAAAGCATACAAAAGTGGGAAAGAGCCATAAAGCATGGGGAAGCTTTTTCCTAAGCACAAAAGCATCTAAAAAGTGGAAAATTCCTTTTTTATATGAGGAAACATTATTCACCCAAAATATTTTTCCCAAATTGAACTAATGAGGAATTTTGGAAATCTTCATAGCCTCCACTTTCCTATATATTAGAGGCTTGGCCATTGAAAAAATGATGGGAATTTTGTATTGTCACGCTCTTGAGATCTGTCTTGAGAGGGAGAGTTTTGGAGCTATGAGTTGGGGGAGGTGATGTTGCAACTATATCTGATTGTTGTAACTTTCCTCCAACTCCTTTATGCATATAGATCAGTTGTTCTTCCTTCCATATGTTTCTATTCATTCTTTACTTCTTCTATTTAACTAATGTATGCATGGGTTTTTGGTTTATATTTATTTATTCAATAATATTTACATGTTTTTTATAGTTTTTATTATTAAGATATTATGTTGTGAAGGTTGTTTTATTCTCTCTCTTATGTGTAGGACCAAGCTTTGGAGCTAGCTAGGAGCGCTTCTTGGCTATACGAAAAAGTCCAAGAAGACCTGCATGCGAGGACTCACAAGAATTCATTCTCTTTTTCTTAATCTATACTCTACATCTTGATCTACTAAGAATCCTAAGCCTTAGAAAAACCTTTCTCTTAATTGGTTTGTCCTAGGTTTCTGAGATAAACTGAAAGGGTTTTGTTTTCATCTAACCATGCATTAAATCCTACAGCAAAACATGCCTTGGGGGGATTCCATGCCCAATAGGCCCCCAACACAAAGATCGTGACTCACGCTCAAGTCACTCTGTCAGCACGGAAATCTTTGCACGGAGTCCCTCCAACTGTTCTCAAACTGTGCGGAGGTCAGCAGCGCATTGAGTTGCTACTTGTTGGATCTGTTACATTCATTGTTCTAAGACGTCTGTGTCCGAACCGCTTCTCTCCATCTATGCCGGTATCCCTTGCATTTGTTAATAGTCCCGCACCTTTGTTCGGAGCCTTGGAGCGCGAAGCCTGTGCTTCCGTCGGTTAGTTAGATAATCGGGCCACCCATGTAAGGCTTCAAGCAGCTGCCATTCAATTTTCCTAGGAAAGTCTCTCCATTTAGTTTGACTAGTTGTACAGTGCCTTTGTCTATGACCTCCTTAACCATGTATGGTCCTAGCCAATGCATTCTGAACTTTCTCGGGAATTTTTCAAACTTACTGTCATATAGCAACACTAAGTCATTTACCTTGAAGGTGTGCAACTTAATATAGCAATCATGACTGGAATTTTCATGATGCTTTTGTACCTGCTGATGAAAACCAACCAGGAACCATTCCTCCTAAAGTTCTTCCAATTGTGCGAGCCTTTCTTCCATAGCTTCATAGTCTTTCATACCTGTGAGCGCTGCTATGCGTAGACTAGGTACAATATACTCCATCCGCATCACAGTTTCCATGCCATAAACTAACTGGAAAGGTGTTTTTCCCGTCAGTTTCTTGCACATTGTCCGATAAGCCCATAGTACTATAAGTACGCACAGGTCCCAATCACTTTGCTGCACATTGCACACTTTGGTTAGCGTAGTATCTAGTATTTTATTGAATGCTTCTACTATCCCATTGGCTTGTGGGTGATACGCTGTGCTTTTCTGATGATACATCTATTTGGTCAATTTAGAGTGTCCTAAATTGCTATACTAATTATCAATCTGGGAGTCGTAAACTGCTAAAGTGAGGCGCACTATATATGCAAGATAACTGATTTCTTAATTTTTTTTCGTTTTTTATTTTTAGCTTGTTTTTGGGTTTATCTTCGTTGATTCCCTAATGTAAATGTGGCAATCCTAAAACATAAGTATGGATATAAGTGTTCAAGGCAATGGTGTCCCTTAAAATGATTTCCGAACTTCAAAATTTTCAAAAAGGTTTTAAAACATGCAATGATGAAATTAATTCCTAAAAGATAATGAAAATGTGCCACTATTCTAATTAAACAAACAGTGAGCTATTGAACATGAAACCCAGTGTCCTTGCTATTGTCTAAATATAAAAGAAACTGAACTCAAAGAAATCCAAAAATTGCAAGCAAAGTAAACTAAAATCAAGTTACATCAACTCATATTCTGACCCTTCACCATTTGTCTCGCTTTGGCTTTTGGAGGCAATCATAAACAACTTGAGAAACCTGATATCTAATTTGAAGAAAATAAAACTAGTATCAATCTACACACTCATACTTCAATCCCTCACCATTAGTCTCACTATGGCTTTCGGAGGTAACTGAAAATGACATGAGCAATTCAATAACTAATCTTGCAGAAAAATAAACTAATATCAAACCACACACTCATATTTCAATCCCTCACCATTAGTCTTGCTATGGATTTTGGAGGTAACTGAAAATGACATAAGTAATTTAATATCTATCTTGCATAAAAGTGAATGAGAAAAACTAAAATAAATAAAATAGTGTTGGAACTAAGAACTAAGAAAAATAAATCAGCAGAAGGACAAGAATAATTTCATGTCATTAGTCATTATAAAACTATGTGCAAATCCCCGGGCTGCCTACTGTAATTTGAAACAAAGACACTGATTAGTTAACAACATTGTAAAGCATAAAAACTATGGACAGCAATCAACATTAATACCATAAGAAGTGAAATATATGCAAGTGAATGATTATGGCATAAGGAACGTAAAGAAATAAAGCATAAAACTATACAACAATTAACAAAACCTCGGTGTGTACAGGGGCCCTCTGCACAACCTCGGGCAATCAGCAATCAACCACGAATTGAGCTTATAAACATAGTCTTCTCATGTATTAAAATGCAGCCATAACACAGAAATAAAGTCACAGCACAATGGGCTCATTAATAGTCAAAATTACATTACAAAAGCTAGCTACTATGCGTATGAGAACACTTTATTTAGAACAGAGGATGACATAACTACTTTCCTAAAATCTGTGCTGATAAAAGACACATGAACAACCATGTCCAGGAATCTAGCATTATGGCAGCCGTGAAGATTAAATCTATGGAGGGTGGTTGTTGGATTCGGTTCATGGAGCAGTCCACAGGTGTTGATATGGCCCCAGAAATATAGGAATAGCCACGCAGGTCTTCACGTGGTGAAAAACATAGTTTTGTCACTGTAAGACTCTTACGTTGACCACCGCTTAACTACCTTTGACCACAGCCTTCTTTGGTGAATTCGACTGAGCCAATAGTACTCGGTCCATGTCCACATCATTTGCAACTTGCCCATGTGGCTGGATTTGCCTGAAGACACCTGCAACATAGAATTTAACAAAAAGGTTGCGGAAAGTTGAACTAGCTACGGAAAGTTACAAGATGTTGTAGCTGAATGAGAAAAAATCTAATTCAAATAGCAGACACAAAACATAGTTAGGAAACCACTTTATATGCTCTTTTTAAACTAATATGCAATGATTTGACAGCTTAGGAGGTCCAAGTAAATGGAAAAAGGTTTAGAAAGGTGTATAGGGAAGATGCAAGTTTGGGGCTCAACATACCCCCACTGTGAAGGTGTTGCATGTCTTCATGCAACCAAAATTTTGATCATCCTCCCTTCAGTCCATGTGCTCTAAAGCTTCTGCTAGTACATCCAGTCCTCTTCTCCTATTCCTTGGTACTACTACCATCCTGGGCTTCCTCATCAAACATCTGAATTTGAGACTGATCAATTCTCTACTCAACTTCCTACACTTTATATTAGATATCATTTTTTGGGATTCAACTGCGTTAAGTAAGTCATTCAAACGTATGACCATTTCCATGAGAGGTAGTCGTAACTGACTAATTTCTCATGATTTTTGAATAGTTCACTTAGCACTCATTGCATCGGGTGATGCTCACAGGGGTGAAGAAGTGGGATTGAAACTAGTGAAATGTGGAGAACGAATCACATAGCATCAATCATCACTTCCGGGGCTTGCACCCAGGAGGTCACCCATCCCAGAACTCCTCTGGCTCAAGCGCGCTTAACTGTGGAGTTTTCCCCACAATCAAGCCCACTTAGCTTGCTATTTGCTTTGCTCCTTTAATGTTTCATTTTCTTGTTTAATGTTTCTGTTTAATACCTCCAATTCAAACACTTCGTGTTTCAATGATTGGACTTGTGCTTCTTGTGCTGTGTGAGGTAGAGTGGATGACGTGCTCAGGCCTGCAGCTATCTTCTCTAAGGATTCTAGATAATCATACACCTCTTGTTGATTTGGGTCTATTTCAGGTGTTTTCCTTGGGCTGACCCCAAAGTCTTGTTGAGGAGGACTGATTTCTAACTCTGGCCAAGAAGGACTCATGTCAACATCTGGAGGATTGGTTTCAATATTTAGCTGAAGATGAGGTGGGCTACGGCCAGCTGGAGGTTTCTCCGGTGTTTCCCCACCCAAGTCAATAAAGTGGGGTCCTTTTATTTGTGCTTTCCTCCACTTTCCTCTAAGCCTATTGCTTCTTATTAAAGGATGTGGGCTAGTACTCTCTACTTCCATACTATGTTTTCCTTTTTCTTCCTTCTTTGATGTAGCTGCTTGTTTTCGAAGATGCACTAGTATTTCAGACAATACTTGATGGTCTTCTTCTAAACAAGGTTCTGGTGATTGGTATACATCCTCTATATTTCTTTTCCCTTTCAATTTTCTTTGTTTTCTATCCTTAGTTATTTCCTCCCTCTCTTTTTGATCAACTTCTTTGTTTTTGCTAATAGGAGGGTCTTGAATTATTGCACTTTTCTCCTTTCTCCTACTCCTTCTTGGTGTACTTCTTTCAAGTGCCTCGGATGGCTCTTGAAATTAGTTTCTCACTAAAAACCGTTCCCAGCACTACAACAAAACCAGCGATTAGCGTCCCTTTTTACTTCTTTTTTTGCATCTAGAGCCCATTTTTGGTGTTATTTGCATCCATTTATCAAATATGGTGCAAAACGTGACACAAAATTTGCATCAAGTTTTGCACCAAATCTTACACCAAGTTTAGCACCAGGTATTGCAATAGGTTTTGCACCATGTTTTGCACCAAATTTTATGCCAAGTTTTGTGTCATCCTTTGCACCAGGTTTTGTTCCAGGTTTTGCATCAATTTTGGCATCTATTTTTGTTTGACATACTTTTGCATCCTCATTTGCATCCACTTTTTTCACCTACACTTGCATCAACTTTTGCATCGACTTTTGCATCCTTTTTTAAATCATTTTTTGCATCCATTTTTTCATCCATTTGTGCATCACTTTTGCGCCACGTTTTACATCGAGTTTTGTGTCTAGTTTTGCATATAATTTTGCATCTACTTTTGTTGCATCCACTTTTCCATCTTGTTTGGCATCCATATTTACATCCTCTTTTCAATCTATTATTGTACCCACTATTGCATCTAATATTTTTGTGCCACAATTGGCGCCTAGTTTCGCACCTCCTTTTGCACCCACTTTTGATTATAATTTTGCATCCACGTTTTCATCCTCATTTGCATCTAGGTTTTCATCAACTACTACATCTATTTTTGCATCCCTTTTTGTATCCAATTTTGGACCAGGATTTGCATCGGGTTTTGTGTCTCGTTTTGCATCTACTTTTGCATCGACTTCTATTGCATCCACTTTTGCATACAATTTTGCATCCACTGTTACACCCATTTTAAATTTCACTTTTTGCATCCCTTTTTACATCTTCATTTGCATCATACTTTGATTCTTTTTTTTCATCTATCATTACATCCACTTTTGTTATGCCATAATTTGCACCATGTTTTGCACTCACTATTGTATCCACGTTTGCTTCCAATTTTGCATCCATGTTCACATCCTCTTTTGCATCAAATATTGCATCTATTTTTGCATCCACTTTTGTGTCAGGTTTATGCATTGGGTTTTGCATCTCGTTTTGTATCTACTTTTGCATCTACTTCCATTGTATCCATTTTTTTCATCAGATTTTGTTTTGCCTGTTGCATCAATGTTTTCTTCCACTTTTACATCCATTTTTGCATCTTATTTTGCATATTTTTTGTCTATTGTTACATCCACTTTTGTTGCACCATATCTTGCACCTACCATTGCAACCACATTTGCTTCCACATTTGCATCCACATTTGCATCCTCTTTTGTGTTCAAGTTTGCATCAGATATTGTATATGCTTTTTCATCCCCTATTGTATCCACTTTTGTTTCATCCATTTTTGCATCTACTTTTGTGTCCGTTGTTGCATCCACATTTGTTTCACCACAGTTTGTGCCAAGTTTTACACCTACCATTGGACCCATGTTTGCTTCCACTTTTTCCTTCATGTTTGCATCCAAGTTTGCATTGACAACTGCATCTACTTTTTCATCCACTTTTGTGTTAGGTTTTTCATGTTGTTGTGCATCTACTTATGTTGTATCCAATTTTCATCCAATTTTACTTCTATTGTTGCCCCCATTTCTATGTTCTCTTTTGCATCCCTTTTCCAACACTCATCATATTTTCTGCATTGATGATATTCCTTATGGCATTGAAAATTATGAACAATTGATGACAATGTCAATAATATTGACAATGATGAAAATGAAGATGATGGCGATGGCATGAATTGTGATTATGATGATAAAGACGATAGTGGTTACAATCACATTAATGATGATGATGGCAATGATTATGATGATGACGACGCTAATGACCTTGGCGAATCTTCCCAATTTTAGATGTTGTCATTGTCATAATCATAAGCATTATCTTTGGTGTCATCATCATCATTTTCATCTAGGGCATCATCAAAAACAATAATGGCATGAATGATGATGATGATTACAACAATGTTGATAGAAATTACATTAATGATGATGATGGGGATGATAAAAATGACAATGACAATGATAATGGTGGTGATGATGATGATCATCGATCATCTCTCAAAAATAGAGTTGTTATTTCTCTGACGTATATCAATGTGTCCTAAACAACCCTTTTCTAGCACTAATCACATTTTTTGGGTTGATGATATTTCTTACAACGTCTATAATTATAAACAATTGCAAACAATATCCATAATGATGATGATGATGGAGCTGATGATGATGGCATGAATGGTGATTATGATGATAATGTAATGATGGCAATAACGATGACAAGGATGATGGTGATGATAATGACAATGATTATGATAATGAGAATGAACAATTACTAGTTTCACTACCATCTTCTGGATACATATTACTATCATACTTTTTAAATTTTTTGTCTCTCTTGAGGTATCTTACTATAATGGTGTTGTCAACACTAGAAAGATATCTTGTTGTAATGGTGGTTCTAATGTTAGCACTAGCAAAGTTTTTGTTAAATTTTGGTTAAAAAAATCGATTTATGCAATTATTTTGACAATCTATGTAAAAAAGTAAATAACATCCAATTATTTTTACTGTAGTCCCATTGATTATCATGAATTCACCAGTCTAAAGACCATCTTCTACATACATATTATTATTAAACTTTTTGCATTATATCCCTCTTATATCTTGGTGTAATGGCAGTATTAGCACTAAAAAAATATCTTGTTGTAATGGTGATGTTAGTATTAGCACTAAAAAAATCACTAAATTTTGGTAAAAAAAAGTTTATCATTTATTTATTTTTAATTTGGGAAATTTTTGTTTTTATTTTTTTTGTTTTTAATTCTATTTTTATGGAGTAATATTTTTTTTGGTTGAATTTTGGTAGTAACTAGTTTTTGGTCGAATCATATGTATTAACCATGTTCTTTATGCTACAAGTCTAATTGTTGGGACAAAATTGCTCTTTCAAATAAGTTGCAAAAGTTATTTTACATCTATTGTTGCACCCATGTTTACACCCACTTTTACATCCCTTTTTGCATCCTATTTTTCATCTTCATTTGCTTCTTTTTTTGCATCTAGCATTACATCTACTTTTGTTGTGACAAAATGTGTTCCATGTTTTGCACATACGGTTGTACCCACGTTTGCTTCCAATTTTGCATCCATCTTCACATCCTCTTTTGCATAAAATATTTCATCTATTTTTGCATCCACTTTTGTGTTGGGTTTTGCATCTCATTTTGTATCTTCTTTTGCATGTACTTCCATTTCATCCATATTTTGCATCCAATTTTGTTTCTCATGTTGCACCCGTGTTTGCATCCACTTTTACATCCCTTATAGCATCTTGTCTTGCATCTAAGTTTGCATATTTTTTTGTGTCTATTATTACATCCACCTTTTTTGTGCTATTATTTGTGCCATATCTTATGCCTATCATTGCAACCCACATTTTCTTCCACTATTGCATCCATATTTGCATCCTCTTTTGTGTCCAAGTTTGCATCAAATATTGTTTATGTTTTTTGCATCCCATTTCGAATTTACTTTTACATCCACTTTTGATTTGTCTAGTTTTGCAACTAATTTTGTGTTCACTATTGCACCCATGTTTGGGCCATGTTTAAATCCCTTTTTTCATCCAAGTTTTCCTCCTTTTTGCACTCAAGTTTGTGTCCCTTTTCTTTTACATTCATTGGAGTATCCACATTTGTTTCACCACAATTCATGCTAAGTTTTATGCCTACTATTGTGCCCATGTTTTCTTCCACTTTTTATCGATGTTTGAGTCCTATTTTGTGTTCAAGTTTGTATGAACTATTGCATCTACTTTTTCATCCACTTTTGTTCAATTTTTCTGTCTTGTTCTGCATCTACTTATGTTGTGTCCACTCTTCATCCAAATTTACGCCTATTTTTACCCCCATTTTTTTGTTTACTTTTGCATCCATTTTCCAACACACATCATATCTTTTGCATTGATTATATTTCTTATGACATTGAAAATTATGAACAACTGATGACAATGTCAATAATTATAACGATGATGATAATGAAGATGATGACGATGACATGAATTGCGATTGTTATGATAATGACAATGATGATAAAGACAATGGGAGTTACAATGACAATGATGATGATGCTAATGACCTTGGCCATTCCTCCCAATTTTTAAATGTTATCATGGTAAAAATCATAATAATTATATTTGGCGTCATCTTCTAAGTCATCATCATCTGATCATCGTTATCATTATTTTCATCTTGGTCATAATCAAGAACAATAATGGCATGAATGATGATTATGATGTTCATGATGAAGATGACAAAAATTATGATAAAACTTATATTAGTTATGATGATGGGGATGATGACAATTATAATGACGATGATAATGGTAGTGATGTTGATGATCATCAATCATTTCTAAAAAATAAAGTGGTTATTTTTCTTTCATATATCATGTGTCCTAAGGTTGGTGATATTTCTTAGGATACCTATAATTATGAACAATTGACGACAATATACAAAATCATGAGGATGATGATGATCATGAAGAAGACATGAATGGTGATTATGATGATAATGAAATTATGACAATAATGATCACATTGACGGTGGTGATGACGACAATAATGAAGATGATGACCCTCCCTCTAAACTAGCGAGGTACTCATAATGAGACAAAAAAGTACTCTCAAGTTGAAATATTCATATAAGAAGGGATATAGATTGATAAGCATCAATGATGATTTACATCATCATAGCCAAAATTTTCAAAATAGTAAGGCCTTGACTAACAAGTTTATCTCTCCATTAGATCAGAGCACAATGTTGGGAGGCATAAATTTGGACACCACTGCCTTTCAAGGCACTTACCCCACCAAGATGTTTACCAGGTATGTCCTCACATGATCATTTCCTAATCCACTATCATAATATTTGACACCAGAAAATCTCAATCCTCATGATTATTCTTATCTTGGATTAATGTACTTGACTTATGGCGATTAGTCCTAGTCAATGTCCAAATTCTCAAAGAATATTGGTCCCAGATGTTTATCCAATCCACCATTATTCCTACTAGTGCCTTTACTAGGCTTAAGATTGTTAATCCTAGCCATAGTACATGACACATGGATAACATGGTGTCTACCCTCACTCCCTCTCAACCAGGGAGGAAACATCCACAAGCATAAGATTTTCTCAAGAATACCCATCATTTTCTTAGAGAATAACATTATTAATTTTTTTTCATCACATGACGACTTTATGATTAAGAATTCATAGATTTGTGGCAAAATATTTCCCCTTTTGTATTTGTGATGAAATACAATAAAAAAGTGAAAGCCAAAATCATTAAACATACACTATATTGATTTATCTAAGTCTAAACTCTAAGTTTGAAGTGAAAATTCATGTAAATCTTATATCTATGAGTTGTGCCAAACTTATGAAAACCTTATTCCCTAAGTCCTATATATAAGAAAATGAAAAAGAAAGAAAAATAAGGGCCAATAAATGGTAACTCATGTATTCACTCCCTCTTTGGAAAATATATGAATATATACACTCCTAGTCACACTTGATCACATGTACGTGATGGTTAAATCATGAATTCTTCTTTTCTCCTTGCATTTTCACTTCATCATTTAAGCACCTAATTGAGGATCTAAGGAATGTTTGTTTGCTAAGGCTTTCATGTCTATTCTTGGTTTACTTATGTCACACTACTTCAATTTATGTGACAGAGTGAAATACATAAGTTTGTGGAGTTATTATAGAGGTGTATTGAGTTCGTAACCACACACACATGTATTACATCTCATTGATCCACATGTGTGGGTTGGAGACTCATTTCTTGACAAATTTAATGGAGATTACTTTGTGGCTTTAATGGTATAGCTTACAAAATATCTTGTTAAACATTTCGATTCATTCTTTCTTTTCCTCGAGACACTTATAATCTTGAAGTCACTCCCAACAATCCATGGAGATGGGGAGTATAAATTACTTGTGCTAGAAATAGAATTGAGAAATAGAGGTTTTCCATTTGCGATATTGGAGTCATAGACATTGGATACATGGTAGTAGTCCTCAATTTCAATTAACTAAAATTGTATTGTCATAATGCGAAAAGAGGTAAACATATTGGTAACCTTGATGTCTTAATCATTTCAAATAATAACCATTCCACCCAAGTATCTCTAAGCATCAATCACTACTACTTGGAAATTCCTCCCCCATTTTCTAATTATATGAGGTTGAACCTCACTTAATATTTTTGCTTCTTATATCAACATTATTTATGGGTGCTTTGCATACCATTTTTCTTTTAGGAGTTTGTTTTCGCTTACTATTGATGCCCCTCATGTTCCAAGACTATTTTCATCAAAAATTTACATAGAAAGAAAGTATAAAGTGACTAAAAAGAAACATGTCTCAAGATTTAAGTGCTTGGACAATTCCACTTCATGACTCCTATATTTCCTTAACCTGGGACCAAATGGTGAACTTGATGGCCTTAAGGGAAATTGATCAATGAAAATCTAAAAAAGAGGTGATTTTTTACTTTATCACATACAATTTAATATACTAAAAAAAATATCCAAAACAATTTCATCAAGCAAAGAATCATTGCATTATAAAATACAATCTATAAACATTTTGGGAAAGTTTTGCTAAAACATGCTTAAAAATCAGCATATTTAATATTAATATTTAACAATAATATGGAAAATAACACATTTTGATAAATTAAATAACATATTATCAAGCCTAAAAAATGTCACTAACTGAAAACTACAGAGCATGCAACTAATGGAAGTGACCACTCAAGGCCACCACAAGACAATTAATCTATTAAGACCAAGATTAATGGGGACAAAGATCTATAAAGGACAAAGGAAAACCTATTTTAACTTTATTGTTTTATTAGCCTGGTTCAAGATGAACATTTCAAGATATCATCAAGAACATAATCAGTTTTATTGCATTAAGAAAACCCAAGCACATTCTATAACTTAGCAAGAAAGAGATGTATAACACCCATCTCAGCAACACGACACATGACATTAAGTTACTTTACTATATATAATTTAAACTCCTATCATAAAATCACAAATTTAGCATGAATGGAATGTTTAAAATCCATTTTTATAAAAACAAAATATAATTTTTCTTATAGAAAAATATACCAAAAACTAAATATATTTTTCTAGAAAAAAAAATACTAAAACTAAATATATATTTTAAAAAAAAACTAAAACATAAGCAAACTATAATTTGAATTTGACATTCTTGGTCACTTTCGGAAACATATGGTGGAATGTAATCTCTTTATCCTCATCTTTAGCTTTTTCCTAAAAAATAAAAGCATACAAAAGTGGGAAAGAGCCATAAAGCATGGGGAAGCTTTTTCCTAAGCACAAAAGCATCTAAAAAGTGGAAAATTCCTTTTTTATATGAGGAAACATTATTCACCCAAAATATTTTTCCCAAATTGAACTAATGAGGAATTTTGGAAATCTTCATAGCCTCCACTTTCCTATATATTAGAGGCTTGGCCATTGAAAAAATGATGGGAATTTTGTATTGTCACGCTCTTGAGATCTGTCTTGAGAGGGAGAGTTTTGGAGCTATGAGTTGGGGGAGGTGATGTTGCAACTATATCTGATTGTTGTAACTTTCCTCCAACTCCTTTATGCATATAGATCAGTTGTTCTTCCTTCCATATGTTTCTATTCATTCTTTACTTCTTCTATTTAACTAATGTATGCATGGGTTTTTGGTTTATATTTATTTATTCAATAATATTTACATGTTTTTTATAGTTTTTATTATTAAGATATTATGTTGTGAAGGTTGTTTTATTCTCTCTCTTATGTGTAGGACCAAGCTTTGGAGCTAGCTAGGAGCGCTTCTTGGCTATACGAAAAAGTCCAAGAAGACCTGCATGCGAGGACTCACAAGAATTCATTCTCTTTTTCTTAATCTATACTCTACATCTTGATCTACTAAGAATCCTAAGCCTTAGAAAAACCTTTCTCTTAATTGGTTTGTCCTAGGTTTCTGAGATAAACTGAAAGGGTTTTGTTTTCATCTAACCATGCATTAAATCCTACAGCAAAATGATATTTAGAAAATTTAATATATTTCACTATGTAAATGAACTTAGTAAAATGAACCCATAGAGGTGGTCATAAAGGGAAATAAAAGTAAAACTCTAAACAAGAAGCCAAAAGTGGATTTAACCATGGATGAAAAATTGGGAGTAGAATTGGATGTTAAACTAGCCATCAAAACAATATGCAAACAATGACACAAAAAGGTTTTTAAAGTAAAATTAAAAAAGGGTGCAACACTAGACACAAAGAAGGGAACAAAATAAGGCATATGAAAGGATACCGAATTGGGTGCAAACAAGGATGCAAAAATGGACACCAAAATGAGGATGCAAATAATGGTGTAAAATTAGGATGCAAAAAGGATGTAAGAAAAGACACAAAACAAAATGCAAAATGGGACTAAAAAATGGTGAAACCGAGGATGTCAAAGATGATGCATAACTAGATGAAAATTCCAACTAAAATGTAGGTGCAAAATGAGAGGCAAATGTGGAGACAAAATGTGGCAGAAAAAAGGATGCAAATTTGGAAGCCAAAAAGGATGAAAAACTAGATACCAAAAAGGATGCAAATTTGGACATAAAAAATCGTGCAAAATTGGACACAAAAGAAGAAAAAATGGTGCAAAAATGGGCATAAAAATGGCTCAATTTTGGATGCAAATTGAGATGCAACATTGGATGTAAAATGATGCAACAAATCATTCAAAACTTGGTGCAAAAACAAATGCAAAAGTAGATGAAAAAATGGCTCAAAAGTGAACGTAACAATAGATACAAAATGGGATGCAAAGGTGGATGCAATATATGGTTCAACATAGGATGCAAATTTAGATGCTCAAAAGGATGAAAAATTGGATGCAAGAAATGGTGTTAAAAATGATGCTAAATTGGATGCAACAAATGATGCAAAATTAAATGCAAAATATGGTGCAAAATAGGATGCAAAAAAGGGAGATAAATAAAATGCAAAAGTGGATGCAAAAAATGGTGCAAAAATGCATGCGAAATTTCGCACTAAATCAGATTCAACATATGGTGAAAAATTGGATGGAAAAGATGGTGTAAAAAAAGGCACAAAAATTGGCACAAAAATAGATGTAAAAATAAGTACAAAATTAGAAGCAAAAGATGGCATAAGACCAGATGTAAAAATTGGCACAAATTGGATGTAAAAAAAGGCGCTAAATAAGATGTCAAAGATGGTGTAAAAATCGATGCAAATTATGACACAAAAATAGAAGCAAAGAATTCCACAAAAGAGGAAGCAAAAAATGATGCAAAAATAGATGCAAAAAAAGGCACAAAACTAGAAGCAAAACCTGTTGTAAAACCAAATGAAAATCTTGGTGCAAAATATGATGCAGAAAATGATGGAAAATTTGGCGTAAAAAAGATGCAAAATTTGGTGCAAAACAGGACGCTTTAAAAATTGTACAATAGAGCCAAATTTAGTGCCAGGTTGCTCATCCCAATTGAGAAAAAAATGCACTAGAATCTGGTGCTAAATCTGGCGCAAATCGCCTGTTTTGTTGTAGTGCAGGTATCCCTATTTTTCTTCAATTGGTCCTCAATTAGAATTCTCTCAAGCCCATGATGATAAAAATGAGGTTCTATGCCTTCTATATTCTTTTGGATTGTTGTGCACATCTTTTTCAAGCTCAGCAATAAAAAGTAGGGTAGATTGAGGGTTTGGTTCTCTAAAAATTTCATCAATAACTGAGTATGATACATGTACATTTCCCCAAAACCGACTTCACAAGTAATGAGTTTTTGAATGATTAACAATAAGCTAGCCCACTCCTCTTTTAAAGCATGAACAATAATTCCTCTTGTGAATATAGTGACGTCCATACCTGGGTTGCGTAATATGACTCTCCAAGCCTACTCGTCCAAGCTCTTGTTCTTGAACCAGCGTTCACCTTCCTGGGGCAGGTCTGTAGCAGCTGCTATGGATGCCTTGGTGACTGTAAACTTAAGGTCCCCAATTTCCACCACCTGGCCGTTAAAAGACCTTGCAAAAGCTTTTGTAATCTCCTTATTGTGGCCCTTAAATTTTTGAATGAAACGTAGCCATTTTTCCTTCTTCAGTAAGTATTTCACTTGAGGGTATCCCTCTAAAAACTTGGGCCCTTCTGGTTCTACCCTCAATAACCGACCCATCCTTTCTTCTGTTTGAAATTTTTCTGCGTGTGAGGGGTTTAGCAGAGGTAAGACGGCTAGGTTACGAGGTTTATAGAGAAGAAAACAGTGGCTGAAAATGGAAATTGGAGAACAGGTAGCGGGAGTATTCAAGGACTGTAAGCGGAAAACGAAGGACAGGCAGCCAAGTTGAGTTCACGAAATGGAGTGGAGACGTATGTGAACGAGGTGGTAATGTAGTCGTGGCTTCAATAAAATGGCAGGGGAGTGAAGTGAACCTGGCAGAATTTTTAAACTAAACGGCTGCAGAGGAGATGTTAACACGTTTATGAAATGGCTGCGGAAATTATGCGGTGGAGAGGAGTCATAATTAAATCGGTCACGTCCCATGATTACAGGTGGAGTGTGAAAGTGTAGTCAAATACGAGTTAAACCCGAGAATTAATCATGAGACCGTTTGGAAAATAAATGCATGGTTTGTGGAGGAATGTTGTGGAATGGTTATGGAGCTATCATGGCAATCATTGCATATAGTGGAGCTTATGGTTTAATAACTATGCAAAAATGTGCTTTGATTACTATTTGAAAGAAATTTTTACTCATACCTTGGAATCTTTGCCATTTGTTGTCCATTAGCATTGGATCAACTGCTCCTTATGGATTCCTTTAGATGCTCCATGTATTCATAATATGTCATCGGTCATACCTTCATTTTCTTTCATGATTATTGAACTAACATCTTGACTGTCAATTTGAAAAACAGAGTGGTGGCTGCGGAAACTGCTTCTGGTTGCGGAAACTGATTCCAACTGCGAACACTGACACAGTAACCACTTGGCTGAATAAAGATGGATAGATAATAACTAACTGAATGAAAATGGTCATGAAAGAGAATTTTATTGATGAAATGAAATGAAATGGATGAAATAGAGTGGGATGAAATGGAGTGGAGTGGAATGAAAATGAAATGGAGTGGAATGAAAATGAAGTGAAGTGAAGTGAAAATGGGAAAGAAAGAGTTTTTTTTTTTTGGAAAATATAGGGTGTCAGGTGTTCTTGATTTTCACTCTATATTTTCTGTATAAGACTGCCAATCAGTGATTGGTTTTCAGGCTTATACAAATTATTATTATTATTATTATTATTAATTTTTTATTTTTTATTTTTTTTTAACAGAAAGGAACAAAGGCTAGGCTGGTGGAGAAGAAGGATTCTTCTTCACCAGCTTTGCTGCAAAATTCTCTTGAAACATTTTGACAAATTCCTCTTTTGAGAGTGGCTTATGATAGATCTTTAATCTGTGGCCATTCACAATAAGAGGAGTTTGAAATTCATCAATGGTCTTGATTCTTACCGCTCCATTGCTAAAGACTTTGTCAATCTCATATGGCCCAAGCCAATGAGTCTGAAATTTACCTTTGAAATCTTTAAACTTGGAATCAAATAGTAATGCCCAATCTCCCTCTTGAAACTTTTTCTCTTTGATGTATTTGTCATGCCACTTCGCTCTTTGATACTGAACTAGATCAGTTCTTAGGATTGCTTCTTGTATGGTCTCATCCAGCTCATTCAACTACTCCATTCTATGCTTTTGGGCTTCTGATAGATCCATCCCCAACTGAACTTCCATCTTGAAAGTTTTGACTTGAAACTCAATGGGGAGCAAGACTTCTTTCCCATAAACAAGTTCATAGGGAGAATGTCCTGTTGTATTCCTCCATGTAGTTCTGTAGGCCCATAAGGCTTCAGGTTGCCTTTCTGCCCAATCTCTTCTGTGTAGATGAACAGTTTTGGTGATGATGCCTTCAATAACTTTGTTTGTAGACTCCACTTGGCCATTTGCTTGCAGATGGTAAGGAGTATATTTTTTGTGCTTGATTTTGTATTCTTCCATCAGCTTTTCCATCATGTTGGATGTAAATTGACTTCCCTGATCTGTCACAATTTCTCTTGGGACACCAAATCGAGTAAAAATATCCTCATAAAGAAAACTAACAACTGAATTTTCAGTAGCAGAAAGTAATGCTTTGGCTTCTACCCATTTAGTTACATAATCAGTGCATACCAATATATACTTCTTTTGTTTAGATGGTGGATTAATAGGTCCAATGAAATCTAAATCCCATTTTTCAAAGGGTTCGATGAGTACCTGTGGTTGTAATGGAATTTCATTTGAAAGAGTCGGTTTCCCTACTCTTTGGCAGTTGTCACACCTTTTGACATATTCTTTTGTATCTTTGAAGAGGGAAGGCCAATGATATCCTAAAGAAATGATTTTATGGGCCGTCCTTTTGTCAGCAAAGTGTCCGCCGCATGGTTCATCATGACATTCTTTGAGGATGTTAGGCATTTCATCTTCCCTAACACGTCTTCTGATCATAAGATCTGACCCTGTTTTAAACAATTCATTATAAATCCATGAATATTTTGAACTCTCCTAAATAATCTTTCTTCTTTCACTAGGAAATAAATGTGGAGGTAGTTTCCCTGTAACCAAACAGTTAGCAATATCTTCATACCAAGGAGTCTTAGTAGTTACTGCAAATAAATATTCATCTGAAAACTTATCCTCTACAGGAGAATCTTCTTTAGTATTTTGGATCCTAGACAAGAAATCAGCTATTGTATTTTCTTTCCCTGGTCTATCCAACACAGTAATATTGAATTTCTGTAAAAGTAAGAGCCATCTTGTAACTCTGCCATTAGTAACAGGTTTGTTCATTAGATATCTAATCGCAGAATGATCAGTATGGACAAAAGTTTCATAGCATGTTATATAATGTCTAAACTTATTGATTGCATGAACAACAGCTAAGAACTCTTTTTCAGTCACAGTATAGTTCAACTCAGTGGGAGTCAAATTTTTACTGGTATAGTAAATGGCATAAGGAACTAAATCCTTTTGACCCAACACAGCTCCTAGAGTTGTATCTGAAGCATCTGTAGAAATATGGAAAGGAAGTTTCCAATTTGGCCCTCTCAAGATGGGTGCTTCAGATATTCTTGTTTTCAAAGTTTCAAATGCTGATTGACAATCAGGATCCCATTTGAATTCACAGTCTTTTGTAAGCAATTTGAAGAGTGGAGATGCTATTTTGGTGAAGTTCTCTATAAATATTCTATAATACCCAGTAAATCCCAGAAAACTTCTAACATCTTTTTGACAATTTGGAATAGGCAACTTGGAAATGACTTCAAATTTTGATCTATCAACTTTAATCCCATCCCCTGAAATGTGATGTCCCAAAACAATACCTTCAGTAAACATCATAAAGCATTTTTCATGACTCAATGAAAGGTTTGTTTCTTTACATCTTATAAGGAATTTTTCCAAATTCTCTAATGCTTCTTCAAATGAATTACCATAAACTGTAAAATCATCCATATAAACCTCTACACAATCATGGATTAGATCAGAAAAGATTCCTAGTACTGCTCTTTGGAATGTTGTGGGTGCATTACATAATCCAAAAGGAAGCACTCGGTAAGCATAAGTTCCCCATGGATAGGTAAATGTGGTCTTATCTTGATCTTCAGTGCTACCTGAATTTGATTATAGCCACTAAAACCATCCAAAAATGAAAAGTACTTTCTGCCTGCTAGTGTATCTAATACTTGATCGATCAAGGGTAAAGGAAAGTGATCCTTCAAAGTTGCTTTATTCAATTCCCTATAATCAATGCATACTCTCCATTTACCATTCTTTCTAGGTACTATAACCAAAGGAGAAACCCATTGGCTATCTGAAATTGGATAAATGAAGTTTACATTGAGTAGTTTTTGGAGCTCTTCTTTTACTATCGCCCTAAGGTTTGGATTCATCCTTCTCTAAGGTTGTCTGATTGGTATACTGTTTTCCTCGATGTAGATGTGATGAATGCAAGTATGAGGGTCAATACCTTTCATATCATTATACTCCCATGCAAATGCAGTAGAATGTTTTTGCAAGATTTTGGTTAGCTCTCCCTGTTGTGATTTTTCCAAATTTTTATTGATATTCAATGTTTTACCTAGAAAAATCTCAATGGCGGAACTACCAAACTCTTCCATAGAGTAAAGAGACATTTTTCTAGATGATAGATACTCAAAGTCAGAATCTAACTGAAATTGTGTGTGGTCATATTCTGAAGATGTTTCAAAATTTTCTAATGTGTTCATAATTTGACTATCTTCACTGATTTCAGAAATGGTAAAGACAGGTTGTATAGTGTCCTCATCATCGACCCATTCATTATCTCCTACTTCTGTAATTGCTTTTGTTGGAGGATACAAATTGAATTTCTTTGTCGAATTACCATCATAAATGTACATATCCCCAGATCTACAACTGATGAAAGCATCGGTTGTGGCTAGCCAAGGTCTTCCTAAGATGAGTGGGTGCCATCCTAAATTACTCTTGGGAGTCAAAATCATGAAATCTACTGGATATTCCCAAGAATCTAAGGAGACTGAAATGTCTTCTAATACACCATCTGGTTTGATAATTGATCGATATGCAAGTTGCAGTAGAGTAGGTATAAAAAGAAGATTAGGAAGTTTTAGTTGTTCCATAGTCTGTCTACTCATAATGTTGATAGCAGTCGCTAAGTCAATCAAAGTATTTGGAATTTCTACCCCATTTATATGTGTCTTGACAATTGGACTACCAGGATCTACATACTTCTGCATGGTAATTTTTCCCATCATGATATCCACAATTTTTCCTACCAGGTGAATTATTCTTGTATCTCTTGGTTTCCTTCCTGGTCTTTTGAGACTCAACTCCTTTATTGTTTTTGCTAGAATAGGAATCTCTCTAATGGCTTGTAGCAAGGGAATCTTGATACAGACATTCTTTAATTCATCTAGGAAATCATAGTCAAGCAACAAGATTTGTTTTTCCACTCCTTTGTCAATTTGTAATATTTCAGGAAAAGGAGGTGTGGATGAAGTTGCAGGTTGCTCAACTATAGGAGTTTTGGGGGTTGACTCTTTTTCTTTTTCTTTTTGAGTGCTTGGGTATTGAAGAGATGCTTCAAAACCTTTATTGGCTTCAAGAGAATCTTCCTCAGAAATACTTTTCTTTTGAGCATCTATAGAAGGCTTTTCTAAAACTCTACCAGATCTAAGTTGTACATCATTGAGAGGAACAATCATATAGGTAGGAAATTGTTGTCCTTCTACCATGTAAGCATTTTGATGATTTTTATTATTGGGATTTGGAAATGGCTGGGATGGTAGTTGATTTTTCTTCTGTTGGAATGGAAGCAAGAGTTTAGAATATGAATTTTGTTGAGAAGGTTGTTGTTGTTGTGGAAATGGCAATGAAAGTTGTGGATTCTGATTTGGAAGTTGTGGAGCTTGTTGATTTTGAAAAGATGGAGGACATTGATAAAATTGATAAAATCTCCCATAAGGATTTTGCATACCTTGTACCCATGATTGAAATGGATTTTGAAGTTGGGACCAAGGTTGTTGCCAAGGATTCCAATTTGGTGGGGGTTGAAAGTTCATGGGGTTGTTAAACCCTTGATTTGTTGCCCCTGCCAAGGTCTCCTTGAAACAAATCAGAGAGATTCAATTGAATTTGGATCTTCTTGAAAGACAGCTTTGAGCCCAGGAATTGAAGGACAATCCTTGGTCTCATGGCTTTCTGAGAAAATCATACATGTTTCTACAACTTTTGCATCCAAGGGGCATTCCCTTAGAGCATGTTTCTTCCTACATTTTGGACAAAAGATGGCCAAAGCTTCAGCTTCTGCATTTTTCTTATTTTGTACTTTAAGGGTGTCTATTTGTTCACTAAGGCTCCCTAAAATATCAGTTTTGAACTCATCAAGCATATTTCCAATCTCAGCCCTACTTACTGATCCAGTTGCAGATTTGTTTGATCTAATAAGAGAAGGATCTCTAGGCCCTTTTCCGGTTTTAGATTTTCCCCTTGAGAGATGGACACATAGTTCGGCTATATCATGAAGTGGAAGTTGAGAAATATCTCCCTTTCCCATCATGTTTAAAATATCTATCCATTCATCTCTAATGGCTTTTAATAGAAGGTCTTTCAAGGTCTCCTCATCTAAGTTACTCATTTTTTCTCTTTTCAGGTTGTATTTAAATCTTTCAAGTAAATCCTCCAAGTTTTCATCTTCTTTTTGCACCATCTTGAATACCTCATCCTTATGATTGGTGGGCATGCAATAGTCTAGGTATCTATCCAAAAATGTTTGTTTCATATCATTCCAAGTCTTAATAGATTGAGTGACTAATCCCGTGAACTATTTCAAAGCAACTCCCTTTAATGTTGAAGGAAACAATTTTAGTTTTTGAGAGTCTTCCATATAATCATAAGTTCGGCACACAACTTCAAACTCAAATAGAAATGTTTCAGGATCCCCACTTCGTAACCCATAAAAGTTTGGGAGGACAGATGGTGAGATGTTTTTCATTGTTGTACGAGATTCCTCATCAACTATAGGAAATCCAAATGAGTTATCTCCATCCCTATTTCCCCCATTGTTACCTCTACCTCCTCCATTTTTTCCTCCTCCTCTACCTCTACCTCTACCTCCTCCTCCAAACCCGTTTACTACTTCCTCTATCATGATAGTTTCCTCAGAGACTTTAGAGTCCTCTAGTTCTTCTACTAATGGAAAACGAGGAGGAATTTCTTCCTCTTCTTCTTCAGGTGATTCTACTTCCTTGATTACAATTTGTTCTCCTGTAGAAGTAAAGAAAGGTTCTTTTCCTAAGTCAGATTCAGTGGATAGTGTGGGAGAGTCTCCTAATTCAACTGCTGCCCCTTGAATTCCAAGAATCCTAAGGCTAGGAGTGTGAGTTGGAGATGATGGAGGTGTATCTTGTCTATGCCTTGAAGTAGATGGAGTTGTAAAAATCGAACTCTTGGCCCTAGCTATAAACCTTCCCCTAGAATCTCTTGCTCTATGCATGTCATTTTTTATTTTTCTTCAAGTCGGGCTAATAATTCTCTTTCTGATCTTCCAGATCACTCTAGGTGCAAGAAGAGAGCATACTCAAGAAATTATTGAACCAATAACTCTCTTTTCTGATCCTCCAGATCACACTAGGTGCAAGAGGAGAGCATACTTTGAGAAGTTATCAATTTTTACCTTCCTTGAAATTTTCCTATTTTTTTTAAGAAATTGGCTACCTAGTTTCACTTCCCCGGCAACGGCGCCAAAATGTTTGGTCAATTTAGAGTGTCCTAAATTGCTATATTAATTTTCAATCCAGGAGTCGTAAACTGCTGAAGTGAGGTGCACTATATATGCAAGATAACTGATTTCTTACTTTTTTGTCGTTTTTTATTTTTTAGTTTATTTTTGGGTTTATCTTCGTTGATTCCCTAATGTAAGGTGGCAATCCTAACATATAAGTATGAATATAAGTGTTCAAGGCAATGGTGTCCCTTAAAATGATTTCCAAACTTCAAAATTTTCAAAAAGGTTTTAAAACATGCAATGATGAAATTAATTCCTAAAAGAAAATGAAAATGTGCCACTATTCTAATTAAACAAACAGTGAGCTATTGACCAAGAAACCCAGTATCCTTGTTTTTGTCTAAATATAAAAGAAGTTGAACTCAAATAAATCCAAAAATTGCAAGCAAAGTAAAATAAAATCAAATTACATCAACTCATATTCTGACCCCTCACCATTCGTCTCGCTCTGGCTTGCGGAGGCAATCATAAACAACTTGAGCAACCTGATATCTAATTTGCAGAAAATAAAACTAGTATCAAACTACACACTCATACTTCAATCCCTCACCATTATTCTCACTATGGCTTTCGGAGGTAACTGAAAATGACATGAGCAATTCAATAACTAATCTTGCAGAAAAATAAACTAATATCAAACTACACACTCACATTTCAATCCCTAACCATTAGTCTCGTTATGGCTTTTGGAGGTAACTGAAAATGACATGAGTAATTTAATATCTATCTTGTAGAAAAGTAAATGAGCAAAACTGAAATAAATAAAACAGTGCTGGAACTAAGAACTAAGAAAAATAAATCAACAGAAGGACAAGAATAATTCCATGTCATTAGTCATTATAAAACTATGTGCAAATCCCTGGGCTGCCTATTGTAATCTGAAACAAAGACACTGATCAGTTAACAACATTGTAAAGCATAAAAACTATGGACAGCAATCAACGTTAATACCATAAGAAGTGAAATATATACAAGTGAATGATTATGGCATAAGGAACGTAAAGAAATAAAGCATAAAACTATATAGCAATTAACAAAACCTCGGTGTGTACAGGGGCCCTCTACACAACCTCGGGAAATCAGCAATCAACCACAAATTGAGCTTATAAACAGAGTCTTCTCATGTATTAAACTGCAGTCATAACACATAAATAAAGTCACGGCACAATGGGCTTATTAACAGTCAAAATTACATTACAAAAGCTAGCTATTATGTGTATGAGAACGCTTTATTTATAATAGAGGATGACATAACTACTTTCCTAAAATATGCGCTAATAAAAGACACGTGAACAACCACGTCCAGGAATCTAGCATTATGGCAGCCGTGAAGATTGAATCTATGGAGGGTGGCTGTTGGATTCGGTTCATGGAGAAGTCCATGGGTGTTGATATGTCCCCAGAAATCTACGAACAACCACGCAAGTCTTCACGTGGTGAAAAACAGAGTTCTATCACCGTAGGACTCTTACGTTGACCACCGCTTAACTACCTTTGACCATGGCCTTCTTTGGTGAATTCAAATGAGCCAATAGGACTCGGTTCATTTCCATGTCATTTTCAACTTGCCCATGTGGATGGATTTTCCTGAAGACACCTGTAACATAGACTTTAACAAAAAGGCTGCGAAAAGTGACAAGATTCTGCAACTGAATGAGAAAAAATCTAATTCAAACAGCAGACACAAGACATAGTTAGGAAACCACTTTATATGCTCTTT
This sequence comes from Pinus tabuliformis, assembly GCA_031772625.1. Classification (NCBI taxonomy): domain Eukaryota; kingdom Viridiplantae; phylum Streptophyta; class Pinopsida; order Pinales; family Pinaceae; genus Pinus; species Pinus tabuliformis. The sequence continues at coordinate 756,920,431 of CM062816.1, forward strand.
TAAAACTAATATGCAATGATTTGATAGCTTAGGAAGTCCAGGTAAATGGAAAAAGGGCTAGAAAGGTGTATAGGGAAGATGCAAGTTTGGGGCTCCACAACACCTGGAACTCTTCTGTGAGTGCGCTGATGGTTTCGTTTAGGAAATTTGTACCGCGATCACTGATTAAGATTTTTGGACAGCCAAATCGAGCCAACACGTGTTAAAACAAAACTTCGTAGCTGTGGCGGCCATGCAATCTTTGACTAATTACGCTTCCACCCAGCGAGTTAAGTACTCTGTCACGATGATGATGTATCGTGCACCTGTTTTTCCCTGGGGTTTGATAGATCCTATAAATTCAATTGCCCATTTTTTGAATGGCTGCAACATCATTTGTGGATTCAATGGCATCTCATCCCTCTGCGATGCTTTACCGATCCTTTGACATATATCGCAAGCCTTACAGTGTGCTTTTGAATCCTGATGAAGGGTTGCCCACCACAACCTTGCGCGGAGAATATTTTATGCAATTACTCATCCTGTATAGTGCCCTCCTGCAATTCCCCCATGTTCTTCCGTGAGGATCTAACTTCGTTCAAATTCAGGTACGTACCTTCACAGTATCTCATCATTTCCCATTTTGTATAGGTGCCCTACGATGACAGAGAAATCTGTCGCGTGCACCACTAATTCCTTCTTCTATTGAACAGAGTATTCCTTTGGCACAGTCCCCGTTGTCAGAAAGTGGATTATATCTTCAAAGTGTCTATCCGCAATGCACACAGCAAAGAGTTATGCGTCAGGTAATCCTTCCCCCAAACTAGTAGGTTCCTCACCTGTCTCGATACATGACAAGTGATCCAGTCCTGCATTCAGGCGTCCAGGCTTTACCACGACCTCAAAGTCATATTCTTGGAACAATAAGAGCCACCTACATATGCTCCCCCCCAACATAGGCTTATTGACCAAGCACTTTAGTGCGGAATGATCTGTATACATCTTGAAATATCTTCCTAGCAAATAGTGTCGATATTTTTGGAGCGCGTACACCATAGCCAATCTGTCATGCTCGGTTTTGGAATAGTTCTTTTCAACTTTGGACAATCTACGACTTGCAAATGCGATAGGGTGATCCAATCCCTCTTCGCCCTCTTGTGTGATCACCACTCCCAGCGCGATACATGACGCATCAACATGGACATGAAACTCCACATCCCATTTTGGGAAGACTAGGATTGGAGCGCAGGCCAATTTCCCCTTTAGGACATTGAGGCTCTTCATGCAATCATAATTCCAGTAGAATGTGACATATTTTTTCAATAGTTTCTCCATCAGCGCGGTGATCTTGGCAAGGATTTTGATGAACTTCCTATAGTACCATGTGTGTCCCAAGGTAGCGCACAAATGTTTAACACTTCGCGGTGCTTCCAAATTCAAAATTACTGCAATCTTCGTGGGGTCTACCATTAATCCCTATTTGCACACCACATGTCCCAACATAATCCCAAAGGGAACGAGGAACATACACTTCTTAAGTTTCAACTCAATCTGGTGTCGTCACCAAGTATCCAGCATCAAGTGTAAGCTTGCTATGTGGTGCTTAACCAATCCAAAGACAGTCCAATCATCCAAATAGACCTCCAGGAATTTTTGGATATATTCTTTGAAGTCGGAAACAACTATGCGCAAAAAGATGGCTGGCGCATTTTTTAACCCAGATGGCATGATGGTGTATTGAAAGTAGCCCCACTCAGTGGCGAAGGTGGTCTTGCTCCTGTCTTCCGGTGCATTTTTTATTTGGTGGTACCCTGAGAACCCATCGGTGAAAGAATATGCTTCTTGCCCGCAAACATTTTCTAATACTTCATCTATGAATGGGATCGGGAATGGGTTGTGTACACAAGCATCATTCAACTCCTTGAAGTCCACACATATTCTTATCTCTCCCTTCTGCTTTTTCTCCTACACTACCATAGGGCTTACCCAGTCAGATTTTTCTGTTGGATCAATAATTCAGGCTGCGAGCATTTTGTCTAGTTCTATGCTGACATTTTCCTTATACTTCGGATTCAAGCGGTAAGGCCTTTGCTTAACCAGCTTCGCGTCAGATTTTAGGGTGGTCTTCATCATCCCTAAATTGCCAACGATCCCTTTTAAGTCCGTAATCTTGGTCCAGAATAAGTCTTGGTATTCGCAGAGTAACTCAGTGACCTTATCCACCCTGGCATCATCCCAGTAGTCACCAAGTGTTGCATACTTTGGCTTGGCCTCCGTCCCAAAGTTTACCAGCTTCATTTTTATTAGCGTGGTGATGTCAGGATCTTTAATCAATGGTCTTTGAACCTCGGGATAGCCTTCAATTTCTAGAATGGTAATTTTTCGTGGATCTTCATCCTCCTCCTCAATGTTTACATTGTAACACTCTAGCACGCAGCTCAGTTGGGTCGCCCATTCTGACTGAAGCACTTCCATTGGCTCCTGAGGTATTTTGAAGATAGTTGCTTTTACTGCTTGTAGCGCATCATCAACAGCATCCCACCAACGAACCTCAAACGTGAAGGTTAACAGGAATCCTTCGCGCGAGATATCCCATTCACTTGTGCCATGGCAGAGCTCCATCTTAGTATATTAATTCATGGGCATGATCCAGGGTATGACAGAAAAGGTGCAGCCACTCAGGTTGTGGCTCTTCCCTGTAGACCTTGGTCCATTTCATGAGGTGTGCACGTGGGTCATCCCGTCTGTCATACTTGTCTGTTAGCCACATCTGAGGTGTCCCAAATCGTAGGCACATCATCCTTTTGCATTCATGCCAGTCCTAAAAATTCTGTTGGTGCGTACCCCACCACCTTGTGGGTGTAGCATGCAGTACCCATTTCAGAGCATCAAACCATTGTTGTTCTAGCACTTCTTTTTCAAATTTATTTAGGAACTCCTCTACCTCGCTTAACTCATCATACGTAGGTAGGTCTCTTGTTTTTGTTTCTACGTAGCACAGTGACCTTATCATCATGTTACAGTTGAGCATGGTTACCTCGTGTAACCAGTTTTGCAATTGTTCTATTTCTTCGTCAAAATCTGATGTGTAGGAGCTTTCACGCTCCCATGAGATTCAGCCATCCGTAATGGGATTTACCCAATCTTGCTCTCGTGTGGTTATCTTGTAGATGCAATCCAGATCGTTGTCGATGTCATTGTCATGCACCAGTTCTATGTAGCGCGATCCTTCTGCACGGTCTAAATGTACCACTATGCGTAGTGACTTTTTCTCAAAAATCATATCCTGCTTCTTTAGATTTATTACTCCATTCATGTCAGTAGCCCAATCTATTCCTAGAAATGCGGGATAGGGATTGCTATCATCAACAATCTCTATCACTTCGAAATCTACTAGCGCGCTTGCCCCTTCGATATCTACTATGATTCCCTGCAATCTCCCCATAGGTAGGATATTTTGCTAGTTTTCCATTCACAGTTGGATAGGAGACCATTGCAGCGTAGGCTTGCCCATGCGCTCCCATGTCTGCTTTGGCAGAACATTCGTGTCCGATCCTAGATCCAAAATCACTTGATCCATTTCATATTCCCCGATCTGCATGGTCAATCTCATCTCTCTTCTTGTTTGCGTTGTGTGCTTCCGGAGCTTCTGGACTACATGCGGTTCTCCTGGAACGGTCCCAGCACATCTAGTTATGAGTTCTTGTAGCCCCTTTGTTGAGCAGTAGAAAATGTATGTAATTGCCACTCATTTCGTTATATTTTCCTTTAATTTCATAACTTCTTTACATTGTGAAATGGACATATGGTAAAATATTATGATAAAGTTTAGAAGATTTGTGAGTAACGAAAAGTCACTAATTATTACCTTTTCCTATGTAGAAAAAGAATAAATTGGAAGATCGCCATTCCTAGGAAAAAGACAAGATAAAATCAACTATTGCCCTGCATCCAAATGAGGCAATTCAAATCGGAGCGCATAGGCCAGGAAAAGGAAGAAGAGATACCAAATCGGCGCAAGAGAACGAAGAGATAACTGAGAAATAATGATATGGTGAATCCCTCAGGATCTCTTGATCCTGAGGGATTGCTACCTTAAAGAATATCTCTATCTTTGATATTTCCGCCTGACCACTATAAAAAGGGGCAGCGTTGCTAGCCCAAGGGGCAGACTATTATTGTTGTTTTATGAAATTCACTGTTGTAACTTAAACTTTGATCATCAACTCTCTCTAAAGAGTGATTATTGTACTCTGTTTTGATGATTAATATATAAATTTCATTGTTGTTCCATCTTTGATTCTGGAGTAACCATAGCAGTGCGTCCCTAGAGGCTAAGGGCCTGGCCCTAGTGGATCACTTGCTTCTTGTATCATTACTTTTCAATTCCAAGTCGTGTGCGATTTTATTTCTTTTATTTGCTTTGATCAGTAATATGTTGTTCCTTATTATTTCATGTATTGGCTCTGTTATATTTCATTCATATTTGAGTAGTAAGGTTATCCTCTGCAACTGGAATGTTATGCTGTTCATTCTGAATTTATATCGCATTGTCGTTCCTTTACCGATTGATGTTGTTGTATGACATTACTATTCCTTGTAGATTACCTTTGTTGTTCGTTTACAGAATAGTAGTGTTGTGTATTTATAAATCAGTACTATTGCTTATTTATCTACGTTTACCTCTAAGAGTAATTGTTGTTTATTGGGATTGTTGTTCCATGGTAACCTCAATTGTTGTTTCTTCATAACCATAATCAATAACTGTTATACCAAGACTCAGATTACTATTTCCCTCAGTATAGATATGTTGTGTGCGTAACATTTGATTTAGTTTGTTGTGCATTTATATTTGATTCGGATTGTTGTTCAATATTTCATAACTCACTTTAGTTTGTTGTTCCATTTCTGGTTTGTTGTTCAAATCATTTCCAAGGTAAAGATTATTGTTTAATTCCTGTAGATTACGGCTATTTCTTCATTCATTCCTGTAGGTTAGAGCTTTGCTATTCAATCTTTCAAATAGATTAATTGTTGTTCCCTTTCTTGTCATTCGAATTATCATTTCAAGTAATTGTTTTGGCGTGAATAGAATGATACGAAACTGTAGTGAACATTGACTATTGTTGTCCAGTTCCCAGATCGATGATATTTGATTTGATTGCTTTTCAATTATATCAGTTTACAAAAGGAAGAGTTATCATTACTGCACCCTTGATTGATTAAGTGTTGTAGTTTCTTAAATGAATGATTTAGTTATAAGCATTTCAAGTTCTTCCCATTACATTTAGAGTTTGTTTCCAGCATTTATTTACTTTTGCAGAAGCACTATACTACTATCATTACTCTTGACAATTGACCACCTCAAACTGAGTACACTCTTTGAGATAATAGATTGTACCTGGATTGATAATTAATGTAGGGTAAATAGAGGTGAAAAAGACCTTGTTTACTGACCAACATTTTGGCGCCATTGCCAGGGAAGAGTGTAGCCATTTGTTTCTTTTGAGAGTAGTGTAAGTACCTACTAGGAGAGAGTTGGGTTTTTAAAATGGAAGGTAAGAACCTACGTATGTAGCATGTAACAGCCCTGCTCCCCTACCCACTTTCCTACAGATTTGTTGTTGTTTTGGGTAGAAATAAGCCTTTGATTTGTGTGCATGACTAAGTAGAAAAAGCCTGAAACGAATCCTAAACCACTACCCAAACCTGAAAAAGCTAAGGGGCCGGTGACCCTTGGCCAATCAACCTTCATAGATGAAATCCTTAAAAAAGAAAAATCTCAACCTTCAGTAGGATCTAGAAAAGCCACTTCTAGACAACCTACTGGTTGCCTTCAAACCACAGGATCACCATCTATGGCCTTTGCTGAGTTGCATAGCCAAACAGAGGAGCAAGATTTTAAGAAATTGAGAATTCTAGCCCAAAATCATTGCAGGAAGATAAACTTAGTAATCTCTGTGATGGAAGAGGAGAAACAGGGGAAATTGAAGAGCTAAAATCTCCTCTTGGAATAGTTCAGCCATTAAGCAACCCAGATAAGGGAAGTGTTGTAAAAATCATCCAGAACGAAGAGAAAGAATCCCCCCAAATATTAATTCAGCAAGGAACTCTCATTATCCCGGACCAAGGAAGTGTTGATAAGGCCATTCCTACTCCTTCTAGCCAGCCTAGGAATACCCTCCTAACATCCCGGAAGGTTATTGGCACATATTTGACCAAATGACCCACAACCAGCAAAACACCCAAACCTCCACACTGCAATATCCCATTGTAGATACTACAGTTAATGCACCTATGAAGGCCATTTCTCTCCAGCACATCCCTACATTCCATGATCTAACATCGGAAGATCTAGATGCATTTTTATTTGAATTTGATGTGTTGTGCAGAGGATATGACTATACCACCAATCCCAAAAAGATGAAATTATTTCCCTCTACTTTGAAAGGGGCTAATTTACGATGGTTTATGGGGTTGGGTGGAGGTGTTATAAATGATTGGCATCAGATAAAAGGAACTTTCTTGAAGAAATATCAAGATTATTGTAGGTCTAGAGAATTAAAAGATGAAATATTTCAGATGGTAGCTAGGCCTAATGAGACATTAGAAGAATATGTTGAACGTTTTCAGTATAAACTTCAAAGATCTCCTTATGCATCATTACCCTTACCTGACAATGTATTAAAAACAAGACTAATTAAAGGCATGAAGGAACAATGGGTTGAAACACTAAATATTATGGGAAAAGGAGATATTTATCAAGAAAAGTTTGTTGACATTATTAATTTATGTATTAGGAGCTCGCGAGGCAGCACAAGGCTAAAACCAACAGAACATGACAGGTTTACAAGAGACAAAAAGATCTCTGGAGAAGGAGTAACTCACGCGGAAATTGGAACTTTATTGGAAAATTTCAAAACTAATATATTGGGCACTCTGAAAATGTAGCTCGATATTATGCAAGAAAAGCAGAAACAAATAGAAGCAGAGCAAAATCTGGCAATATTCTGTCCTAGATGCAGGAAGAAACATAGCCACAAAGAGTGCCCATTAGATGCAGTTCAAGTTTGCGCCATTTGTATAAAAGACCACTCTACAGAAAGTTGTCCCTCACTTCCTAGTTTGAAAGCGATATACAAGGAAGCGAAAGAAGAACTAGAACCGGTGTACCTACTTAATCAACGTCGTCAATGGCAGCCGCAACAATTAAGTATGTTCTCCGATCCAGCTTCTTCTTTCCAGCCTCCACAATATCATGCTCAGCAATATAATACAATGTGGCAAAATCAACCTCCCTTCTCAAATTGGTCACAACAACCATTTCCTTCATCTCCATGGCTGAACCAAACAATTCAATCTAATTGGCCTAATTTTCCCTACGCTCCACCATATTGGCAAAACAATGCATATCCAACACAATGGTCCCCTCCCACTTCACAGAGCCAAGCCTAGCAGACAAACTGGAAAAGTCCAAATCAGCCAGTAGAAACCATTCCACTCCCTCAACCTACACTTCCAGCACTACAACAAAACCCCCAGTCCAATTTAAGACCGCAACTCCCCGCCCAACCCAACCCAAACCCAAATAACAAACCGGTCCAATCTGTTCAAATAATTGAAACACTGGAGCTAGAAACCGATCTAAGGGAGTGTAATGACCTTCAATTAAGATCTGCATGTATTGTAGAAACCGAGGGAGATAAAATTGGTCAAGTTGAAAATCAGTTACCTGTAGAAAAACCATTACAAGAAGAAGATGTGATCAGACAACAAACTCATAATCAAACAACCACATCTTCTCCCCCATTCCCAGAACGATTAATCATACCATGCCCTATAGAACATCCTGACTTTGATATTCTGGGAGAACTAAAAAATTTGTACATAAAAATCCCACTCCTCCAAGCTATCCAAGATATCCCAATATATGCAAAAACCATTAGAGAACTCTGTATAAAAAAACCAAGGAGGAGAATAACAAATAACCCAACAGTCCAAGTAGTCGGCACCTTATCTAATATATTATCAGGGAGAGAAGCAACTGTTAAATATGAAGACCCGGGAAATCCAATAGTGACAGTGCAAATCAATGGACAAAACTTTTCAAATTCCCTAGTTGATTTAGGGGCTGCAATTAATATTTTAACAACCACCTCTTGTCAAAAACTGGGCATTACATCAGTAGAACCAACCTCCACTTTATTAGAACTGTTCTACCAATCAGTAGTTAGGCCAGAAGGTACACTACATGATGTCATGGTATCTATTGATTCCTGGGAATATCCTGCCGATTTTTTGATAATAAACCCCAAAAACCAACTTGATGGACAACCATTGATTTTAGGCAGACCTTGGCTTGCAACCGCTGATGCTTATATTGGCTGCCGACAAGGAAGTATGACCATAACTAGAGGGAGTAACATCAATAATCTAGCCCTATACCCTCCCACCCAAACAAGTGTGACAATAATAAAAACTAACAAACATCCTGTATCATACCTCACCGAAAACATTAGATCCACATTAACCATAGAAGATGCCCTCGATTTCAAAGATCAAATAGAGGATGATGTTATTAACAATTTTATTAACCAAGTTGAATCCAGATCCCAAGTACAATGTCACATGATAGAGGCAGCATTTGACAATGAATTAGAAGAAGATCCTGTCAAATACACCCATGATCAGACAATACCCACTACCTTCGTTTCAAATAGCAAAACAATAGAGATTGAGCCAGGAAAAGCCTTAAACATCAATAATAACCTAACTCCTGAACAAGAAGAAAAGTTGATCCAACTACTAAGAAAATACAAGGAAGCTTTTACATGAGATTATCCGGACATGAAAGGAATCAATCCCCAGCTTTGTACACACCACATTTATGGAGAAAAGGATGTGAGACATGTTCACCAACCCCAAAGGAGACTCGACCCTCACCTAAAAGACATTGTGAAAGCTAAATTACAAAAATTTTGGATGTAAAATTTATTTATCCAATCTCTGATAGAAAATGGGTCTCTCCACTTGTAGTGGTGCCGAAGAAGAATGGAAAGTGGAGGATTTGTGTAAATTATAGAGAATTAAACAAAGCCACCCAGAAAGACCACTTCCCCCTTCCATTCATTGATCAGGTATTAGATACATTAGCAAGAAAGAAATTCTTTTCTTTCTTGGATGGCTTCAGTGGATAGAATCAGATTCAGATTGCCCCTGAAGACCAAGACAAAACTACTTTTACCTATCCTTGGGGAATGTTTGCCTATAGAGTTTTACCCTTTGGCCTATGCAATGCCCCTGCCACATTTCAAAGAGCTATCCTCGGCATCTTTTCAGATTTAATAAATGAAGGGATCGAAGTATACATGAATGATTTCACACCATACAGAGATGACTTTGACCCAGCACTAGACACATTAGAAAAGGTGTTGTAACGATGTATTTCCACTAGGCTCTGCTTGAGCCATGAAAAGTGTTATATGATAATGACCGAAGGGCTCATCCTAGGTCATTATATCTCAGCAGCTGGAATACAGGTAAATCCGGCCAAAATTCAAATAATTTTGTTAATATCGACTCCTACCACATAGACAGAGGTACGCAGTTTTCTTGGATTTTCTGGTTATTAGAGGAGATTTATAGAACATTTTTCTCTAATAGTTGCACCTCTATACACATTAACATGGAATGTTGAATTTTTTTGGATAGATAAATGTGACCATGCTTTTGAGGATCTAAAAAAGCTTGTGTCAACAGCCCCAGTACTCAGAAGTCCAAATTGGGACCTACCATTTCAAATTTCATCAGATGCTTCAGACACAGCTATTGGGGCAGTTCTTGGGCAAGAAGAAGACAAAAACCATATGCAATCTATTACATTAGCAAGAAGTTGTCTCCTGCTAAGATAAACTATATTGTTACTAAAAAAGAATTTTTAGCTGTAATTTATGCTGTAAATAAATTTAGGCATTATGTCACTGGATATCCTATTGTTCTATATACAGATCACTCTGCCATAAAATATTTAGCAAATAAACCAATCACAAATGGTAGAGTAACCAGATGGTTGATTTTATTGCAGGAATTCTACATCACAATAAAAGATCAACCTAGGAAAGAGAATCCTGTAGCTAACTTTCTCTCACGAATGCCAAAACCAGTGGACACAGTAGTAGTTGAATATCAATTTCCAAATGAACATTTTTTCGTTGTCACTGTCAAAACACCCTAGTATGTTGATGTTGCGAATTATTTAGCGGTAGGCAAATTACCAAAACATCTAAGCCCCAACGAACAGAAATAGATTGTGCAGTGTAGTACCCGATTTTCTTGCATTGGAGGCTACCTATTCCATACAGGGGCGGATATGCAAATCAGAAGATGCATCTATGAAGATGAAATTTTTGACATTCTGAAAGCTTGTCACAACGGACCGTGTGGTGGACATTTTGCAGATCAAACAACTGGTCACAAAGTTCTGCAAACAGGGTATTACTGGCCCACAATCTTCAAAGACGCAAAGAAATTTGTTCAAGCCTGTGATAGTTGCCAAAGAGCAGGACGTCCTAGACAGTTCCACGAAATGCCTTTAAATCCACAGCTAGTTATTGAACCATTTGAGCATTGGGCACTCGATTTTGTTGGTCCGATCAACCCATCATCAAACCAGAAAACATATATTTTGGTAGCAATAGAATATGTGACTAAATGGGTTGAAGCAGAGGCACTGCCAAGAGCTACAAAGGATTCTGTCATTCATTTCCTATTCTAGATATTTGTGCGGTATGGCCTCCCAAGAGACATAATCACGGACGGAGGACCGCAATTTGCTAGTAATAAAATTGCTGCAACATTAGAAAACTATCATATTCAGCATAAAATTACCACTCCATATCACCCACAGGCAAATGGCCAAGTAGAAAGCACGAATAAAGTAATCGAAGCAATACTAACAAAAACCATTGTGCCACACAGACGCGATTGGGCTACAATATTGCCAGAAGCCTTGTGGGCATACAAAACAACATGGAGAAACGCTACCAGTTATTCACCAAATCAGCTAGTATTTGGAAAGGAACCTATCTTTCCAATAGAATTCGAAATACAAACCTTGAGAACAGCACAAGAAGTTGGTCTAGATTTAGACGAGGCCCAGAATAATAAACTACAACAAATCAACGAGCTGGATGAAATCAAGCTCTCTACTCTTCAACATACCACATTAATCCAACAACGGAGAGCAAAATGGTATGACACCCTCATCAAAAAGAAATTCTTCTGCGAAGGATATTGGGCTCTCCTATATGATTCGAGGTTTCAGGATTTTCCGAGGAAACTTCAAACTCATTGGCTGGGACCATATGAAATCCAAAAGGTGCATGATAATGGCACCATTAATTTAGCCACCATTGATTGATCTGGACACACCTTCAAAGCAAATGGCCATCAAGTTCGGTTGTATCACAAACCACTTACTCGGGAATCCTTCTACCAACAACTCCGGGAAGACTCTGACATGCAGATTCTGGCTGAGGAAAATAACTCTTCCTCACATTTGGTTCACTAAGAAATTTCATTTCTTTTAAATTTTGTACATAACTTTTTTAGTTCTGTTTTTGTAAATTGCTTTTTGTACAAATTTCTGCATTTCTGCAAATTTTTGCATTTTGTTGTTCCTTTTCGAAGGAACAACATTTTCACCACTTTGTTGTTCCTTTTCGAAGGAACAACACTTTTGCATTTTGTTGTTCCTTTCCGAAGAAACAACATTTACACCGCTTTGCTGTTCCTTTTCGAAGGAACATCATTTTTGCATTCTGTTGTTCCTTTCTGAAGGAACAACATTTACATCGTTTTGTTATTCCTTTTTGAAGGAACAATGCTTTTGAATTTTGTTATTCCTTTCTAAAGGAACAACATTTCCACCTTTTGCATGTTCCTTTCCGAAGCAACAACACATCTCCATTTTTGATGTTCCTTTCCAAAGGAACAACACTTTTGTTTTCTGTTGTTCCTTTCCGAAGGAACAACACTTTCATTTTTTGTTGTCCCTTTCCAAAGTAACAGCACTTTCATTTTCTAGTATCCATATTCGAAGGAACAACACTTTCATTTTTTACTGCTCCTTTCCAAAGGAACAACACTTGCATTTTATGTTGTTCCTTTCCGAAGGAACAGCACATCTGCATTTTTTTTGTTCCTTTCTGAAGGAACAACGCTTTTGTTTTCTATTGTTCCTTTCCAAAGGAACGACGCTTTCATTTTCTATTGTTCCTTTCCAAAGGAACAACACTTTCGGTTTTTGTTGTTCCTTTCCGAAGGAACAACACTTTTGTTTTCTGTTGTTCCTTTCCGAAGGAGCAACACTTTTGTTTTTTTGCTGTTCCTTTCCAAAGGAACAACATTTTCGCATTTTTGTTTGCGCTTGCTTTATTTTCTGTTTCAATTAAGGAACAACTGTTGTTCCTCTTAAGGAACAACTGTTGTTCCTCTTAAGGAACAACTGTTGTTCCTCTTAAGGAACGGCAGCTTCGAGCATGTTTTTTCCCTTTTTCTTGCATTTTGGGGTACACATATTCTTTTTTCGTCCCTCTAAAGAGATAGTAGGTGTTCCATCTTAAGAACAAAATTTTTCTTGGAGTGCATTTTTCTTCTTTTGTGTATATGTGTTTTACCATTTAGAGCATTTTTGTGAGTGATGGTCATTTAAGGCACAACTATACATTTATGCAAGAATACAAAAACTAGATGATACTGAAATCAGCAAATCATAAAAATCGTCATATTTACAAGAAACTACTTTGAATTGATAAGATAAAAGAGGAAAGAACACAACTATTTATCACCTTGCTATCATTATTTCACTAATACCAATATGATTGGTTATTTTTATCATGATGGTTCTTTCTAAATCCCTATATTTCTTTTTTATCATTATTATTGAATAAGAATAAAGGGTGTATTTTTCTCTATTGAGATGTTCAGACTTCTTCCACCATCCCTACTCTTAAGGAGTGTTGAACCACCCTCTGTATATAAATATTAAAGGTGCTATATAAAAGAAAAGAAGAAGAAGAAAAATTGTTTATCTATATGATTACTAACATGATTTGTCAAGATGAAGGATAGGGAGTCTCATCAAGAGCCAGCCTACCATGATCATAAGGAAGAATGTGAAGTGGCATTCCCACTATGGCCACCACACCAGGGATATGATCCAAGAGGCACATGAGGAAAATGAAAAGTCCTTGGAACAGGAGGTCTCATCACGAGCCGACCTGCCCACCTTTCACTCCTTCTTGGTGAATGGCATTGTGATTCATCTGGTTACTAAGCCAGCACAATGGCCTCCATTCTAACATTGCACAACACTTTCCTAGGCATACACAAAGGATTATGGTTCCAAGGGTGAAATAAACAACTCTGTCAAGGTTACGGACACTTGTGGGCAACAGAGCTCTATTGATGGTATTAAAGTCATATTTCTTATACACCAATAGTCATCATAAAACCCTTCTTCTTATATCTTTATAAATGCTTTCAAATGAGATTATGTATATAACCGTTCCGAACCCCTGATACATTGAAATCATTTACAAATCAATTATGATAGTAAAACTCGATAATGACCACATAAAAACTTTCTTTCATGTCAGTTGTCCTATCCTCCATTTCTCGCATCATATCATGGCATTTCCATATTTATTATTGATTCTATCATAAGCCTCGATTTCGGTAATCTGTTCATTTTTTTAAACATGGCGTATCTTTATATGTTGTTCCTTTATTACTTTGTACTATGGCAGTTTGGCATGCTGCTCCTTTATTTGACGGCCGAGGACGGCCTATAACATTATAGGGGGGCGCGGGTGACCTCATAATTTGCTGGCATACGTGTCAGCTCATCATTCGGAAGAATTATGACTCAGGAATAGCAAGACTTAACGGTATTTTTTTTCCCAATATGCATGGCTTGTTGTTCTGAAACCATTTCCATGTTCTGCTCTGCAAAATTAGCAGTAAGTTAGAAATTTGAACAGCTTGCTATTCCATTACTTTCTCTGTTCTTTCCTAACAGCGAGCTAAAAATTTGAATAGCCTGTTGTTCCATTATCGTCTCTGTGTTTTTACAGTGTGCTGAGTGTGAATAAGTTGTTGGCATTATGATACATATGTTGTACTTGATGGCAACCCACTCATCTCGGATGATAAATTATAATGCAGAAAAGTTCACGCACTTATATGCAGAGAAAAGTTTATTTCATGTAGAGAAAAGTTCACGCACTTTTATGCAGAGTAAAGTTTATTTCATGTAGACAAAAGTTCACGCACTTTTATGCAGAGAAAAGTTAATTTCATGTAGAGAAAAGTTCATGCACTTTTATGCAGAGAAAAGTTTATTTCATGTAGAGAAAATTTCACGCACTTTTATGAAGAGAAAAGTTTATTTCATGTAGAGAAAAAGTTCACGGACTTTCATGCAGAGAAAAGTTCATTTCATGAAGAGAAAATTTCACGCACTTTCATGGTTGGCTCATGGTATTAGTCCGACAATTTTTGATCCTATGGTTTTGGTCCGTGGTATTGCATCCAAAAGTGTTGATCTCATGCACTTTCATGGTTAGCTCATGGTATTAGTCCGACAGTTTTTGATCCTATGGTTTTGGTCCGTGGTATTGCATCCAAAGGTGTTGATCTCACGCACTTTCATGGTTGGTTCATGGTATTAGTCCAACGGTTTTTTGATCCTATGGTTTTGGACCGTGGTATTGTGGAAGGCCTAAGTCTATAAAAGAGGAAGGAGATCATTTGGCAAAGCATCATCGAATGAATTGAATATCTAATAAGTGCTAGATCTTAAATATTTGTGATTGGATTATGGTACAGATCTGGATCTGAATGAAGGAGGAACCTTAGAGCATAAAGAAGGATAAGTTCTTTTGATGGGTCATAATCTTTATGCTTGAATAATAGTATCTTTGCATGATTTTGATCTGTTATATGAGGCGCATGCTTGATCTATAAATCTGACAATCTGGGTTAATTAGTGTCTGAATATTTGAAAGAAGGAATTATCCTTTATAGATCTGCATGCAGGTTTCAGGTTGTTGAAGTAGCGTATATCTTTAAATTATGATCTAGCTGCCTCTGTCTATTGCTGCAAAATTCTGGGTTCAGAATTTGGTGTGTGGTTACTGTTACTGTGTTCTGGGTACAGCTGTCAGAGAAGTGTTTACTTGATTCAGTGCTAATTGGGAAAAGGAGATTGTTTGATGCAGATATACTTGATGATTGATTGATGTTCATGGATCCAGTCTGAAAATTTATGAAACGTGGTCCCTGGAAGAAAGAGAAGGTTGTATCCTTCAGTAGGCCAGCACCTACGTACTAGTATCTTGGCTAGTACAAGAGCTAAGTGGGTTGTAGCTCCCTTCCAAGAGAAGCTGGAGAACGAGAGAGGGTTGTAGCTCTCTGCAGGTTGTAGCCTGCGTACTAGTAAAGGACTGCACCAGTACAAAATCATTGTAAAAGGAGTTTCTAATTGAAAAAGGATAGAGACATATTTCAGCAGGTGGTTTTCATCCACATTGGGTTTCCACCTTATATCTAGTGTTCTTTTGTGTGACTATTTTCTTTTCTTGTTCCTGCTCATTATACTGACATACAAAGTAATGATCAATATTTGAAGAATTATTCAAAGTATAAATAAGGAAGATAGATTGATAAGAATTTGATAATAGTGATTCACCCCCCCCTCTCAGTATTATTTCCAACAATTGGTATCAGAGCAGGTCCTTCTGAAGAAGCTTGATCGCTTGAAGGAAGATCTAACATCATGAGCAACTACGAGAGGGAAGCATCAATCAGGCCACCGATTTTTGATGGAACAAAATTCGTATATTGGAAGGTAAGCGTTACTACCTATCTTCAATCTTTGGGTACATAAGTATGGGACATTATAGAAACAGGGTATACTTTTCCATCAGCTACTCCTACAGATTCAGCTGAGAAGAAGAAATATGAAACAAATGCAAAGGCGGTTAATACTCTTCTAGGATGTCTATCTCAATCTGAATTCGTGAAGATTATGCAATATAAATCCGCAAAATAAATATGGGACAAGATTGTTTTGAGCTACGAAGGAGATGAACAGGGAAAACGTGCAAAACTTCAAACCCTCAGGATTCAGTATGAGAATCTCAGAATGTATAATGATGAAAGTGTGGCTAACTATTTCCTTCGGGTAGATGAGATTGTTAATTGTATGAAAAACTTGGGTGAAGAAATAAAAGAGGTTGTTGTGGTTGAAAAATTCCTAAGATCATTGTCCCCCAAGTTTGAATCTAAAGTGTCTGCAATAGAAGAAAAGGAAAATCTACGAACTCTTACTATGTCTCAGCTACACGGAATTCTAACTGCTTATGAAATGAGAAAAGGAGGTCCATCAGACAGGAGAGAAGCTGCTTTTAAGGCTTCAGGCAAAGGAGACTACTATGAATCAAGTCACGTGCCAGAAGAAGAAGAAGAATCAAATTTTGTCAGAAATCTTCAACGGGGTACTGGAAGGTTCAGAGGTAAGCTACCTTTTAAATGTTTTGCTTGTGGAATATTAGGTCATTATGCTACCAAATGTCCTCATAAGGATAAGATTGACAAAGGAAAGGGACCTGCCAGATGGAACAAGAAACAGAATGCAAATAAGAAAAGCTACTACACTCATGAAGACAGTGATGGTCTATCAAATAGTGATGAAGATGAACGAGGTAATGACTATAAACTTTTAATGGCATTTGAAGATGATGATTACAGGCATGCTATAGATGTGGATAGTTTTTATGAAGATATTTCTAGACTTAAGACATGTATAGAAGAAAAGAATATGATCATTGATACTCTACAATTTCAAATTGATGAAAAAGAAAAATATCTTGAAAAGTTAGAAGGTGAAATTGTTGGCCTTAGAAAAGAAATTGAGAAAACAAAGGCTATTAATCTTAAGTTTGTCAAAGGATCTGAAACTCTGGATGAGATCATCAATGTACAGCGTTCTCCGCTAAACAAGACAGGTCTGGGGTATAATGGAGAAACATCTCAAGCATCCACCTCAAAGAGTTATCTTGATGCAGCAAGAAGGAATGAGCAAAAGCACAATGGAGATCACCAGGTAAAGCAGGGATGAATTACATCAAGAACGAACAAAGACTATCAGGTAAACCAGGGGCAATCTGTCTTAAGGATGAACAAAAGCTACAACCAGCCATAGGTAAAATCTTCTCAATTTTCTTCAAGAATGGATGACAATAGAAATTACAATCATTTGGCCGGTAGATTTGATAATCGCAGAAGTTTCTTCAATGGGCAATGTTTCTCTTGCCATAACTTTGGTCACAAAGCAACTCAAAGTGTTGCATATAAAACAATCATGACTAGAGAAGCTCAAAAACAAAGAAGTATGATCGGGATTACAAAAAGGACCTATAACAACTTTTCGGCTCTTGAAAATGAAGTTGAATGTTCTATTTGCAATAACTTTGGTCATGAAGATTCTGAATGCAGGAGCAGGTTTCAGCAGACAAAGGAACAAGCCTCAAGCACCAGAACATGGAGAATAAAGGAACCACAAACAAAAAGATGTGGGATAGCATTTTATGCAGAAGGACAAGAAAATCTATGGTACATTGACAGTGGATGTTCGAAACATATGACAGGTGAAAAAGAAAAACTTGAATCATATTCTGCTTTAGAAAAGGGAAAGAAAGTCTCTTTTGGAAATGATACTCCTGCAGCTATAAAAGGAAAAGGCACTGCTCAGTTAAAAGAAAAGGTCAAAGCTGGAAATTTTTTGTATGTTGATGGATTGAAGCATAATCTTCTAAGTGTCAGCCAGATGTGTGATCAAGGAACCGAGGTGATATTTAGATCAAACGGATGTCGTGTTCGTGATCTTGATGCAGGTGAAACAGTGATCAAAGGTAGAAGAACTCCAAATAATCTATACATATTTGAAGAAGGACAACAACAATGCTATTTGAGCAAGGATGATGAACACTGGTTATGGCACCAGAGGTTGGGGCATC
This sequence comes from Pinus tabuliformis, assembly GCA_031772625.1. Classification (NCBI taxonomy): domain Eukaryota; kingdom Viridiplantae; phylum Streptophyta; class Pinopsida; order Pinales; family Pinaceae; genus Pinus; species Pinus tabuliformis. The sequence continues at coordinate 756,938,490 of CM062816.1, forward strand.
TAAGTTTTTCACAAATAAGGAAAGCATGCAAATATCAGGCAGTTCGTGGTCTTCTAGATATCAAAATTCCAGACAACACCATATGCAAATCATGTCAGTTTGGAAAGCAAACCAGAACTAACTTTCCAAAGAAGGAAGGATTAGCTAGCATGCCTCTTGAGCTAGTCCATACAGATGTATGTGGTCCATTTAGGAAAAGGACACCTCAAGGAGAAGAATACTTGATATTATTCATTGACGATTTCTCCAGGTTTGTTTGGTTAGGACTTATGAAGCACAAAGACAAAGCATTTGAGAAATTCAAATCCTTCAAAGCCTTGGTTGAAAATGAATCAGGTTACAAAATTAAGTGCCTCAGGTCTTATAGAGGTGGGGAGTTTACCTCAAATGAATTTTTCGATTTCTGTGAAGTACATGGGATAAGAAGAGAATTATCTACAGCTAGAACTCCTCAGCAAAATGGAGTGGTGGAAAGGATGAACAAAACAGTCCAACAAATGGCTCGTGCTATGTTGGATGAGTCTGGAACACCTGCAACTTTCTGGGGTGAAGCTGCATATTCTGCGGTTGTTATTCTCAACAAAAAAAATGTCCAAGTGAACAACACTCAAACTCCTCATGAGCTCTGGTATGGTGAGACTCCTTCGGTAAAGCACTTCAAAATCTTTGGGAGCAAATGCTATATTAAGAATACTGATGAGCAACTTGGCAAACTTGAACCTAGAGCAGATGAAGGCATTCTTCTTGGTTATTCTCCACACAGCAAAGCATATAAGTGCTACAATAAAAGACTTGGAAGAATTGTTGACAGCATTGATGTAGTGGTTGATGAAAAGGGATACATTCCTAGGCAAGTAAATCATGAAAATATCGAAGAAGATGAAGACTACCCTCAAAGACAGAATGATGAAGAAGAAGAACCTCAAGAAGCACCAGAGGAACAGATAAGGATAGAAGAGAAGACTCCATCCCTGTACGTTCAGAAGAATCATCCAGAATCTCAGATTTTGGGGCAGAAAGAAGCAGGTGTACAAACAAGAAGAACAATTGCAGAAGCTTCAAGCTATTTGGCATTACTCTCCTCCACTGAACCACAAAATGTAAAAGAGGCATGCAAAGATGAATGTTGGGTCAAAGCAATGGATGAAGAACTTGAGAAGATCGAAAAGAACAACACTTGGGAGTTGGTTCCTAGACCAAAGGATAAGAATGTTATAGGGACAAAATGGGTCTTCAAAAATAAGTTGAATGAAAATGGGAAAGTAATTAGAAACAAGGCAAGACTTGTTTGTAAAGGGTATGCGCAGCAAGAAGGAATATATTTTGAGGAAAATTTTGCTCTTGTTGCAAGACTTGAGGCCATCCGAATTTTCCTTGCTCTCTCAAGCTTTCAAAAGTTCAAAATATTTCAAATGGATGTGAAATGAGCCTTTCTGAATGGAGACTTAGAAGAAGAAGTATACATTGAGCAGCCAGATGGTTTCATTCTTGGAAATGATCCAAATCTTGTATGCAGACTGAAAAAGGCTCTCTATGGTCTTAAACAAGCTCCAAGGGCTTGGTACTATCGTTTGGACAAATATCTTCATCAACAAGGTTTTTCAAAAGGATTAGTAGATAGCAATCTTTATATAAAAATTGAAAATGACAAATTGCTAATACTTGTTGTGTATGTATATGACATTATCTTTGGTAGCAATGAAGAATCTATGAGTCAAAGCTTTTCCTTGGTGATGCAGAAAGAATTCGAAATGTGCTTGCTTGGAGAATTGACATATTTTCTTGGCCTGCAAATCCAACAAAAGGAAGAAGGGATCTTCTTGTCTCAAACCAAGTATCTCAAGCAGATTTTGAAGAAATATGGCATGGAAGATGCAAAACCAGTATGTACACCCATGGTCACAGGATGTAGCCTCAGTGCAAATGATGAATCAGCAACAGTACATCAACCAACCTACAGATCTATGATTGGAATTCTACTTTATTTGACAGGTACCCGACCAGACATCATGCATGCAGTGGGAATAGTTGGAAGATTTCAGGCAAATCCAAAGGAAACTCATCTTCAGGTAGTAAATAGAATCTTCAAATATCTTCAAGGGACTCAAAATTATGGCTTATGGTATCCTAGAGATACAGATCTCACACTTCATGCTTATACTGATGCAGATTGGGCCGGAAGCGTGGATGACAGGAAGAGCACAAGTGGTGGTGCATTGTTTATGGGTTCCAGATTAGTATCTTGGTTCAGCAAGAAACAGAGTTCGATTGCCTTGTCTACAGCTGAAGTAGAATATGTTGCTGCTACATCTTGCTGCACTCAACTCCTTTGGATGATTCAGACCTTGCAGGATTTTCAAATCACTTGTACACCACCCATCTCCATCTTATGTGATAATACAAGTGCAATCAGCATTTCAAAGAACCCAGTCATGCATTCAAAAACCAAGCACATACCAATCAAGTATCACTTTCTCCGGGAACAAGTGCTTGAACAAAAGGTCAAGTTGGAGTATGTTCCTTCTAAGAAACAGGTTGCTGATATACTCACCAAACCATTGCCTAGGGAGACCTTTGAATACCTCAGGCAAAAGCTGGGGGTTGTTGATGCATCATCTTGTTGTTGAATCTCTTCTGAATGTTGGTTGTACGCAAGGTTCATCTGAAGTATATGCGTACATGTGCTGGGTTGCGGATTGGTCAAAGATCGAATGGCACAGGTTCAGGGGGAGCATACATTGTTGGCATTATGGAGGAAGTACAGAAGGAGATCATGGATGCTGGTCTGAATATTGCTGCAATACGTCTCTATCTCTTTCATGGTCATTTATGGTGTTTGATGGATTATGGTTCTTCTTTGCAGATCTGGTTTATAGTCAGGGGGAGCATGTTCTTAGGGGGAGCATAACCCTTTGCCCTTGATGTCAAAGGGGGAGAGTGATTGGTTGTTGTTGCCATCAAGTCCAAAGGGGGAGATTGTTGGCATTATGATACATATGTTGTACTTGATGGCAACCCACTCATCTCAGATGATAAATTATAGTGCAGAAAATTTCATGCACTTATATGCAAAGAAACGTTTATTTCATGTAGAGAAAATTTCACGCACTTTTATGCAGAGTAAAGTTTATTTCATGTAGAGAAAAGTTCACGCACTTTTATGCAGAGAAAAGTTTATTTCATGTAGAGAAAAGTTCACGCACTTTTATGCAGAGAAAAGTTTATTTCATGTAGAGAAACATTCACGCACTTTTATGCAGAGAAAATTTTATTTCATGTAGAGAAAAAGTTCACGCACTTTCATGCAGAGAAAATTTCCTTTCATGAAGAGAAAATTTCACGGACTTTCATGGTTGGCTCATGGTATTAGTCCGACAGTTTTTGATCCTATGGTTTTCATCCATGGTATTGCATCCAAAAGTGTTGATCTCATGCACTTTCATGGTTGGCTCATGGTATTAGTCTGACAGTTTTTGATCCTATGGTTTTGGTACGTGGTATTGCATCCAAAAGTGTTGATCTCACGCACTTTCATGGTTGGTTCATGGTATTAGTCCAACAGTTTTTTGATCCTATGGTTTTGGACCGTGGTATTGTGGAAGGCCTAAGACTATAAAAGAGGAAGGAGATCATTTGTCAAAGCATCATCGAATGAATTGAATATCTAATAAGTGCTAGATCTTAAATATTTGTGATTGGGTTATGGTGCAGATCTGGATGTGAATGAAGGAGGAACCTTAGCGCATAAAGAAGAATAAGTTCTTTTGATGGGTCATAATCTTTATGCTTGAATAATAGTATCTTTGCATGATTTTGATCTGTTATATGAGGCGCATGCTTGATCTATAAATCTGACAATCTGGGTTAATTAGTGTCTGAATATTTGAAAGAAGGAATTATCCTTTATAGATCTGCACGCAGGTTTCAGGTTGTTGAAGTAGCGTATATCTTTAAATTATGACCTAGCTACCTCTGTCTATTGTTGCAGTATTCTGGGTTCAAAATTTGGTGTGTGGTTACTGTTACTGTGTTCTGGGTACAGCTATCAGAGAAGTGTTTACTTGATTCAGTGCTAATTGGGAAAAGGAGATTGTTTGATGCAGATATACTTGATGATTGATTGATGTTCATGGATCCAGTCTGAAAATTTATGAAACGTGGTCCCTGGAAGAAAGAGAAGGTTGTAGCCTTTAGTAGGCCAACACCTACATACTAGTATCTTGGCTAGTACAAGAGCTAAGGGGGTTGTAGCTCCCTTCCAGGAGAAGCTGGAGAACGAGAGAGGGTTGTAGCTCTCTGCAGGTTGTAGCCTGCGTACTGGTAAAGGACTGCAACAGTAAAAAATCATTGTAAAAGGAGTTTCTAATTGAAAAACGATAGAGACATATTGCAGCAGGTGGTTTTCACCCACATTGGGTTTCCACCTTATATCTGGTGTTCTTTTGTGTGACTATTTTCTTTTCTTGTTCCTGCTCATTATACTGACATACAAAGTAATGATCAATATTTGAAGAATTATTCAAAGTATAAATAAGGAAGATAGATTGATAAGAATTTGATAATACTGATTCACCCCCCCCCTCTCAGTATTATTTCCATCATAAGATGGGAGGAAGATCAATTCGCAATGAGCCACAGGTGTTGATGGTGTCTGATGCTGCACGAGAAATCCTAGCAAGGGCAGGATGGATAGCTTATCTTAACCGTCTACAGCAATCCAATGAGACGTTGGCAATTGAGTTTTTACAGAACCTGCAAGAAAATTACTCCATGGTGAGAGGGAAATAGATAGTAGTCACTGACGACATAATTGCAGAAGTTTTGGGATTGCCAGCCACTGGACCTGTGTGGACTCTGAAAAAAGTGAGACTGTGAAACACCATGACCATCTTCCAGGATGAAGGGCAAAACCTTACTGTGAAATGGAAAGGAGTTCTTCCGACAGCCCTGGGAGAGCCATGGGCAGAATTGGCAAGAATTATCCAAAGCTATATCACTTGCAACGGTAGGAAAGGCCTGGTAAGCCCACGCCATCTCAAAATTCTAACCATATTAAAGCAAAGATGTATTGTGAATTTTGTTGCATTTTTAAATTGTTTATTACATGATGTTGCCTGAAGCATCAAGAAATCTCACCATGTAGAGTCAATAGTAAGCCACCACGGGTTAATACGACTGATAGTCAGCTACAGTATTGTCCAATAGCAGAGTAGTTGGGAAGAATCAATTTTCTCCATAGACTGGGGACTGGCTTTGCCAGCCCAGAAACGAAAACACAGTGCCAACACATCGAGCAGACCACTGAAATGAAGAAAACCTGTTAGATTGGCAAGGATCAGAGGAATGCTTGGAAATTCCTAGGGAATATTAGTCAACTGGTGGAAATACCCGATTTAGGAGATGAGCAACCCCCACAATTGGAAGGTGGGGAAAATGAAGAAGAAACGGAAGAAAATGAGGAAGAAGAACCAGAGGAGGAGACTGAATAGTCCGGTCAGGAAGAAGGGGAGGAAATAGGGCAGCATGGTGAAAGTTCACCACAAAACCCTCTGCAAGAAGATGAATTGGCCCGAATTTTGGCCAATATGGTTGAATATCTCCAACCTCACAACCCACTCAACCCCCATACCGAAGAAGAACCACAGGAGCACTATGCTCATGATAAAAGTACATCTGAGGAAATGTGTGATGAGGAGGAAGAAGAAGAGGATCACTCTGCTCATGATAAGAGTGTATCTGGGGAAGAGAGTGACAATGATGAAGAAGAGGAACAATCTGTTCCTAGTTAGAATACGCTCGAAGAATTCCATGATAAAGAAGAGGTAGAAGAAGTAGCTACCCAGGAAAAAACAGAGAAAATTAGGGTTTCTATCCATGAACGACCCAATCACCAGAACACTGAACAAGTACCCCAAGAAGAAAATAAGGAAATTGGCCAAGGCGAAGGTACAATACTTGAGGTACAAAGCCCAAACCTGAGTAAACGAATGGCTATTCCTTCCAAGAAAACAAAGGAAATTAAAATATTGCGAAAGGAATAGCAGAGATTGCTTAACTTCATTAAGCAACTTCAACAACAGATAAGAGTCTTGAAAATGGGGAAGAAATCAACAAGAACCTCTGTGGCAAAGCATGCAATTGCCCAGGAAAAACCCCTTAAGAAAAATACCAAAAGGACTCAACTCCAACCTATCGTTCAAACTCGAAAGGAACAACATCTGGCTGTTGCAAATGTAGAAGTACAAATGAACGACGCACCGACTTGTGATAAGGGAATCTAGATAGAGGCACTGTCCTCTAGTGAGGAGGAAAATCAGACCATAAATATGAGATGTCGTAATAAGAAAATCCAAGTAGATCTCCAGCCCTAAATAATCACGTTGGATAATGACCCGAGGATAGTAACTCTATGAAAAGATTTGGCACAAGCCCACCAAACAATCGAGAAACTCACAGAGCAGACTGTCCCTCAAGAAAAATACCAGAAATTAAAACAGCAGCCTAAAAACATTAACGCATCAGAAACCCAGGCCTTTGAAGGATGGCGAAAGGTAGAAGAAAGAGTCAAAAAGGTAACCCATAGACTAGACATAGTCATAAAACAAATGGATACCTTATGTTCTCTATATACTAACGTTCTAGCGTGTAGGGCACCTGCTAGAAAATATGCTTTGTTTTAATGGAAAGATATTTATAATTGAAAATTAAAGCTGTCAAGGCAGGAGTGCCTATAGAGATAAACACCATTGATGACTTCTTAAACTGTTGTAAGCATTATGGGGTGAAAGTTCAGCGACTGTTATGTGAATTTTATTTTCACAATCTTGTGTTAGATGGAGAAATAGAACAGAAACCTAGCCCTTTCGTGGGTGATGTCCAACTACAGGCATTTATTTCTTTTGGTGTTAATCAAATAAAATGGCTTAAAGCCTACAATGTCTTTCAAAGATAGGAGAATGGATTAGATCTATGGGTGAGGGGTGAACCTACAGACCCATTGTAATTATGGAATAAACATAGGAGCCTAATGAGAACTCAGGGTGTGATCCAGACATTGGGACCTATTCACACAGCAGTCATTTGGCAAGGGGTAGAATACTTCTTTACCATAAAAGACCTTGCCATAGCAGCAGCCAAATTCTGATATTAGACCTCTAATCGGAATATCCAAAATAGAGAACCTTTCAATTATGGGAATTTTAAGCTAGCTGTTGACCGTTTGGCTATCTATGGTGACCTCATTCTAAGAGAAGGCCCTCTTGGTTACGTTGTAGGTTCCGAATTCTAGTCATTTGGTATCCTACACCTAGATATAGAGCCTTATATGAATTTCCTGAAGGTCAAACAGGGCATATTTTTGAATTCTTAGCTAGGCATCATGGTTTTAGACCACCTACTGAGAACCCTTCTCCAGCCTATTCCCTAACTGTCTTGCATGTCAATTACAATTTCTTCATGAGGGCATCAAAAAGGGTAAGTAGGGGGGTGTGTTGAGCAGTAGAAAAGGTATGTAATTGCCAGTCATTTCGTTATGTTTTCCTTTAATTTCATAACTTCTTTACATTGTGAAATGGAAATATGGTAAAATATTATGATAAAGTTTAGAAGATTTCTGAGTAACAAAAAGTGACTAATTATTACCTTTTTCTATGTAGAAAAAGAAGAAATTGGAAGATCGCCATTCCCAGGAAAAAGACAAGACGAAATCAACTGTTGTCCCTTTGACAGGGAACCGCATCCAAATGAGGCAATCCAAATCAGAGCACGTAGGCTAGGAAAAGGAAGAAGAGATACCAAATCGGCGCAAGAGAACGAAGAGATAACTGAGAAATAATGATATGGCGAATCCCTCAGGATCAAGAGATCCTGAGGGATCACTACCTTAAAGAATATCTCTATCTTTGATATTTCCGCCTGACCACTATAAAAAGGGGTAGCGTTGCTAAGCCCATGGGGTGGACTATTATTGTTGTTTTATGAAATTCACTGTTGTAACTTAAACTTTGATCATCGACTCTCTCTAAAGAGTGATTATTGTACTCCGTTTTGATGATTAATATATAAATTTCATTGATGTTCCATCTCTGATTCTGAAGTAACCATAGCAGTGCGTCCCTAGAGGCTAAGGGCCCAGCCATGGTGGATCACTCGCTTCTTGTATCATTACTTTTCAATTCCAATTCGTGTGCAATTTTATTTCTTTTATTTGCTTTGATCAGTAATCTGTTGTTCCTTATTATTTCATGTATTGGCTCTGTTATATTTCATTCATATTTGAGTAGTAAGGTTATCCTCTGCAACTGGAATGTTATGCTATTCATTCTAAATTTATATCACATTGTTGTTCCTTTACCGATTTATGTTGTCGTATCACATTGCTATTCCTTGCAGATTACCTTTGCTGTTCGTTTACAGAATAGCAGTGTTGTGTATTTATAAATAGGTACTATTGCTTATTTATTTACGGTTTACCTCTAAGAGTAATTGTTGTTTATTAGGATTACTGTTCCATGGTAACCTCAATTGCTGTTTCTTCATACCCGTAATCAATAACCGTTATACCGAGACTCAGATTACTGTTTCCCTCAGTATAGATATGTTGTGTGCGTAACGTCGATTTAGTTTGCTATGAATTTATATTTGATTCGGATTGTTGTTCAATATTTCATAACTCACTTTAGTTTGTTGTTCCATTTCCAGTTTGTTGTTCAAATCATTTCCAAGGTAAAGATTGTTGTTTAATTCCTGTAGATTACGACTATTGCTTCATTCATTCCTATAGGTTAAAGCTTTGTTGTTCAATCTTTTAAATAGATTAATTGTTGTTCCCTTTCCTGTCATTTGAATTATCATTTCAAGTAATTGTTTTGGTGTGAATAGAACGATCTGAAACTGTAGTGAACATTGACTATTGTTGTCCGGTTCCCAGATTGATGATCTTTGATTTGATTGCTTTTCAATTACATCAGTTTACAAAGGGAAGAGTTATCATTATTGCACCCTTGACTGATGAAGTGTTGTAGTTTCTTAAATGAATGATTTAGTTATAAGCAATTCAAGTTCTTGCCATTGCATTTAGAGTTTGTTTCTAGCATTTATTTACTTTTGTAGAAGCACTATACTACTAGCATTACTCTTGAAAATTGACCGCCTCAAACTGAGTACACTCTTTGAGATAACAAATCGTACCTGGATTGATAATTAATGTAGGGTAAATAGAGGTGAAAAAGACCCTGTTTACTGACCAACACCCTTCATAGCCTTGATGTCATGCAACAGCTTCATGCATGTCTCCAAAAATGTAGTGAGCATTGATGTGTCCATTTCTAGTTCAAGTTTGTCTTCACCTCCTAAGGTGGAGGTATCCACGAAGCTCTTCTTAGCTTCCATGAATGTCTCCTTAGTGTGCTCTAAATAAAATTTCAATTCCTTTGTTGGAGCCTTGCGAACCCAGGCACTTTCTTCGGGCTACTTGCCTTTGTCATATCCTATCGTGATACCACTTCGGAGCATGATATTTACATTTGGGTCTTCCTCGCACTGCTTAGACCTCATCATTTGCAGGTTCTGATTCGGGGGAGGTTGGAATGCTCCTTTATCGCACAACCTCACTATCAACGTGGGATAATCCTCTATCTCATGATCAAACTGGGTACAAATTAAGTATGATGGTCTCGTCAGATTTGTACAATCATGAGTATAATTCCCTGGCCCTCCGCAATTGTAACATATCAGCTAGCCACGACCCCTTCCTGGTCCCATTCCACCTTGACCTCATCCGCACCCCTAAAATCCAGTGCGCGCCATCCCTGCATTTTTATTGAGGGCTTGTGTTTCGGTATGAACTCTGTAGGTAGTAGTTCGATCCATAATCAGTTCATAACTTCTACACGTACGCTCATCGTGGCCTACTGACCTGCATAAATTATAGAACAACTGTTGGGAATTTTTCATATACTTTTGTAATATATGGTAGTTATTTGTAGCATGCTTCCCTCCTATCTGACAAATTGGGCACCATAATGCAAGCGCCGCACTTGGTCATGCTTGTGCCTCTGGTCTCAATGGCATTTTTCCTCCTCCCAACAGGTAGTTCGCAAAGACTGTACAATGGTCCTTGTCATGTCCCTGGGCTTTGCACTTTACACACCATACCTCCTCGCACGCTTCTAGGCGAGTTGTCTTGTCTTGTTTCAAACTCTGCATCTCAAGGCACAAGCTTTTCAACTGTGCGTGGATCTGTTGAACTCCCAGGTTAGGATCTTCTATCACGGTCTCATGTAGTCTCATTGCAATCTCCAAGGCCTCGACCTGAGTGGTTAGCTTTTGTTGTGACAACGCGTTCCTTAGATGCGGAGTTAGCGATGCTATGAACCATGCGTAGTGTTTCCCATCCGTCAAGGTCATATTGGCTTCACGAATTGTACACTTCAGTCTCTGATCTAGCTCCCAGGGGGTCTCACTTGGAAGCATCATGATTTCCTTAAATCCAATGATCAATTGTGTCTCTGATTTTGGACTGCTAAATTCCTTATTTAGCACAACTTGGATATTCACGATCCCTACGTTTGGATTGTCATTGGAATGCTTAATGTACCAAGTTAGTGCACAATCCTACAAAGCGCTGACCAGCGTTGCTTTCTTTATATTTTCATCTATCACTCCCTGTGCTTCCCATATAGCCCTTACCATGAACAAAAATTGGTCTGGATCTTCATTCCCTACTCCTTTGAACACCGGAAACTTTATCGCACTTTCCATATTGAATTGTGGTGGTGGCAGAGGTGGTGTGGGCAAAGACGGGGATGAAGATGGTGAAACTCATGGTGGTGTAGGTGGTGGTGGTATGTGTGGAATTTGTTGCTTTATCAAACTGATCACACTTCTTGGTGAGACCTTCGCGAGCTGTTCCTTTCTTTCCCACAGAGGTGAAATCAAGGGGCTAGTTTCTAGTTCTGCGCTACTTTCGTTTTTGTAGATCCTCCCACTTTGCGTAGCCCCAAACATCAATTTATTCGCATAACCCGCTTTTCACACAGTAGCATTTTAATCCAAGTGTTCAAAGATTTAACGTACTTACCTTGTTGTCCTTTGAGGAAGCGTCATTCTGCCTCACTATATCTGACTGAAGTATCTACCGCGAACTCGGTGATAAATCCTCCTATAATTTGATTGAGCCAATGATCCACAGCATGCGTGATCTTATCTTCTGATGCTTCCAGTTTACGCACCAACTTTGGAGTCCACACAATAGGTTTTTCGAGCCTACACCTTCCTTGACTGTCTGCTAGCTTCGCGATCCACTCGTACAACTCAGAGGGGAAGGATGCAAAGAAAATTTCATGGATTTCTGTATATAAGTAGCAATCTAACCACTCTTCCTTTGATAATCATGGATTCATGTTTTCCTGCATCGTGAACTCGTGAATTTTTCTATCCAACCACTCTTCAATTCCTTTCTTTGTCGGATTCTAGTGACATGACATCAGACATCTCTTATGCAGATCCTGGTCCCGGCAACAAAACCATTTGTTGGCTTGTTGGGGCCTAACCTAGGTTCAGAGTTAAGTTATCCAAACAAATCCCAGTATACTAGCCCTTTCGGCAACAGTCCGCGGAGCGCGGACTGAGGTCTCACCCGAAGTAGTATGGGAGGGTGCTAGAACCAGGTTTCTGCACCCTAGAGATGTCTGATGAGTTCAACTAGTCCGCAATTTGACCCTACACACAGGTTGCTTCGCGCACTTTCCCGTACCTCGCAGCCTGATATACTGCCTTCACACAGCCCTACCCAGGGGCTAAACATCGCGCTCTACGTTATTACCCAAGACCTTACTAGTATTCCAATGTTAGTTGATTATCTTAGCCTACTTGCGTGCTTTAAGTTATACTTAACAACATAAACCATTCATACAGGTGCGTGTAGTAAATAAACAATATATTTGCAAATTATATCAATCATTCATTAACCCAAGAACAGATACACAGAATTATAACAAAACTTCTCTTTATTAATTCCTTCCTTGGTTACAGACTCGACTTCGCCCTGCGCACTCAGCTACAGGGGTCTGCGCACTCAACTGCGGACTACTAAACCTCTGCACACTCATCTGCAGAGCCTTCTCCTACTCTACGACCCAAAGACACACTTTAACTTACGACTCAGTCACCTATACTTGTTTTCTACTTATCCTTTACACTTAAAGCCTTGCTCTATTTATACAATCCCATGGTCCGCAGACCATGGGTAGGTCTATCCAGCCGACATTACATTACAAAACTAGGGCGGACAACCCTGTGACTCTATCATACTTTTGTGCCCTGTGCCCGCAATTCACAGAACTTTACAAAAGATTCAGTCAACACTTGGGCTTTGAGCCCTAAAACATGCCTTTGGGGGATTCCATGCCCAACAGAATTTTTTAGAGGTGTAGTGTTTCCATATCTCGATCCATGCATTAATACTTTCCATGTTTCCCAATTTCCATTGTCCTTCTCATGGTTGGTTGTCGTATTCCACAAACATTTGATGCTTCAGAGTCACATGAGAATAACCTCATTCTAAGAGCTATAATCTTGAGGTTAATACAACCAAAAACATGAAAACAAAATCCAAAATTAAAGCTTGAGTAATAGCCGCTCGCTATGATGTTATTACACTAGGTCCTATGTTGTCTTTCCACAACACTAGAGAATTTAGGTTATGGTCTTAGAATCTATGACACTACTGATCCAAATTCCACAAAAAAACTGCTTTTCCCAACAGAACAAATAGAATTAAATCATCACGTGCACAAAAATAAATAATTTTTTACAATTTTCAATAACCTAACTCTATTATATTAACAAACTGTAATACAACTTTCTAGGGCTCCTATACCAGGGATAATGGCCCTCATGCATCCATTGATACAAGAATACAACTAGGGTTGGGTGTCAAGTCACCTCAACAACTAATCTACCCTAAACAAGATACACTGATCATCTAGCTGGTGTAGTCGACAACCATATTTTCCTTGATCATACCCTGAACACAATTGTTGGTCCTTTTTCTCCCAATCTACAGCTCTACCTCTATCAATGGTCCTGCTCCTTTAGTTCATTGAACATGGCTCAAAAATATGCCCTCTACTTGATCATTCATCCATCAATTAATCAACACATAGGGACTCCTTTTGAGTTGTTCACAACTTCGTTTGTGAACAACTCTAGGCTACTCACTGCTACCCCTCAGTTGTAACAACCCCTGATCAAAAATCCATGTAAAAAAATATACGACCAAGGTCATGGGACATGTATTCCAAGTTAAATGGTGGAAAAAACATCCTAGTAGGTGTTCATTTGGTTTATTATGGCTAAAGGAAATTGGCAAAGGCAATGGAAATGGATTTGAAAAGGTAAGAGGCATTATTTGGCATTTATTTATGAAAATAATGGAAAGTAGGAGAAAAGGAAGGTGAAAGGTCACATGTTTCATGTGAGGAGGAAATTGAAGGAAACGTAATGGGAAATGGAGAAAATAGAGACCTCATTAATAAAAAGGCTTCTAAGGACCAATTCAAGGATTTTTTCAGTTTTAGCATCGACCTCTCTATTATATTCTCTCTCATACTCTTGCACACTTAGATTTTTCTTGGAGCAATATTAGATGAGTGTGGCATACTTGGGATTTGGAGCAAGAAGGAAAAGGAAAAGAAGGAAATCACAAGGGGATAGTGGGATCATCAAATATAGCTAGATTAATTTGCAGGTATCAAATTGCATGTATGATTTCCTAACTAATTTTGGCATGCATGGCACATGTATGTGGTTTCTTCGTTATGATCTTTCATTGGCATGGAGGATTTCCTAGATTGACAATGATTTTTCCTAGCCTTTTCATTTCCTGGATAGCCATGGTGTTGTGGGTTTATCTTTGTTTTCTGGTTGATGCTCATGTTCCTTATGGTTGTGCATTGAGTTACTAGTCCTAGAAGTCTTGGTTTGAAAAACGATCTGGAGCCCTTGGTGGGTAGAGTTACTAGTCCTGGAAGCCTTGGTTGGACAAACGCTCTAGAGCCCGACAACAGTTGTGGCTTGAGTTGCTAGTCCTGGAAGTCGGGTTGGAAGAAATGCTCTGTAGCTTTGGACAACTTGGATGGATATTAATCTAGTGATAGTTAGTGATGCTCTACCAAGAGGAGGAATCATTGGTTGAGGTTTGCGGTGGTTGGCCTCTAGAAGCCCTGGTTTGGTTTTTTTTTGTTATTCCATGAGATACCACATTCATGCTTGGAATATGGCACGGGAGTGACTGGCTGAAAGAAAGATTTGGTTCAACCTAGTCTATGGTTGGATGGTATGTGGAAGTCCCTGACTTGGTTGGAATTTTCATATGTTAATAAGAGGTATTTTCTATTTTAATCTATGAGAATATGTATTGATTATGATGGTGACATTATGGCTAAGTTTCCATGGTTTATATGTTGGTTACTACTGGTTTATATGTTGGTTATATGATGTATACTATTTATGGATCTTGAAATGTTTGATGAATATGTGATTGGTTATCGAATGCATGACCTAATAGATGTTATTGTAGATAATATGGGAGGACATTATACCTTCTTGACAATTCTCAGATAAGTATGAGACCCCTATGTTCATATGTGTATTTATGACCTATAGATTTCATGTTCATCATGTGTTTGACAGAATTTCTGTCATGGTTATGCTTGGTTAGGTCAAGTCCTTAATCAAGTTTTGTGTTAAATGATTTGTCTTGGTGTCATTTATTATCTTGGAAAGTCTCATCAAGTTTTGGGCAGTGGTCTAGAGACTAACCCTAAAAAAGTGGCTCAAATCTTGCAGTAGCAGGTAAAAACCTAGTTGAAAAGGACTGCAGTCTCTCCCTTGCAGGATTATGGGAGCGACGAGAGGCCTACAGTTGCATGGATGTAGGCTTGTGCATGTGACTAGGGATTGTTTTTTGTGAAAAAGCAATATGACTTAGGGTTTGGGCACCTGGAGGGGTGGTTTAGCTCATGTGGGTCCTGTAGCTCCTGAGAAAGGTCAGTAAGGTTTTGGTTTGTCGATTCCACTTCCTTAAGGTGATCTAGAAGGTTGAGTCATATCATAGTAACTCTTCATCACATATTTACCCTAGTGGACCAATTAGCTTGGGTAAGTGTAGGAGGAGGGTGTTACAAAGTGGTATCAGAGAAGGTTTTGTTCTCTTTGGGTGATGTTCATTTTCTGTTTTCTTTGGGTGATATATGATACCACATAGTGGTATCAGAGCATGGTTCAACACTTAGACTAGATGGGCGCAATGTGTTTGTCATGCATGCATATAGGTTTTATATTTGTTTGATGTGTATGCATGTGAAGGTCATTGTTGCGATTGTGTTGTCATGTAGAAGTTGATGATGTTGTTGTTGGGATGTGTTTGTGATGAATGCATGTCAGTTGTATATGCATTTGATATGCATGTCAATGTCTATATGTTGTTATACATGCCTTGTCATGATTATGGTTATGCATGTACAATAGGTCAAAGATACATTGTGATAGTCATTGTTGCATCTTATGTCATCATGATGCTGATATGTTTGTTGATATGGGGTAGGAAATGCAAATCAAAAGGCGAGGTTGCAGCATTGGATATCGAGGTAAGATAAGATCGTCATACAAGTTTGTATGTTGGGCATGTAGGTATGTTGGTTAATGGTTTTTATATGCCTTGTGGCTATACGCATGCCTATCATCTATTGTTTTTATGGTTATATATACATGATAGATGCTAGTTAAGTGTGGTTGCATGCACGTGTTAGATAGTCATGTATGGTAGTTAACCTTTTTTTATATGCATTACAGTCATATGCATGATGAGTATATTCATTGTAGCTAGTATCTTGATGTTATATGTATCATGCTAATCTATATTGGCTTATGTAGATGGTTATGGTTAGGATATTCAGGTATGAATCGATATATTTGTGATATTGTGTTGTGCTAACCTGGACTGACTTATGCAAATGTGATAACCCCTTGAGATACATTGAGGTATGAGTTTGATTATGTCGTTTACTTGGTTTATGTAGCATGATATGTTTATAGGTTGTTTGAATGTTTGATTAATTGTATGCTATGAGTATGTGTCCATAATATTGCATGAAGGAATGATCTTGTTCTAAGATGATTGTACTAACATAATATGTGTTGAGACAGCTAATATGTACTTAATTGTGAGTAGGTTCTAGTTGTAGTATTATGATTTATGAGTGTGAGTTGATTATGACATGAATATTAGTCTTGGTAAAGGTTGAATTCAAATTAATAGACATGATGTATTGATCTTTGGAACATTTGACTAACATGTGTGAAAAAATGCATGGCAACATGCTTGGTAATAGCATGGGAAGGTAATAGTTGATTTGATTATATAACTAACAGTTGGGAGATTTGTTAGCACATAATAAGACTCAATTACAAAAAGGAAAAAGTTAGAAGATAGGAATTGGGTGAGAATTACTTTGGTTATGTTTGGAAACTACAATTCCAAATGAATGAGTGCTTTGCATACAAGAAGTATTCTCAACCTTTATTTTGTCTAACATTATGTGGATATGTGTTATATTCATGAACATGAAATTGACAGGTATAATAGCTGGATTCTAATTATGGTTGGATTCATCAAGGGATTTGGAGTCCCTTGAGAGATGGGATGGATGTGTTCAGTTACAAGGAAAATTTCTTGTCATAACAATGTAATATAATAGGTATATTGCTATATTTATTTATACACTGACAATTATGTGTTTATGGTAGTATGATGCAGGGAGTTTCATAGCAAGAGAGGTTGCCATGAAATCTTGAAGAAGGCTCGAGTTGAAATTTTCCTTGGAAGAATTGAGAATCTATGGGGATGAGTCATGGTGGTTGTTGCTAGTTTTGTGCTTTCGGTGCATTTTGATTTGTTCGCACTTGATTTCCAGTTTTGTTTATGTCTGGTGCATGGCCACGCCACTTTGTTTGTGGTTTCATACTATGATTGGTTTTTCATGGTTTTCTCTTGTTTTCTTCTTGGTCTTTCCTTTTATGTTTTGACGGTATTTTGATTGGTTGGGGAAAGATGAAAGTTAATGGAGCTCGAGAGAGCTTAATGAAATTCAACAGGTAAAGTAAGACCTGGATGAAGCTTGGTGCATGAGTAAAGGGAAGTTGAAGGTAAGAATGTGACAGCCAATTGGATTGGTTGAGCCCATTGGGGAAAATGTATGGTGGTAGGATAGTAATGAGTGATCCATATGTTTTAACTTCAAGGATGCATATGAAATTTCATATAAAAGAGCATGTCACCAAGTAACTTAAAAACATGAAGAGAAGCAGAAATCATAAAGAAACCATGAGATTAAAGGCACAAAAATGAGTGAAAGACATTATTTTAATAGTTACATTGCACATTAATTAGCAGACAACAAATAGGTGCACGCTAGGGTCTGTGCAAGCTCCGCAATCTTCCCCAGGTGCCTCTAGTTCTGGCCTTCGAGGCCCTTCCCGCCATGGTGGATCTGCTTCAGCAACCTAACGCCCACTCCTTCAAGGATATGGTCTCTGGACGGCCGCCAGACCAAGCTTCATTCTGCACAAATTTTTCTTCCAACTCTGCCTTTTGTACGCCACCAGGAGGAAGCTCTGAAAAAAGAAGAAACTATGAATCCACAACAAAACGAGCCACCAAAAAGGAACGAAGACAGTGAAAATATCAACCAAGGATTCGTGGGCAGACAAGGGAAAGACTGCAGATATGCTCTTCCATGCCAACATCAATCCTCCTCAATCTTAGGAGCAGCCGCAAGATCAGGGGAAAAATACCAAGAACAATTGTAATCCCAAAGCGAAGAAAATTTTAGAACTGGAAATCCAATACCCCAGGGTAGTTGAATACAGAGAATACATGCAAGAACATGTGGTCATATGAAAGTTCATGGGAATATGGCCAACAAAAAGAGAATTGAACTGGTGGATCCAGAGAAAATGGACACCCAAAGGGGAGATCAGACTTCAGCTGGGCTCCAAATGATTTTTCACAGTCATCTTTGACCTCCTAGAAGACAGAGACAAAATTTTTGAAGGAGGACCCTATTTCTACAACTCAGTTGGTTTATACATGAGATTCTGGAGGGAGAACTTCACACCCAAAAAAGAGGATTTCACTAGGGTTCCAGTCTGGGTATGCCTCTACTCCTTACCAATTGATTATTGGGCTCCTTCAGTCTTAAAAGGTATTGGGGACCAGTTGGGGGAATACATTAAAATGTCTAAAGACACTAGTATGGGTCACTATGTCTCCTATGCCCGAACTTTTGTTTACATAGATGTCTTTGGGGCTCTGCCAGAAGTTATCCAACTAATATTCAAAGATGAAGTATGGCTGCAAAGTATAGACTATGAATAAATCCCCTCCAATGCAGGAAGTGTCATGAGAATGAGCATCTCTTCCAAGATGGTCCCATGAATAAAACACCTCAAATGAAAGAGAAAGCAAATAAACAAAAATATAGCGAAGGGTTCACCAAAATAATCTTCGGGAATAATAATAATAGGAAGAAATGTATCCCCAATAATAACCTATACAAAGAAGAAAGCCAAAATTAGTTCAAGGTACTAAACAACAACCAACAATAAAGGGATCCTAATGAGATGACAACAGATGAAGCATGAGAGGAAGAAATGAACCCAGAAGACAACGATCAAGATAGAAGGGATACAGATAATACCAACAGAGGTAAAGAGCAATCACTAGAAAATACAGAAATGCAAACAGCAGAATCAGAGGAAACACTAGAGGAAGACTCAATAGAAGGAGCTCTGCAAGGGCTATACCTTGCAACAATTACATAGAAATGGAAACAAAAAGGAATAAATGCCATATCAGAACAATAGTTACAAAAAATCGAAGGAGCTTATCTCCTCCAGGAAGAACTGAAACTCAAAGCCCACATTCCAGCACAAGAAAGTACAACTTCAAAAAGAATTTTAGCCAACATCCCAGTAGAAGGAGTCAACCTCAAAGGCTCAAGTAGAAAGTGAGGACGAAATACCACCAGTAAGCTCCTTCAAGAACTAGGAGCCAAGCTAATCAATGAAGGAAAGGTAAAGGCTCTTGCTCTATACCCATCTCCATGTCAATGAATTGCATATCTTGGAATATTAGGGGACTCAATAGTCCTGGGAAGAAACATATCTTAAAAATAAGAGTCATGTTTAATCATCCTGACATCCTTCTCATTCAAGAAATGAAACTGGACTCATCTCACCCTCCCCTCCTGCTCAACTCATGCTTCAGGCCTTACAGCTCCTTGGCTAACACAGCTACAGGCATGGCGGGAGGCATAATGACTTTTTGGAAAATTTCTAAATTTGACCTTTTATCTTCTCTGGCCACTCACCATTCCTTAACTTTGATCCTGAGAATACTATGCACCAATGAGACCATTAGTATAACCAATGTTTATGCCCCGTATAAGGTGATAAACCGTATCAAAATTCTCCAAATCATTTCCAATATCCTCGACCCTCTGCACCACCCCATCAAAATCATAGCTGGCGATTTCAATATGATAACTAAATTATCTGGAAAGAAAGGAGGAATCTAGAAGTTAGGTAAGGATTTGAAGGCTTTCCTTGCCACCATTGAAAACCTCAACCTTATTGAAATTCCCACAAGCAATAGTTTATTCACCTGGTGTTATGGACATATTTGGGCACTGCAACCCCAAACTTATATGTCTATAAACCAAGGGCTCCTTAACCCCTAAAAGTGTTGTTTCATACCCTAAAGGATCATGGTCAACTGATTACATCATTCCCCAAAAGTTCCACCTGAAAAACTACTCAGTACTAGCCAAAACTGGACTGTACTGACTGCTCCACTGTCAGGGTGCAATGCATACTGACTTATACACTAGGTAGGTGCGATGCATACTGAAGAGGCCTTCTGTGGGGTGCGATGAGCGAGGATGGACAAATGTCTGAGACTTTTTGCTATGTGGATGCTCATGGAATCTTCCAGAAACTTCTCATATGACACTTGCCTCTCTGAATTCTCTCAGGGATGAGTAAGAGATCCAAGAAATCTCCAAGTGGAACCTAGAACAACAAGTGGAATGACACTAATTAAAAACCCAGAGATGACTCACACCCTTGCAACCATCTATAAATGGATCCCTCATCTGAGAGATCTGGAGGCTGTAATTTTATAATTTGTAAGGAAGTGTTGATAGTTTGTCTTTGAGAGAAGGCATTGTATTGTTGGGTGATCTTGCTTTTCATGAGGTGAAGAGGGCTTTTATGCTAGGAGGATGATGCTGGATCAGACAACTGGGTTGTAATTCTCCCTTCTACTATTAATAAAGTTCTTTGAGTTTTCCTCCATACAATCATGTATTTGTGAATGCCATTGTATGATCAATGTATTTCTGATTCTGCATTGTTTATGATATAATAGATCGAGATGCTTTGATGATGTTTTGTTACTTTGTCTCTACAGGTGTTCTCTAAGTGGGATAAGTAGGAGAAGAGGTGCAAACTTTATCAAGGGAGAGAAATCAAGCAAGGATTCAAGCAGAAGATCCAGGTTGGTTCCTTTGCTTCTCTCTTATATGTCATACATAAAGGAAATTGCAAATTGATTGATTGTTTGTTTCTAGGATAGCTATCAATCCTAGTGGGACTAGAAAATCGAAAAGACACTAGTTTTCCCGGAAACAAAATGGCGACTCCACTAGGGAACAAATATTTTCTTTGTTTTCTATTGATTGTTTGTTTTATAAACTATAGACGGAGCCTAAAGTTAGCCAAATAGCCTTCAAACTGCTCTTGCTCTGCAATTGCAAAGTAGATGAGTGGTGCTTCAGTCAATCTCTAGTTTGTTTTATGATCTGAACATCTGACTTACAAGCATTCTAGATGCCCTGTTGGCAGCTCAATAACCTCCCAAGATCACACCCCTATACTTTGTTCTTTACCGTCCATAATAGCTCAGCTTAACTCATTGAATTCAGCTGCATTGTGTTCCCTGGCCCATCGCACTGTCTACCACTAGAAACTAGTATGCATCACACTTCCTGAGTGTAGAAGGTGAGATGCATCCCTATTTCTGTGAAGCACAGGTGCAATGACTGAGTAATCCTATTTCTTTCCTTGAAATTTGGGATTTTTGTCCTTGTTTTCAGCTCTGTTTGTTTTTTTTGCTGCTTATGAATAGTATCTCATTACTGAAGCCTCCTTACTTTACATAGTTCAGCCTCCATTCATTATGATTAGCAAATGTTTTTATGTATTTTTCCATCATTTGAAATCCATTGTCGAAAAGTTTCTTAAATCGAACTGTCATTTTGTTACAAAAAGTGTCATAACTGTCGCTTTGTGTCAAAAAGAGGAGTGTCCTAAAGTCTTCCTTCTCTAGATAGTCAATTGAACTTTTTGTCATGTATTTGATTTTATTTTTTGGTATTTGAAGTGTCGAAAGCATTTTCTATTCGAATTTGAAAAGTGTCGTTTAAGTCTTCCTTTCATTTTAAAAAAGAAATTGTTGAAATGTCGCTTTGAAGAAATATTTCAGATCTATACTCAGTTTTCCTTTTTTTCATTTCTCACATTAAGGGAACAAAAAACAAATACATGCATTTGCATTTGTGTTTAGACGGTGTGAGAAAAATGATTTAGGAAAAGTGCATTTAGTGTGTGTTGTTTGCTCTCTGTTTGAAAGAATTGTAATATTCTTTCCTTAGTAGCTAGGATTTTCATTGCTAAAAATAAACAACGATTGTTTATCATTTTAGATTGCATATTTAGGAATTTTACATATACATCATGCGGTGAACCTTGAAAGGCAAACTTCTAAGCAAAATCAACTCTAAAATAAATTTCAATGAACTTAACAATGCTTTGGAACCTAACGCAACACATCTAGAGGTCTAGGCTAGAGACGTGTTCCAGTGTCGTAAAATCTAGTAACTATTATCTTCATCGAAGGTTGGGTGATTCCTCCTCTTTGATACGACAAGTTCTAGCACAGACTTGTGCTCCCCGTACTGTCAAGTATATATTGGGAGATCACAATAGGCTTATATCCTTTATCCATAGGAAGTTGTGTCTGCCGCCCTATCGATCGCAATGCATTCAACACAGCATCCGAGAAGATTGACTGCCATACATAAGTCCTTTGTAATTTCTCTTTAATTTATCACCAAGGTGTATTTTGCAGTTTTGAGATTGATTTGGTAATCCCTCTATCTAGATTTCCAGAGTAGTCACTTTCATTCCTTTTCGACTCCTTAAAAGAAAAGGTCCATCTGAGCACTTGTCACTTCAAGCTCATTAAAAATAGAAGGAGACTAGAGTCATATTTAGATTTTTCTCGACTCTTAAAACTGAAAAAGCAAAAGTTGTGTCAAAGCATCCTTAAAATTTATTTAAATTTGAAATAACATCCCTGTTCCTTCGTTGATCTTATGTTGAGTTAATGGAGTCTACCAATCATGGAATCCCTCTTGAGGGGATTCCTAGCCCTTTTACATCTTGGGGAAATATTGGTGCACCTCATAAGGCCACATTGTCTCTGCCAAGTTTGACTATTAGCCTGCCAATGTGGCTATTCTCAACCTCTGTGGTTCAAAATAACGTGATTCCTCAGCAATCGAATCAACATCCAGTTGATACTAAAGTTGGCCCTTTACCTTCCTCTTCGTTTATTTCTCCCTCCCCTTCTTCATCTTCGCTTGGTGAAAATAGTGATGCTAGTAACCAAGTGCCTAAGAAGAAGAAGAAGAAGAAGTAAGTAAGGGGACAACAATGAATCATCTAATGAAAATCCGCACATTGAATCTCCAAAATATTCTTGTCTAATTTGTGAAGGAAACCATTTTCATTGAGATTGTCCTTACATTCTGTGGATCTTGAGAGAATGGTCTCCCCGTTAGCACCATCCAGTGTCATCAACCTCTGGTGATCATGTTGATAGCACACCATCAACTAGTGAAAATGAAATTCCTGGGCAGAAAGGAAAGATCAGAACTACATGTGGATTATGTGAAGGGGATCATCGTCTTCCCCGTTGTCCTTTTTTGGATGAGGCCAAGAGAGTCTTGCATAACCATCCTGCTTCACCACAACAACTACCACCTGGATACAAGAAACTCTCCCCTAGTCCTTCACTAGTTGAAAATCTAACTGGCTTAACTGAACCGTTGGTCGAAACACCTATCGTTGAAAGTAAATCTTCTGGATCCACACTGGACCAAAGTCAATAGGTCGAGATGGCAGCCGACCCAGTATTTCCTTCAAAAGGTCCACCTTCAAATGATATCATTCCCAAAGAGAGTGAGAACGATACTGTTCAAATTCTTTTTGTCACTTCAGATTCTGATGAGCTTGGGGGGAATCTACCTGTTCCTTCACATCAGGAAGAGAATCCCCCAGTTCCCGCAACTCAAGGGGTTATTTCACCCGTTTATTCAGTACCCCATCCAAGCAATCTAATCACTTCCTTTGATTGGAATCGACTAGCAAGAGCTCTCCTTCCTTATAATATACCATTCCAGATCATAGTACAAGTTTACAAAATGATCGTATCTGGAACTATCATAGATGAAGGGGCTTCAGTGAGTATCTTTTCCTCAACTTCTTGGAAATCACTTGGTTCGCCATCACTTACGCCTGATACACAAAATTTATCAGGTTTTAACAAAGGAACCAGTCGACCATTAGGGATCCTTCCTAAGTTGTCGATAACTTTGAGAAGGAAAACCATTCACTTGAATGTGATGGTGGTCCAAGGGCCGTTAGATTATAATATACACCTTGGACGTGACTATGTTTATAGAATGGAAGCTATTGTTTCCACACTCTTTCGAGTGATGTGTTTCCCGCATGAAGGCAAAATTGTCCAGCTTATCAACCAACTTTCGTTTCCCGGTTCAAACATAGTGCCAAGTCAATCATCATCCCTAGATGGTCTTTTTTAGTCAAGAGTTTCTCTTCAACCTTCATTCCATCTACCTAATTACCGCGAGTAGTCTGGTGAATGTAATGAAGCTTAGGGGGCATGCACCCTTGTCCATTTGGTGGATGAACCCAGCTAAAAAAAAAAATAGGTTTCCCTGTAGGTTATGTGATTGTTCTGAAACACCATTCACTTTTGTCTGCACTGCGAACGAAGCCAAGGAAGTGTTTTGTCTATTATGTGGATGAAACAATCCTACCATATGAATTCCCCTGTAAGTTAAGTTATTGGTGTAACACACCACTCACCTTTGTCTAATTGGTGGACAAAGCCAAGGAAGTGTTTTGTCTAAACAAGTTGATAAAACCATCCTGATTAACTACAGTGGTTCCCATATGGTTACTAGAGACTCTCCTTTTCTCAATGCCTGGGGGCATGCAAACCTTTTTATGCTAGCAAAAAACGACCAATTTCATTTTTTAGCTTTTCAAATTTTTTAGCTTTTTAGTTTTAACTCCTGAGGTCAGATGATTGGTCACCATTCACTTTCATCTATTCTATGGGTGAAGCAAAGGAAGGGTTTTGTCTAAACAATTTGATGAAACCATCCTACCTAATCTCAGTAGTTCCTTAGATTTGTAGTTTGGTCGTTCCTAGCTTACATAAAAAGGACTGAGCATATGTTATCGTAGAGTTCAAGCTCACTAAAAAATGAACCTACCAATGAGGGACATCTTTTGACCACTACAATGAGCATACTTTCCCCAAGGTTCGAGCTCGTTAAAAAATGAACCTGCACTCTCATGAGCAATGTTATCGTATGGTTCAAGCTCATTAAAAAATAAACCTACCACTGAGCATATGTTCCCCCAGAGTTCAAGCTCATTAAAAAATGAACCTAGCTTCTGTAAATAACCCTTGTGATCGCAAATTATATCAGCCTTTTGAACCTTGGTTGTGTTTCCTCCATCACCTCCATTCGCTTGGCTGATCATACACTTCCACTTGATTGTTTACCATTTTGAGGAATAGCTACGATGAGTGGTCTTGTTAGCCACCCTCTTCACATCACCATGTTTTGAGAAGTTCCAAGATTACCCAGAACCATTTGCTACCCCAGATACCACTCGTTCCTCAAAAAATGAGTCCACTTTAAACCCTTTTCAGGCTCGCTAAATATGAAAAGATTATCGAGCAACTGGCCTCTCCAACTCGCTAAAGTGATTGGAAGCACCATCCCTCCTGTGTATTTTAAACTTTTTTAGACCTGAGGGATTATCTCATGAAAAATTTCGAGCGCTTGTCTTTTTCGGCTCACTAAAGTGATCTAAAAGTCATCCCTTTTGTATTATTTTAATATTTTTTGGACTTAAGGGATTATGCTATGAAAAAGAACTACTGGAGTTCTCTTTTTTTCCCTTTAAAACTCTCTAAACATGAAAAGGACCAAGTTGTCTTTATCGTGAAACTCGTTAAAATAATAGAGACAAAATTGTCCACCTAGACAAGAACGAGTTTCACTGTCACTAGGCTCGCTAAAACATAGCGACAGGTTTGCCGAAAGGGAAAATTATAGAACAAGAATATGTTATCCTCCTCAAGCTTGACAAAAATAAAGAGGTACTGGTCAGGAATGACTAGGGAAAAAGGGAAGAAAACTTGAAGAACTTTAATGGTAGCAGATCGCTCTTGAACATGACACTTTCACTCCATCACCATGACTGAGTCGGTTTGGGTTATTCCATTCACCAGTCATATCACGATTGGTCCTCCATACCATCAATATTTTCGGGTTAACACTACCAATCCATCTCAGTGTCACCGAAATGTTCAAGAGAAGTCATTCAGAGAATTCACCATCCACCTAATGCCTCATCCACTACAATACCTTCACCCCCCATTTTTCATGACCATCATTCCTGAACCTTGTATCATCAGATCGTTTTCACCTCCAGAAAATCATTTGCTTCGTTTCACGTCATATATGTGGGATACATTAAGGCCCTCCTATGATGGGTCACTTCTTGTCGACATCAGCTCATTATCCAAGAAGTTGACTTAGAAACAACCCTTTCAATACTTTGAAGATTGCATGCCTCAATGGCAAGTTTCTCACTTCCAGCGATAGGTTTACATCAATGGCCTTCGACCGAAAGATTTTGTGTGGTGTTTGACATCAAATCATATATTCACACCATGTGAATTGTATTATAATACCTTGAGGGTCATTATCATTATCGTTGATTACTCTCACACCTGTTAACAACTTACAATATTGGCTGGTAATCAGGCGATGTATTTCTATGTTCGACCTCAGAACATCTTTTCACATGGATCGACTTATACATCGAGCGAATATTGAAAAAGTTTTGAAGGCCTAGGATCTAGTTTCATCCATCTAGGTTACGATATACTTAGGAACATAAAGACATAAAATGTACACAGAAGCTGCATAGATAGTCATCTAAGCTAGCGAAGATGACTCTTCATAAGAAGAACCAGTCTACAAGTGCAGACAATTGTCTGTCCTATGTACATGAAAATGAATTTATAAAGCTGAGCATGGGAATGCCCGCCTCAGCTAGATCATGAAAATAATATGATGATGATGTATTGTATTGTATCTTATACAGGTCCTTCCAATTCGAATAACTCGGATCCTCATGATAAAGAATTTCACCTGACATCAAAAGATTTACAACTTCATGCTTTAGGGGGCAACTATTATAGACATATTTAGGCACTGCAGCCCCAAACTTATATGTTGATAAACCAAGGGCTTCTTAACCCCTAAAAGTGATGTTTCATACCCTAAAATATCATGGTCAATTGATTACATCATTCCCCAAAAGTTCCACCTGGAAAACCACTCAGAACTGGCCAAAACTAGATTGTATTGACTGCTCCACTGTCAGGGTGCGATGCATACTGACTTCTACACTAGCCAGGTGCAATGCATACTAAAGAGGCCTTCTGTGGGGTGTGATGAGCGAGGATGGACAAATGTCCGAGATAGTTTGCTAAGTGGATGCTCATGGAATCTTCCTGAAACTTCTCATTTGACACTTGCCTCTCTGAATTCACCCAGGGATGAGTAAGAGATCCAAGAAATCTCCAAGTGGAACCTAGAACAACAAGTGGAATTACAATAATAAAAAACCCATAGATGACTCACACGCTTGCAGACATCTATAAATGGATCCCTCATCTGGGAGATCTGGAGGCTGGAATTTTATAATTTGTAAGGAAGTGTTGATAGTTTGTCTTTGAGAGAAGGCATTGTATTATTGGGTGATCTTGATTTTCATGAGGTGAAGAGGGCTCTGATGCTGGGAGGATGATGCTAGATCAGACAGCTGGGTTGTAATTCTCCCTTCTACTATTAATAAAGTTCTTTGAGTTTTCCTCCATACAATCATGTTTTCGTGAATGCCATTGTATTATCAATGTATTTCTGATTCTGCATTTTTTATGATATAATAGATCGAGATGCTTTAATGGTGTTTTGTTACTTTGTCTCTATAGGTGTTCTCTGAGCGGGATAAGTAACTCTATCAAGGGAGAGAGAAATCAAGCAAGGAGTCAAGCAGAAGATCCAGGTTGGTTCCTTTGTTTCTCTCTTATCTGTCATACATAAAGGAAATCGCAAATTCCTTTGATTGTTTGTTTCTAGGATAGCTACCAATCCTAGTGGGACTAGAAGATCGAAAAGACACTAGTTTTCCTGGAAACACCTGGAATAAGAGAAGAGGAGGAGACCATAAAATAGCCTCCTGTTTAGACCGTTTCCTTCTCTCTAAGGCATCCTATCTCACCCCCTGGAAAATGAAGGAAATAATCCTTCCACAAGAAGGCTCTAGTCACTAGCCTATCTCTCTCAAGATTCAAAGTTCTAGGTGTCTGAAGAATAAGCATTTTAGGTTTGAGGCCTTCTGGTTGAACCACCCTGATTTCATGGATAAAATGAAACAATGGTGGACCTTCTCTCCCTCCATAACTAGAAAAAAAATGTATTCTTTCCAACAAAAATTAAAATATATCAAAGAGGAAATCAAAAAATGGAATAGAGACACTTTTGGAAATATCATCACGGACAAAAAAAACTTGGAACAACAACTGGAACTACTTCAACAAAACATAATTGAAGAAGGGATATCAAAGACTAGCAAGCAAGAGGAACAACTACTACAACAAAGATGGGATGAAAGAGCCATTCAGGAAGAAAAGTTGTGGCAACAAAAATCCAGAATAAATTGGTTGAAATGTGGAGAAAGGAACATGACCTTTTTCCACAAAACAATGATACAGCACAGGAGGAACAATAGAATTCTGGCTCTGAAGAACCAAGAGGGTCATCTCATTCACTCTCAAGAGGAGTTGGAAACAAAGCTCACAAACTATTTCAACTCTCTTCTCAAAGAGCCAAGGAATGATCAGGATCAGGATATCAAAAAGATCACCAAGAATATTCCCAAAATCCTCACGGAGGACCATAATAAAATGCTCCTAAGTCTCCCTCTAGGAAGTGGAATATGTTGTCATGGGAATGCCAAATGGGAAAGCTCCAGGGCTGGATGGGTTCACCACTGATTTCTACAAAGCTTGCTGGCCTATCATAAAGATGGATGTTCATAACCTGGTGGAGGAATCTTGAATTTAGAAGTTTGTCCTTCAAGCCCTTAACTCCACCTTTCTGACCTTGATACCAAAAGGAATCGCTATGGATTCCCTGGAAAAATCCAGGCTTGTACCTCTCTGCAATGTCATATATAAAATTGTCTCCAAAATTTTTTCCAATCTAATTAAATTCATCCTCCCTCTCCTCATTTCCCACCAAAAATCTATATATGTGGAAGGAAGACAAATCATGAACAGCATCATCCTCTCTCATGAGCTTATTCATTCGCTCAAATCCCATAAAAAACCTGGTATGATGATCTAGCTAGATATGTCCAAAGCCTTTGACAAAATAAGTTGGAACTATATGAGACAGATCTTGGATGCGTTCAGTTTCCACAAGGAAAGCATCAAGTGGATCATGGCTATGTTGTCAAGATATTTATTATCTATCCTTGTGAATGGCTCACCTTCACAACCCTTCCTTCCTTCAAGGGGTATCAGGAAAGGGGATCCAATCTCTCCCTTCCTCTTTGTTATAATGGCGGAAGGGTTAAGTCGCTCTATCACTACTGCCCTGCATGAAAATAAGCTCTCAGGCCTCCATACCCATGCCTCTGCGCCCCTACAACTCACCAGCAATTTTTGTATGATACTCTTCTCATGGGTCTCCCATCCATCAAATAGGTTGCCTCTTTCATGTCCATCCTAACGGACTTCTCTACTACTTCGGGTACCTCCATCAATACCCTTAAATCCAAGTTGTTTTTCTTCAACACATCTACAAGAATATCACCAGACTCCTATCCATCCCTGTCATCTTTCTCCCCTCCACCTACCTTAGCGTTCCCCTTACTGATAGGCCTCTCTCTCGGGCCACTTGGGAGAACCTACTAAACAAATTGGAGAAAATATTGGCCAATTGGGCCTTCAGAGCTCTAAATTTCATTGGTCATCTTACCTTGGGTAAATCTATCCTTCAGGCCATCCTGCTATACATGTACTTAGCTCTAGTTTCCTCCAGAGGAACTTCTTATGAAGAGGTGCTAAGGTCAAACATAAATGGGCTCTTGTAGCATGGGACAAAACCTGCAAGCCAAAAAAATATGGTGACCTCAGCCTCAGAGACATAGACCTCCCAAGAAAGGCCTTGGGAGCTAAAAACATTTGGAGATGGATAGCCAACCCCAACTCCCCTTGGGGTACCCTCTGGAGAACAAAGTACAATCCCTCCTTAATGCAAGAGAAAATCATTAGGATCAATGGAAACATAAAAGGTTCTATCATCTGGAATCAAGCCTAGGAGAACAGGGACATCATCCAAAGACATAGTTTCTGGGAAATAGGCAGCAGAAACAAGGTTCTTTTCTGGGAGGATTCATGGAAATAAAGGTAGAAACTTGATCAAGATCATTATCAACATATCAAGGTCGAAATGCAAAATAGAGGTAAGATTTAATTCAACCAGTACTAGGGAAATAGTGGATAAAATGACAGATTGAGAAATTGGATCAATCAAGAAGAATGGACTCCCCAAATGAACCCCAAATGTGGTCAGACCTCTCTTCAGAGTTACAAAAAATACAAATCCTCATTGAATCTACCAAGGATAAGCTCAGATGGGGGGAAAACACCACGGGGCACTTCATCCTAAGCAAAGCCTAAAAATACATAGCAAAGCACGACCAACTACAACAAGATCTGGAATGGAATGCAATCTGGGACAGGAAGCACTATCCAAAAATATCCATCTTCCTTTGGTTAGTCATGCAAAGGAAAGTTCTAACGTGGGACAATCTAAGAAGAAAAGGATTTATAGGCCCCTCGAGATGCCCCCTCTACCAGCAAGATGAAGAAACCCCCAATCATCTGCTAAATATTTTCCCTTTCACGTCCAATGTTTGGAATTGGATTTCCTTGGTCTTCAATAGCATTGATCGAGACCCCTCTTCCATTCAAAATACCATCACGAACTAGAGAAATGTATTTTCCCCCATCCTCTGGTTAACCGCGCTTGGAATTTAATTCCAGGTTTGATCTGTAGGGCTCTATGGAAGGAGCGCAATGCAAGAATCTTTTGTGGCCTTTCCATCTAGGAGGAATTCATTATCACGAAGATCAAAAGTTCACTCTGTGAAACAGTAACCTCTCTACCCACTCAAACTCTCAAAGCTTCCACCACTCTTTGCGAAGTGGTAATTCTCTCAATGTTGGACCTCCTTCACATCAACGTTCATGAAGTCACCCCCCTCCCCAGGCATGATAATAAAAATAACATGTGTCAACTGCTGAAACAGGGGACTTTTAAGCTCAACTATGATGGCGTAGCTAAAGGGAATCTGCGCCCAATAGGTTTTGGAGGGGTCTTTAGAAATTCTAAAGGTGAGACAATCTGTATTTATGAGGGAAATATAGGTTCTACTACCAACAATACTACGGAACTTCATGCCTTGGAACATGACATTGCCATAGTGCACTTCCTCAACCTTAATCCTTTGATAGTTGATGGAGATTCCACGTTGGCTACCCAAATTGGCAAAAAAATTCAATAGGGTATTGAGGTGGACAAGATCTCAAAAAATTGGCACCTAAACAAAATAATACGGTGAATCAAGTAGGGAATTGATAGTAGGGCAGGCCTTCACTTTCAAGCAATCATAAGGAAAGGAAATAAATTCGTGGACACACTGGAAAATGAGGGTACTGCTGGTACCCTATGCTTGAAGTCCCTTGCGTGGCAAGATTTGGAGGATGGGGATCTCCGTCAGCAATGTGAATCTATCAATAAAGAATACAGTAACTCTAACGAACAATAATTGTTTGAGTACTTTTCATCATTATAACATGGATTTTCTACTCAATGAGAAGGACAGGTGGAGGGCGATTGAGTACAGTCCCTTCCTTGGCTCGCCTATCTCCAGAGCCTATGATGCCACCTCCCCTCTCCCTTGTGTGATCATTTTCCCTTAGTCTCATCCTCCCTACTCTGCCATTACTCCCCTACCCCTCCTCAGATCTCCGCATGCTTTCCCTTCCCGCCCCCTCACCCTCATCCCAGCCTCTCTCCTCCTCTTGGCTTCTATAAATTCACCCCTCCCCCTTCTCCACCTCATTCTTCTCACTACCTTCCTCCTCTCTACTGTCCCCTTGTTCTCTAGTTCCCCCTGCATTCTAGCCCCTCTGTTTATCTCATGGCTCCTAGGATTGGCTCCACCTCTGGTCCTAACAGGGGGGGTGCGCATGGTCGCACAACCTCCCATTGGCAGTCCTTGGGACCTGCCCCTACCCATCGCGCAGAGACTACTACTAGGTGCGATGCCCTGTGTTACTCGGTGGCGGTTAAACCGAAGACTCGGTAGCAAATTTCAAACTTAGAGGCCCAGGCCAATACTCTCTGTAGAGAGGTTACCACGGAGGAGGTTGATGCAGAGTTTTCCTAGATTCCTAACCCTGCTCTCACCAGGGTGTGAGAAAACCTCTACGTGCGTACAATAGAAACTTGGTGGCAAATGAAGACCATCATGGGGCTTGCTATGCAGGAACAAGAGGAGCGTTCCAAAACTCTGGAAACCAAGATTGACTAGCTCACGAAAAAGTTTGTAGTGTATGTTGAAGCCATCCATCATTGCAAATTTATCACTCAGGATGCTCCGAACTACACTATCATTAAGAAGAAGTCTACTGTGAAGGTTCATTCAACTGTTGAAGGAACCCCAAGCATAAAGAAAGAGGACCCTGGGGCCTCCACGAGTCGTCAGGTCATCACCGTGTAGCAGGAGGGAAGATCACAGGAGACTCCCATTCGCCTAGATAACGAGCGGGTCACCACTAACTAGGAGTGATGCAGTCAGTTTCCTTCTGGTTCAACTTCCCAAGTGTTTGTTCCTCTGCCTCTATGAATGACTGTCTATGGTTGGATGCCACAAGGAATTCTACTCCCTTCTCGACAACTAATTTCTTAATTTTGAGTTGTTGTAATGAGAGCACCTCTCAACTCCTCTTTTGTACTTGGTTCCCTCTTTTGTATGGTTCACACTGTAAATACAACCTGCGCTACGACCAATACTAGCTTTTTGGTAGGGTTTTGTGTTGGGTTCTTTCCCACACAACCCTTTTTTGTAATCTGTCAATTTATCAAGTAATATACTATCTTATTTACAAAAAAAAGGCACACAAATGATTTTATTATGGACTTCACCCAATGTGGGATACATCTCTAGGCCATACTCAAAGTGGGGAGGCGTTTTTCAATTAAATGGCAACAAAGAAATGAATTACAATAAACTTTACATAAATGACCCTTATAACTCAAATTTCTTTCATGGAAGGAAAATGCAAAGTTCAGATGTAGAAACAGACATCACCATTGGATTTGTAGCACAAAATCGAGTCAAACGACTATAAACTCATCCATATTATGACATTAGCACTTATGAACCCCAAAGGAATCTTCTCAACATCAAAATATACCCTTCTTCAGGATTCTACCCTCCTGAATAGCTCTTGGTTCTACTTTGGACCCTACTTCACTCCCCCTTCTATGGGTCAAATGGAAAAGAGTGAGGTTTAAATAATTTTTGCGTGGTGGAATAAACAAGTATTGCACCGTTGGCTCGTTGGTGGCAGTGGTAGGTTTGTTAGGGGTGGACCGGATTCAAACTCTGTTGCACCCCAAACATGGTTCAAACTTTGTTGGCACAATTTTTTTTTTTTAATTTAATGCAAAGTGTTCATTTATGGGGTCGCCGCATGGGCAGATCGGCCATAGGCCGATGCAGGTTCAAGCCCTATCGGCCTCGCATAATATGTAGTTTATGTTATAACGACTATGAGCCATGGGAGGGGTCATGGGTCAGCCGCGAGCCCCGACCCATATTTAAATATAATATATATCATATCCCTTGGCACTGTTCAGGGGTGGTGAGGGTGGCAGCCTACCATCCCAACATATCTATATCTATATCTATATATATATATATATATATATATATATATATATATATATATATATATATATATATATATATATATATATATATATATATATATATATATATATATATATATATATATATATATATATATATATATATATAGATAGATATATATATATAGATATATATATGTATATATATATATATATATATATATATATATATATATATATATATATATATATATATATATATATTATTTTTTTAGAACAATTGGTTAAAATTTCAGATCCGATTTTTAAGGGTCATTAGGAAAATTAAAGAGGTGAAAATTTTTCCCTTTTCGACTGTCATTTTCCAGGGACCATCCTTTCACCAAATTGTCACCTCATTAGTGACTACCACTTGGCCCAGTTTGACTATAACTTTGACCAGCTATAACTTGAGCATACGAAATCGGATTTGAGTTTCGTTCACATTGTTGGAATCAAGGCGAGAAGCACTATTATTTGGTCCTACTTTGACTTCAATTTAATGACTTTTATTTTTGAGCTATTTCAAGGCCACTTCTATTTCTAGAGTTGTTGGATCATTCCTCCCCACTAATGAGCTTTTGGACCACCAAAATATTTATCAGTCAGTTGGAATTTCTCCCTCACTTTCTCTTTTTTAATCCATCAAGCCTTACTTGGATGCATTCCTTTGAAACCAATACGAAGGTACTCCATGTCTCCCTATCATGAATACCTAGTCTTTTATTCAAGAATGATGTCCTCTGGTACCTTGTCCAAGTATTGTAGTGCAATGTCATCCATTGTAGGAACTTGTCCAACCTCTTCGATATCCATGATTAGAGGAGGCTCATAAAGCTTCAAGTTTTCAACATTCACCATGACTGAGTACATTTGCATGTATGCTAGCAAATTGAGACGAAAAGAATTGTCTCCATTCTCCTCTAATATGGTGAATGGGCCATTACGGATTAGTATCAACTTATTTCCTTCCTCTTTCATTTTGTCTTTGCTGATATGGAGCCACACTTTGTCTCCAACCTGGAGTTGGTGATCGACTCAGTGCTTGTCATGTTGAGCTTTGTATTGAGCTTGAATTTTCTTCAACTACTCCTGCACTGCCTGGTGATTCATCTAAATTTTCTCCGCACTTTGTCCCTATCATCTTGCCCATTGGAATCTTCATATTTTTCAAAGACAATGTCTAAGGGATCCTTTGTAAAATATCCAAAGCATGTCTCAAACAGTGAGCTCTAAGTGGATGCATGCACTGCCCAGTTGTATGCATGTTGTACATAGGGATGTTGCTCCTCCAACAACTTCGGATGCTTACCACAATAACCTCGAAGTAAGTGTATCATTGTGCGGTTAACAACCTCTATTTTTCCATAGATATGTGGATGAAATGTCATGCTCCTATTAAACTTGGTGTCCATCATTATCCACAAACTCCTCCAAAACTATCCATGAAAGTGAGGGTCTCGATCATACACAATGCATGTGGGTAGCCCAAAGTGGACCCATTCAAATTGGAATAAGAGATTGACATTCTTCTCTGTAGTGACCTAATCTTTACAAGGCATTAACATGCACATTTTTCTAAATTGATCCACAACGATATACAAACACTCACGACCTCTCCTAGAAAAAGGAAAACCACCTAAAACGTACATTGACACACTTTCCCATGGACGACTTGGAACAGGGAGTGGTGTGTAGAGCCACAATTTTCTATTAACAGGCTTTCTAACTAAACACAACACACATCCCTTTACATATCGAGTCACAATATTTTTCATGTGAGGCTAATAACATAACCTCTACAAATGACACAAAGTTTTCCCCACACCAAAATGGCCTGACATAAGAGAGGTATGTGCCTCTCTAATTACATTTATTCTGTTATTGGTGGGGATACAAATTTTGCCAAAGGTGGTACAACAACTTTCCCTGCAAATGGTGATTTTCCACCTACAATCCATGAGTCAGCTTTGCATAAATCTCTTTAAAATCATCGTCATCAACATATTGTTCAACATAACTTTCAAAAGGTAAAGAGGCGTTTTGTAAAAATATAATATAGGAGGGCAAGAAAGCATATCTTCCACTTTATTACTGGTGCCCTTCTTGTATTTTATTACCAAGTGAAATTGCTGGAGGAATCCCATCCATC
The DNA here is from genome assembly GCA_031772625.1 of Pinus tabuliformis. Lineage (NCBI taxonomy): Eukaryota > Viridiplantae > Streptophyta > Pinopsida > Pinales > Pinaceae > Pinus > Pinus tabuliformis. Next base: position 756,974,214 of record CM062816.1, read on the forward strand.
TGAAATGAAGTGCTTATTGAAGCTTGGTTTGTGACTGGGGGCACTGCAAGGGCTGGTGAGCTGTGTGAATGATGGTATCCTTGATGATAAAATAGTGCTTCCACTTCTTCACACTTTTAACCAAGGCATACAATTCCTTGTCATATGTGGGATAGTTCACAACAACTTGAGAGAATGTCTGTGAATGGTAACATACAATTTTCCTCTATTGAATCAACACTTCTCACATGGCATATCCACTAGAATCTATCTCGATCTCAAAATGCTGATGGAAGTCAGGTAAGGCTAAAATGGATGTGTTACTTATCTTCTCTTTCAGTGTATCAAAGGATTTTTTTTGCTTTCCTCCCCACTGAATGGTTTGCTTCACACTCATCAATGCATGTAAGGGGGATGCAATGACGTAGAAGTTGGAAATGAACCTTCTCTAGTATTGTAATGCACCCAAAAATCTACGAACCTCTGTAGAATTAGTGATTTTAGGCCACTTTACAATCACATCAACTTTAGAAGGATCTATTTTTAACTGTCCTCTAACAATGTGACCCAAGTAAACTAAAGACGTCTTACCAAATTCACACTTAGACATTTTGACATACAATTTTTCTTTTTGTAAAACATCAAGTACTTTTTTAACATGATTCACATGATCATCCCATGTTCTACTGAAAACAAGAATGTCATCAATATACACAAGTACAAAATCATCAAGAAAATTTCTACAGATGTCAGTAATCACCCTCATGAATGTGGTCAGAGAATTGCATAGTCCGGATGGCATCACCAACCATTCAAACAACCCTTGTTTTTTCTTGAATGCAATCTTCCATACATCTTGTTCTACAATCCTAACCTGATCATAGCCACTGCACAAGTCTAGTTTTGTGAAATAGACAACATTTTCAATTGATCTAACAAATCATCAATGTGAGGGAGAGGGTACCAATTCTTCACCATTATTTTGTTGAGTGCTCTGTAGTCCATGCACATCCTCCATGTGCCATCCTTTTTTGGCACCAACACAATCATTGAACTGCATGGAGAAGAACTTGGCCTTATGACTCCTTAGTTCAACAATTCTTGTACTTGATTCTTTATCTCCTCCACCTTAATGGCTAACAACTTGTACATATCAATTTTGGGTAAAGGAGAATCATGTTACAAGTGAATCTCATGTTGGATCTCACGCTTTGGAGGCAACCCACTTGGTTCCTAAAAAATCCCATCATACTTAGAAACAATTTCATACAATTCATTTTTATGAGTGGGATCACAACCTTGGAAAGCTTCAGATGTCTCTACATTTGTTTCTCTCACACCAAACGAGAGCAGTGCCACTCAATCGAAGAGATGCTAATTGGATCTTGGCCTCATTTTCCTCGATCTATTGAATCTGGAAATAAACCTCAATATGTCTAATCCAATTTTTTAGTTTCTCCACATTACATTCTCCATTATATGTGGGAAAATCAAACTTTACATCTAGCTTAAAAAATGGCTCCTTAGATGTATTCCTATGATTCTTGTTAGAGTGATGAGAAGAAGAAGAAGAAGAAGAAGAAGAATTTTCACTAGAGGATGGAGAGGGCAGTTTTGGAGGTTCTCTTATTCCACCTTCATGATTTATCGATGCATGGTCATATGGTTCTTTATTCCCAAGTTTGATTGTCTTCTCATATTCTACATATAGCTTGTCAAATTTCTCTACCATGGTGAAGAATATCTTGCGATAATTTCACTCTTCCTCCATTCAAGCTTCCTCATCTACCATGTTTTTTCTTTTTGGAGCACACCCCACTTCAGGATCAAAGGATTTAAGTTTTCCTTATCCTCTTTGGAGCTTGTTCCTGGTTAGCATTCACTCATGCAACTTGCATCGAGAAGACCTGCTCAATACCAAACTTGATTCAGATCTTTTAACTTCAAGGATGCAGGCATAATTGCATAGAAAAGAGCATGTAACCAAGTAACTTAAAGACATGAAAAGAAGCAGAAACCATAAAGAAACCATGAGATTAAAGGCACAAAAATGATTTGATTATGGATTTCACCCAATGTGGTACGTCTTTGGGAACTACTGAAAGTGGGGGCAGCCTTTTTTCATTAAATGGAAAAAAAGAAATGAATTACAATAAATTTTACATAAATGATCCTTATACCTCCATTTTTTGTCATGGAAAAAAAATTAAAAGCTCATATGCATAAATGAGCATCACCATTGGATTCATGGTTTAAATCAAGTCAAATGACTATAAACTCGACCATATTCTGACACTGGCACTTCTGCACCCTAAAGGAATCTTCTCAACATCAAAAGATACCCCTATTTAGGGTTCCACCCTCCTGGATCTCTCCTAGTCCCACTTTGGGCCCCGCTCAGCTCCTCTGCTAGTGGGTAGAATGGAAAAGAGTGAGGTTTAAATAATGTTTGTGTGGAAAACTAAACAAGGATTGGGTCATTGACTCGTTGGTCACAGTGGCAGGTTTGTTGGGGGAAGACTAGGTTCAAAAACCGCCGCACCCCAAACGTGGCTCAAAATTTGTTGGCACAGCTTCTTTTTAATGTAATATAGAGTGTTTATTTATGGGGCCACCATGTAGGAAGGATAGCCACCAATCGGCTTGGGTTCAAGCCTCGTCGGCCCCACGTAATACACATTTTATGTTATAACGACTGTGAAACATGGGTGGGGTCTTGGGTCAGCTGCAGGCCCCAACCCATATTTAAATATAATATATATCATATTTTTTGGGTGTGTTATATTCTTTCCATGACTACCCTGTATTAGGTGGGAATACCTACCTATGGTATTGTGCATGGATTTCGCACATGGTTTTGGGCATGATGGTTTTCTCTCCATGGTATTCGGTAGATCCGATCAAAGGAACTACGATTATGTTCTAATCCAAGGTTAATTGATTGGGGTTTATGGATGCTTTGACATGTATATATATGTATTGTAACATTGAAATGAATATAATGAAAAATCAATCTGGTAGTCCTGGTTTTGGGATCCAGGGGAAAATCTCTATGTATATCTTTTTTATGTTTTATTCTCTTGCCATTGTTTATTTTTTGCTTTTAATAATTCATTTGCAAGTAATCTCAGTATGGGATTAAAACATAAATTTGGTATCAAAATAGTTTCAGCTTCAAGGGGATTCCCTTGCTGTTGAGGGGTTTTGCTCAGGCCTATGGTATACCCTATTCAGTGGGAGATCTATGGGATCGATTCTTGTGGTGAAAGAAGATGACGAGCAGTGGAAAGATAGAGATCGATAAATTTAATGGCCAGAGTTTTGATTTGTGGAAAATCAATATGGAGGATATGTTGGTGGATAAATATCAGTGGATCGCAGTAGATTTGAGTACTAAACCAACAAAAATGTTAGCTGAATACTAGGCAAAGTTGGATTGAAAGGCAAAGAGCACAATATGATTATGTGTCTCAGATTCAGTATTGTTGAATGTATTAAGGGAAACTTCAGTGAAGGATTTGTGGGAAAATTTAGGGACTTTGTACCAATCTAAGTCTCTGGTGAATAAATTGTTCCTACGGAAAATGTTGTATAACCTGAGGATGAAAGATGGAGACTCGGTGACAGAGCATTTGAATGCCTATAATATTATGGTAAGCCAGTTATTACATGTTGATATTAAAATTTCAGATGAGATAAGTGCATCATTTTTTTGTGTTCTCTACCAGATTCATGGGATAGTATGTTTGCTGCAATAGGTAGAAATGTAACTTCCTTACAGTTTGATGAAATATTCCCATCCTTGTTTTCAGAGGAGATGAGACGAAAAAATATGGAGGGCCATAATGGTGATGCCTTGTCTGTACGAGGACAGTGCCAGAACAGAAACAATAATAAGTCCTCGAGTGGGAGATCTAAATATCCAGGAAAACTTCTAAAGGTGTGTTGGAAATGAGGAAAGGAAGGGCACTTCAAAAGGGATTGTAAATCTAAAGCTCCTGAGAAAGGAAATGGATTTGATGATGCTCCTTCTACAGATGTGAAAACCACCTCAGACGAAGATGGGGATGTGTACTTGGCTTCTTCTTCAAGTACACATGTATATTCTGAGGCATGGTTGATGGACTTAGGTGCATCCTTTCACTTCACTCCCCATAGAGAGTGGTTCTGCCAATATGAGAAATATGATGGTGGTGATATCTTCTTAGGGGGTGATAGGAAGGCTAGAATCGTGAGTCATGGAAAATTCAAGTTGAAGTTTCAAGATGAAAGGATTAGAACACTTTTGGGTCTTCTGCATATTCCTACGTTGGCCAGAAATCTAATTTCTGTAAGCAAGTTGGATGATGCAGGTGTAAAAACAATATTCGAGAAAGATACCTGCAAGATGGTTCAGGGAGAACAACTATTGATGCGGGGTGTTCAAATTGGAACTATGTACAAGCCTTAGGGTAGCAGTGTTATTGATGGGTGCAATAGTTATGTGGTTCCTGAAAATGGAGCAGAAAATCTAGTGGTCTCTGGACAAACGACCATGTTATGGCATCTAAGGCTTGGAAATATTGGAGAGAAGGGCCTTCAAATACTTCATGGTAATGGTATGGTAGAAGGTATTTCTAATTTCTCTTTGTATTTTGTTTTATGTGGAAATTGTGTATATGGGAAACAGAATCAGGTGAGTTTCCCCTCTGGTGCTAAGAGGGTGAAACGAATATTAGAGCTTGTGCATAAAGATGTGTTTGGACCTGTTTCAGTTCCATCACTGGGTAAGTCTATGTAATATGTATCATTTATAGATGACTTCTCAAGGAATACATGGATATATTTCCTCAAGAAGAAATATAAAGTCTTTGACAGGTTTAAAGAATTTAAGGCTCTGGTGGAAAGCTAGACAGAGAAGAAGATAAAGGTGTTGAGGATAGATAAAGGTGGAGAATTTTGTAAGAAGAAATTTGAAGAGTTTTGTAAGAAGTGTGGTATAGCACGACAACAGACTACTCCATACACACCTCAGCAAAATGGAGTTGCAGAAAGAATGAATATGATGTTGATGGAAAAGGCAAGAAGCATGGTTAGTGGTGTCGGGTTAGAACAGGAATTCTGGGCAAAGGTGGTGGAGACTGTAGAAATTTTGAATAATATGACACTTATTCATAGATATTATCCCGATTATACACTATTGAGGAATGCATGCATAATACATAACCTCCTCTACGTTGATCATCAATTTTGCGGAATTAAAAAAAATGAAACATCAATCGCATGCGCACATTAACACAGTATGTAATCCAGGGAAAGCATACAGCTGAAAACCCCACACTATTTGTATATTATAATGATTGATAACATGTAACAATACATAGTACAATACTCCTCACAAGTACTCAGTACTATCTCCACCTGTTACACACAAACTCACTCAGATCTGAATCAATCACAGGTTCAAATCTCCTCCATTGCTTGCCTGCCTCCACTGCACAATCCTGCATGAGAATGGCTGATCCAAACTCGTATTTCCCTTGGCTGAACCACGCAATCCTCATTGGAAATACTCAATCCATTGATTGTGCAAATCTCATGCACAGCTATAGTCACAACTGACAGCTGTCTTGCCCTTTCACTCACCTCTAACACTTGTCTCCACTAAACTATCCATGCACTGAGTTAACTGATGTATTCTTTAGCTGATTTTGAGTTAATAATTAGTTAATTAATTAATAATTAATTCACATCACTCATCACTAGTGTATTCTGCAGTTAGAATAAATACAACTAGTTCAACTAAGTCAAATTGAACACAACTCCATCAACTCCTCAATCAACTCCACCAAACTCAACCACATGAGTTCTAATTGAAGTCCACCATGCTATAGCTCAACTGACCCACAAGAAAAGCGTATTTCCTTCTGGAAGTTGCATGTGCCACATCCGTAGCTCGAGCTGAAGTGCTCCAAGAGGATAAGATAGTGTTTATAGTCCAAATATTATTATGAGCTAATAATATTCAACTGTTCTATTTTTAGCCTGGCAGTCTAAAAATAGAAACAGCCCATATATCTAAAAATATAAGTCCATATATTTTTACCAACATGACCAATCATCCACAAATAGCATCCTGCAACTCATAGACCATGATCCATATGTCTAAAAATAAACATAGTCTAAAAATAGACTTTGCGATAAAAATAGCCTGCAGGCCCACTTAGTGAAGGCGACTCATTTTCACTAAGCTCCATCATCTTGTTGCATTTTCAACACTCCCTCTCAACAAGATATGGATTATCTACAACCCCTATCCTGCAACTCTAGAATTTTCTGCATGCAACACATTTTCCCAGTCCACTTGCTCCAACAACACTTGGAACAAAAAACACTCCCAACTGACCACTCTGTTGAGCTAGGAACATACTCTGATGCTGAAGCTCTACCTGCTGCTGACAAGTGCTCCCTCTCTAACATCTACACTACTGCAACATCTCCATGTATCTCGCACCATTGCACACTTCTTTGTGGCACCTAGCACTGTGAAAAACACTTGTGCCTCTTGCATTGCTGCAGCCTGCTAGCTATGCACTGTCCTAGGATTCCCTACACTGTCGCTCTCTATGCGGCTCCATCCGCATCTGTCTCTACCCAATTAGTCAGTTCCTACTACTCCACATCGGGGCTCCCGTAGCAAGGTCTCATCCAGGAGGTTGGGTACCTCAAGGATCCTGCCCCTCCTCCTTGGGACGATCAATCCACATCACCCCATCTCCTTCTTGGAGGTATGGCTGCATGCGATCCCTTAGCCCACCTGGCTCAAAGTTTCCCCCTACTGGAGGTCTCTGCATGATTAGATGTCTCTACTCGATCTCCTCTCAACTTCCCATTTTGTGGCTACTCCACAACCTCCTGAAGCTGCTGCACCAATCGTGGCTCCTCCACAATCGTCTGAGACTTCTTCTGGCTGTGCATGGTAAGAGGTAATATACGCTCCCTCTCAACCACCAAATCTCCATCAGTTGCCTCGCTGCTCAAGGCTTTGCATGCATCTTGAACCTCAAGAGCATATAGGTTCTTGACCCGTGAACCAATATGCTTCACCTATCTAGTGATGATGTGTCTAAGGAAAACCTTTCCTTTACTGAAGACTACATCACAGCCACTATCTTCCAACATCGCGATCGACACCAAGTTTCTCTTCAGTCCTGGTACATACTTGACATTGGTCAAGGTAAGGCGAGCTCCATGCTCCCTCTGAAAAATAACTGTGCCTACACCTGAGACACTATAATTCTCATCATTACCCATCGCTATGAGTATCTAGAGATCTTTCTCCTCCAAAGTACTGAACACACTCTTGTCACCGGTCATGTGGAAAGAAGCTCCACTGTCAAGAAACCAACCACTTCCAACCATGGACGAAACCATGCATGCGAAGAGTGTAAAATCCAACTCAAACTGTGAAGCAAGTGCCTCACCTTCATATCCTTCCCCGGATCCCTTCTTGGACTTCTTCTTTGGGCAATTAGTAGCATAATGGCCCAACTCATGACAACGAAAGCATCTCACCTTAGACTTGTCAACCTTCTTCCCATCATTGGAAGAACTGGATTCAGAAAGAGAACCCTTCTCCTTCCCCTTCTTTTCTTTGGCAACCAAAGCTCAATTTTCTTCATCAGATGCCTTTGATGAAGATCCGTCCCTAGTATTCTGCCTGATCTCCTCTTGCACAAGATCCGACCAAATTCTCTCCCATCCTAGCAATTTCTCCCAACCATTGATAGAGTGCTGATAGGAATGCCAACTCTTCGGAAGACCAAGGAGAGCCAAGCTCACCAAGTCCTCATCATCGATAGTCACCCCCACACTTCCCAGCTCATCCGGCATTGGGTGAACTTCGTGAGATACTTGGGCATACTGTCTCCATTCTCACACTTAATGTTTCTGAGTTTATCCTTGAGTGCCAACTTCCTCTGGTCACTCTTGCTTTGGAATAAATCTGTCAACGCTTTCCCCATCAAGTATGGAGAAGCCTTTCCATGCAGGCTGGACACAATGTGATCCTTCACACCCTCCAACAGAATCCTTCGACACTTTGTTGTCTTCTTTTGCCAAGCCTCAACTTGAGCAGTATCAATAGGCTTTGGGGCCTTAGCCTCTATGAACTCCTTCAGCCCATTGTCATCTAATACTGCCTCCATCCTGTCTTTCCATGCAATATAATTCAAGCTGCCCTCAAGAGCATACTCCAATCACAATCTGTTGAAAGACATTTCAACTTTGACACCAAGAAAACACTGCTGAAAATTCGAATTCCACCAGCTCAAAACTCAACCACTTCCGATCTAAAATTTGTGAGAACAAAGTATTTCTCGTACAGAGATTGACTGTATGGGCTTTTACCGGATATCTCACCTTCCAAAGGAAGGATGAATCCAAAGGCTACCTGGCCCAATTACAGACACTGCCTAAAGAAATAAAATGTAAACACTTTCTGAATAATAGATCTGATGATCAACTCTGCTCTGATACCATGTAGAAATTTTGAATAATATGACACTTATTCATAGAGATTATCCCCATTATACACTATTGAGGAATGCATGCATAATGCATAACCTCCTCTACGTTGATCATCAATTTTGCAGAATTAAAAACAATGAAACATCAATCGCATGCGCACATTAACACAGTATGTAATCCAGGGAAAGCATTGATCTAGGTGGATGTTGGTGGCCACACACCTATCCCATTTGGACCCCCACAACTGTCTCTTTCAGCTTTTTCAGTTTCCTAAATTGTAGCATAGTTTACTATTTTTAGCAGTTTTTCGGGTCCTGAACTTCCGGAGCCGTTTTGAGGCTCTAAACGACTTTTTTTTGGGAATCTGGGGCAACATGGGTCCATGGACCGATTTTTCCTCCCAAAGTGGTAGTACTCAGATAGATCTTTCTAACGAGCTATCGTACGCGTCAAATGGAGATCGTATGCCAAAGTTACGACCTCGGGAAATTGATGTACCAATTTACCCAAACGGGGCCCACAATTTGGCGTTTCATCTTCTAGGGTTAGGTTTTGGGATGTGAAGGGTTTTCCATTGTTTCTCAACAATAAATGGGCCTTCGAGCCTCATTGTAACACAGTTCAAAACAGTTCAGAGGCATGTAGCCACACATCTCTTCTCAGAGATAAGCTACCATCGCCCTAGCTGGTTTATTTCTATTTCTGGTTGTAAGAATATTTCAGTATTTTCCATTAATGAAATGAAGTATTATTTCCACTGCATCTTTGTGTATATGGTTATCTATGTAATTTGTTGCGTTCCTATTTAAATTCGGATCAGTGGTATCAGAGCGGTCTGCTTTTTCTCTGTTTTTCTTTGCATGTCCCCAACGAGATCGGGATATAAGGAGTTAGGGCTTGAACTGGTCGAACCTTTGCAAGACCAGCCTCGCAAATCCTGACGGCCTCCCATGGCGGATGAGAAGAAAGATGAGGGGGCAGGAGATCCTATCAAAATCTTGCTCGAAGAAGCCATCGAGCGACAACGGAACGCGATGATGGACAGCTTTGCCCAGATCCTTCAGCGACTACCCAAAAGCAACGCATCGGCTTCCAGCAGCAACTCTAGAAACGCCACGCCCTTCAAGGTACAAGTCAATTTTGAAATCCCCATATTCGACGGTCAGATAGACGCAAATGCCGTAGGTAAATGGTTAAATTTGCTAGATGGGTATTTTTCTGTTCATGAATTTTCAAGTCGGGAAAAGATTGTTTTCGCTCTTCTCAAAGCAGCCCCCCACGTCAAGGACTGGTGGGAAACCTACTGCGAGCAGAAGGATGAAAGTACAGGCTCACTATTTTCAGCCGCACCCACTTGGAATGACTTTCGGGATGCCATCAAGGAGCAGTACTACCCTGTCGGAAGCTATGAGGACAAATACATCAAATGGACCACACTGCGGCAGGGACAAGACCAAGATGTGCCGGAGTTCACAAACATTTTTCATACCCTTCGCACGCAGTTGGGTATCAAAGATTCGGAGCCGCATCTAATACTCAAATACCGCGGCTGCCTACACAGATACATCCAGGAAGAGATGGGGTTCTTGAACATCTCCTCACTTGGCACAGCATACCGATACGCTGTCAAAATCGAGCAAAAGTTTAAACAGAAGAGGCGAGACTTTGGATCTGCAAATCCGAAGCCCAAAGGACAAAGCCAAGGCGGGGTGACTCAAGACAACCCATCGAAGCCGCAAGAAAAGAACAACACCACGAAGCCGAAGAAGGACACAGGAAAGTAGTGTGAGTTCCACACGAGTCCCACTCATAACACAAGTGAGTGTCGGACCAAGCAATCGCTGGTGGCCGAGTTGAAGGCTTCCGAATCAGATACATGTTCCGACCCTGAGCTAGAAATCGACAAGGGTAATGGCAAAGGGAAGCAGATCATTGATGCAGATCCCAGCACCACTGTTGCCATTGCTAAGATCCAGAAGAATGAACCTACAGATCCAGAAGAGGGGGAGCGTCTTTTCCACTCACAGATGTGGGTGAAGGGTTCGCCGCTGCAATTCATTGTCGACAGTGGCAGCCAAAAGAACCTCATTTCAGCAGAGGTCGTGAAGCGGTTGGGCCTACCAACTACACCACACCCATAGTCGTACAGTATCGGGTGGCTTCATGAAGGACGAGATCTCAAAGTTCGCCAGCATTGCCGCCTTCCCTACAGCATCAAGCCCTTCACAGACGAGGTATTGTGTGATGTTACACCTCTGGATGTTTGTGATGTATTATTAGGCCAACCATACTTGTGGAGGCGACATGCTGTGTATGAGTCAAGGCCTCGTGCTGTCATTATTTCTTTGAATAATTCATTATACAGGATACCAGAGGTAGCCCCACCTACCGCCACATCTTTGATCATCGCTAAGAAAGGCAGCAAGCTCATCTCCCAAACCAGGAAATTCATCTGTATGGGGAAGATCGTTGCTACATCCATGGCCCCCGCGAAGGATTCCTCCATGCAGCAGCAGCAGCAAAGGGATACAGTCATGACAAGACACAGGAACAACTTCTCCTCACCCACAGGGGTACCACACAAGTTTCAGGTGGAAGACAAAGTATGGTTGCATCGACAGAGAGAATGCCTTACCAGAACCCATCAGAAATTCAGACCACTCTGACATGGTCCTTACACCAGTACCAAGGCTACGGGCAACAATGCTTTGAAGCACAACATTCCTCCATTCCTTCGCTTGCACCGAGTGTTCAATGTGGACCATTGTCGACCATGCTTCCCACCATTTCTGGACACATCAAAGATTGCAGAACAACTCACCAGGGACCAAGTTCAACAGATGGAGGAACTCAACGCAATGGGGACCATTGCTTCCTAAGGGGGGAGGAATGATCCAAGTGGATGTTGGTGGCCATCCACCTATCCCATTTGGACCCCCACAACTGTCTCTTTCAGTTTTTTCAGTTTCCTAAATTGTAGCACAGTTTACTATTTTTAGCAGTTTTTCGGGTCCTGAACTTCCGGAGCCGTTTTGAGGCGCTAAACGACATTTTTTTGGGAATCTAGGGCAACATGGGTCCATGGACCATGTTGCCTCCCAAAGTGGTAGTACTCGGATAGATCTTTCTAACGAGCTATCGTACACGTCAAATGGAGATCGTATGCCAAAGTTACGACCTCGGGAAATTGATGTACCAATTTACCCAAATGGGGCCCACAATTTGGTGTTTCATCTTCTAGGGTTAGGTTTTGGGATGTGAAGGGTTTTCCATTGTTTCTCAACAATAAATAGGCCTTCGAGCCTCATTGTAACACAGTTTAGAATAGTTCAGAGTTATGTAGCCACACATCTCTTCTCAGAGATAAGCTACCATCGCCCTAGCTGGTTTATTTCCATTTCTGGTTGTAAGAATATTTCAGTATTTTCCATTAATGAAATGAAGTATTATTTCCGCTGCATATTTGTGTATATGGTTATCTCTGTAATTTGTTGCGTTCCTGTTTAAATTCGGATCAAGCATACAGCTGAAAACCCCACACTATCTGTATATTATAATGATTGAGAACATGTAAAAATACAAAGTACAATACTCCTCACAAGTACTCAGTACTATATCCACCTGTTACACACAAACTAGCTCAGATCTGAATCAATCACAGGTTCAAATCTCCTCCACTACTTACCTACCTCCACTACGGAATCCTGCATGAGAATGGATGAGAATGGCTGATCCAAACTTGTATTTCCCTTGGCTGAACCAGGCAATCCTCATTGGCAATACTCAATCCATTGATTGTGCAAATCTCATGCATAGCTATAGCCACAAATGACAGCTGTCTTGCCCTTTCACTCACCTCTAACACTTGTCTCCACTGAACTATCCATGCACTAAGTTAACTGATGTATTCTTTAGTTGATTTATGAGCTAATAATTAGTGAATTAATTAATAATTAATTCACATCACTCATCACTAGTGTATTCTGCAGTTAGACTAAATACAACTAGTTCAACTAAGTCAAACAGAACACAACTCCATCAACTCCTCAATCAACTCCACCAAACTCAACCACATGAGTTCTAATTGAATTCCACCATGCAATAGCTCAACTGACCCACAAGAAAAGCGTATTTCCTTCTTGCAATTACATGTGCCACATCCGTAGCTCGAACTGAAGTGCTCCAAGAGGATAAGATAATTTTTATAGTCCAAATATTATTATGAGCTAATAATATTTGACTGTTTTATTTTTAGCCTGGTAGTCTAAAAATAGAAACCGCCCATGTATCTAAAAATAGAAGTCCATCTATTTTTACCAACATGACCAATCATCCAAAAATAGCATCTTGCAACTCATAGACCATGATCCATATGTCTAAAAATAGACTTTGCGCCAAAAATAGCCTGCGGGCCCACTTAGTGAAGGCAACTCCTTTCCACTAAGCTCCATCATCTTGCTGCATTTTCAACAAAGATTGCATGTTACCTAGTCAATAGATCACCTTCATCATCATTGGAGGATAAGACTCAACAAGAGGTATGGACTGGTAAGAAACCTTCTCTTTCACATCTGAGGGTATTTGGATGTGCTGCATATGTACATGTTTCAAAGGAGAAAAGGATATAGTTGGATAGTAAATCTGAAAGGTGCATCTTTATTAGGTATAAGGATCGATTAAAAGGTTATAAGCTTTGGAACCCAAAAACAAGGAAGGTTGTGTACAACAAGATGTGGTGTTTAGAGAGGTGAAATATGTTATTAAACATGACTTCCTACCAAAAGAACCTGAGAATATATAGTTTGAGCTAAAGGAGGAAGAATCAGACTCTACAGTAGAAGAGGAATCAGAAGATGAAGAGCCACAAACTCCACTTGTGAGAAGATCAGTTTGAGAAAGAAGGCAGCTAGAAAGGTATAGTCCATCTACTTTTTGTTCAAACTTCTCTTTATATATTACTGATGATGATCATAGAACTGTGAGGGAAGCAGTAGATTCAGAGGATGGAAAACTCTGGAAAGAGGCCATGGTTGATGAAATGGCATCTTTTCACAAAAATGAGGCTTGGGATCTGGTGGAGTTGTCAACTGGAAGGAAACCCATTGGCAGCAAATGGGTGTTTGAGAAGAAGATGAATGCAAAATTCAATGTGGAGAAATAAAAAACTCAGTTAGTAGAAAAAGGTTATTCCCAGGAGTCATGAATTGATTTTGGTGATATTTTTTCTCTTGTTGCCAAGGTAGCTTCTATTAGATTAATTTTATATGTTGTTGCTGCTTTTGATATTGAGGTAGAATAGATGGATGTGAAGACAATATTTCTTCACAGGGATCTGGAAGAAGAGATCTACATGAAGCAACCTTAAGGCTTTGTGGTGAAGGGTAAGAAAGAACTGGTATGAAAGTTAAAAAAAGTCTTTGTATGGGTTAAAATAGTCACCAAGGATGTGGTATCAGAAATTTGATACATTTATACGTGGACTTGGCTTCACCATAAGCAAAGAAGATCACTATGTGTATTTTAAAGTAATTGGTGACCGTGTTATTTATCTAGTCTTCTATGTGGATGATATGTTTCTAGTTGGAAATGACAAAGACATTATCTAGGATTTGAAGGCCCAATTGTCCTCCAAATTTGACATGAAAGATCTTGGTGCTGCAAACTATATTTTGGGCATGGAAATTAAACCAGATCGAGAAAACAGGAAGCTTTGGTTAAACCAGAGGAAGTATTTTGAGACAACACTGAAGAGGTTTAATATTCAGGATAGTAAACCGATGAAGGTTCCTATTCTTGTAGGCGTAAAGTTATCTATTGAACAGTGTCCCAAGACATAAGAAGAGAAAGAGGACATGCCCCATGTTCCATATGCAAGTGCAGTCAGTAGCCTGATGTATGCAATGGTCTGAACTAGACTAGACATTGCACATGTAGTGGGAGTATTGAGCAGGTTTATGTCAAAACCAGGAAAGGAGCATTGGACAACATTGAAGCAGGTTTTGAGGTATTTGCGTGGCACTAATGATTATGGTTTGTGCTACCAAGGAACACCAGGATTGGATAAAGTTTTGGACATCCATGGTTTTGTTGATGTAGACTGGGCTGGAGATTTGGATCAAAGAAGATCTACAAGTGGGTATGTGTTTAACTTATTTGGAGGTGTGGTCAGTTGGATGAGTAAGAGACAATCTGTAGTGGCACTTTCAACTACAGAGGAAGAATACATGGCAACAACTCATGCAAGCAAGGAAACAATTTGGTTGCAGAGATTGTGTTCAAGTATAGGGTTAGTGCAACGAGTTGTAAGAATAGAGGGTGATAGCCGAAGTGCAACTTTCTTGGCAAAGAACTCTAATTCTCATTCAAAGACAAAGCACATTGATGTTCAGTATCAGTTTGTGAGGGTTATGGTTGGACAAAAAGGTGTTGCTGGTAAAGGTAGACACTTTGAATAATACTAAATATGCATTGACAAAGTCTGTGAGCACTAAGAAGTTCTCTTGGTGTAGAGAAACAATGGGTGTTGCAAGGTGGATCAATGACTAAGCTCTCTTGTGGCCGCATGTAGAAAGAAAACAACAATTGGGAGAATGTTAGGTGTGTGTTATATTATTTCCACAACTACCCCACGCACGGGGGGGGGGGGGGGCGGTAGCCCCCCATGTACATTGTGTCTGCGTAGTGGGGGGGTCACAGGGGTCAGTTGCCCCCCCGTCAAGGGGTATGCAGGGGTGTAGGGTAGCACCCCGGGAAAAAAAAATTGGACCCTATATTAGGTGGGAAAACCTACCTATGGTTTTTTGCAAGGATTTCGCACATGGTTTTGGGCATGATGGTTTTTTGTCCATGGTATTTTGTAGATCTAGTCAAAGGAATTAGGATTATGTTCTAATCCAGGGTTAATGGATTAGTTTATGGAAGTTTGGGCATGTATATATATATGTATTGTAACATTGAAAGGAATATAATGAAAAATCAATCTAGTAGTCCCGATTTTGGGATCTAGGAGAAAATATCTGTGTATATATGTTTTATGTTTTATGCTCTCACCATTGTTTATTTTTTCTTTTAAGAATTTGTTTGCAAGCAATTTATGTATGAGGTTAGAACCTACAATAGTCATTGGAACTGTTGGGGGGTGGCAGCCTGCCATCCCAATATATATATATATATATATATATATATAGATATATATATATATATATATAGATATATATATATAATGGTTAAAATTTCGGATCTGATTTTTAAAGGTCATTACGAAAATTAAAGAGGTGAAAAATTCACCCTTTTTGACCGCCATTTTCTGTGCGTCGTCCCTTCACCAAATTGTTGCCTCATTAGTGACTGCCACTTGGCTGAGTTTGACCAAAACTTTGACCAGCTATAACTTGAGCATACAAACTCATATTTGAGTGTCATTTGCACCATTGGAATTAGGGCAACAAGCACTACGATCTAGTCATGGTTTCATTTCAATATGATGACTTTAATTTTTTAGCTATTTCAGGGCCACTTCTATTTATGAAGCCACCTGGATCAATGAGGAAGGTAATCAAGAAAGGTAAAGTGAATGTATCTGATGCATCAGATTCCTTGGCTATGTTGGGAACGATTATTCTCAATGTTGTGCATGTTGTGCACAAATAAAGGGAGTTATCTTAACTTAAACATTATGATATCTAGTAATTATTTTGTGATCATGATTATGCTATAGGTTTTAACCCCATACAGAAATTACTTGCATACGAATTCTAAAAACAGAAATAAACAATGGTGAGAGCATAAATCAAAAAACAAATATACACAGAGATTTTCCCCTGGATCCCAAAATCGAGACTACCAGATTGATTTTTCATTATGTTATTTTCAATGTTACAATACATATATATACATGTCGAAGCATCCATGAACTCTGGATTAGAACATAATTGTAGTTCCCTTGACCAGATCTACAAAATACCATGGATAGAAAACCATCATGCTCAAAACCACATGCAAAATCCATGCACAAAAACATAGGTAGGTTTGCCCACCTAATATTGGGTCCAAAAAAAAAATTCTCGAGGCGCTGCCCCGAACCCATGTAAGGGGGCTACTACCCCTCTACATGCCTCTTGATAGTGCCCTGTGCAATGCACATGAGGGCGCCTGGGGTAGTTGTGGAAAGAATATAACACAACCCAACATATGTTAATGCCTATATATGTATACATGTATGTATGTATGTCATTGCCTGAAAGGGTTATCAGTGATCATGATTGCTTTATGCTAATGATTATATATATGTATGTATGTATGTCATTGTCTGACAGGGTCGTCAAGGATCATTATTATGGAGGAATGATTGCTTATGCAAGTGAATGACATGAAGGGGTTCCTAGCTTATGAGGAATCAAGCAGGAAGAGTAGTCCTGATAGATCAATGAGGTCAGTATTATGTGGATATGATTGATATTATGTGCTTGCACTATGTCTATGTTTATGCTATGACAGGTAATGTTGAGGGATACACCATTGGAATGAAAGCAATGCCATCTACGAAATGTTGGGATAAGCATGGATAGTGGAAAGACACTAGAAGCAAGGTTTCTTAGTAGAGTCAGTGTGTGGTCTCCTAATGTGTAGTACTAGTGTTGTGTACATGTTGCATATGTGGTATTGTGTATATATGGTGATGTGTACATGTTATATATGCGGTGCTATGTACATAGGGTGTTGTGTACATGTTGTATATGCAGTTCTATGTACATATGGTATTATGTGCATGTTGGATATGAGGTGTTGTGTACGTATGGTGTTGTCTGCATGTTGGATATGTAGTGTTATTTAAATATGGTGCTATGTACATGTATACATGGTGTTATGTACTTATGGGGTTGTGTGCATGATTTTACATCTAGTGTTGTGTGCATGTGGTGTTGTGTGCAAGTGGTGCCATGTACATGTCATGCATGTGGTGTTGTGTACACCTCGTGCATGTGGTGTTGTGTACAGATTGTGCAGGCACATTGTGTACATGTGTTGTGTACACATTGTGCAAGTGGTGCTATGTACATGTTATTCATGTGGTATTGTTGTACATGTGGTATTGTGTGCATGTCGTACATGTTTTGTTGTATACATGTGGTACTATTTTATGTGCATTCTATATTCATTGTATCATGACGTGTATTTGTTGTGTTGTACTATGTGTATGTATATGTATTTTGTTGTGCACCAAGTGTAGGTGTATGTATTATGTTTTGTTGTACATCGGGTGTAGGTGTATGTATGATGTGGTGTTGTACACTGTGTGTGGGTGTATGTGTGTGATGTACATTGTATGTATGTGTACGTGATTGAAGAGAAGAGAAGGTACTGAGTGCTTGTCGGGTTTGGAAACCAATTTGATGTGTGTACAGAAAGGACAAGGATAAAGGCAAAAGAAAAGGACTGATTGAAGGATAAGTATCAATATTTTATTTTAGTTTTGATTATGCATGTGGTCTATGATTTTGACTTATGATGGTTACATGTGATCTATAATTTTGGTTTATGATGATTGCATGCAGTTCATGATTCTTGATTTATGATGGTTGAGTTTTGAGCTAACAATATGTGATATGTTTATACATGATGATTTGGTCAAAGATGTTAGTTTGACTTGTTGTGACAGGAAGTAAACAGAATGGAAAGTGTACTTTGTTGATGGGCCACCAATGAGGTATGATTTGAATTTATTTGAATTTACTTTAAATCTAATGGAAGTTATGTGCTTGGTACAGGAAAGCATGAAAATGCCCAATTGGGTGGTTGAAACTGACTACAAGCATTAGTAGCAACAACAAAAGGAATTGGAACATGCAATAATATGTTGGTAGATCACTTCAGGAGTAGGGCCATTATGGGACATTGGTACCCAATAGTGTCCATTGATTTCCATTAGCATGTTATAACCCGTATGAGGGTTTTGAAGTAGGGGTATGCCTTGGTTTTTGGACCTTCTGATATGAGGAAACCTTTCCAAGGGAGGGGTATCTGGAGGGACTATGTAGTAGAGAAGGGGATACCCATGGAACTTGGAAGGTGTGTGACTGCACAGAATGGGGCGAACGCCTTGTGTGAGTGACTGCGTAGTAGAGAAGGGAAGGTCGGGGATGGATTTGTCTTGGCCATTAGCATTTCCATATGGAATCAAAAGCACATTAGGAGTGTGCCCTGGAACAATGATTCAATAAATGTTCACCAAGAGGACAACTCGCATGGGATCATAGCGCTGGACATTGGATGCAGCTTTGATTTTGGCAGTGGATTTTGGACTTCCTGGGAAGGAGGTGAATCCTGGTACTACTTTTGAGGGTGGAGGCGTGAGCCTCTGGATTCCCTTGTTGTTGATGCATGCATCATACCATTTTATTTCCTCGTTGAGAAAATATGCATATTAGTGTAAGTATTATACTGAGTTGTATTTATAAAGCTCCATAGACAGTATGATTATTTTCTAGGTGAAGCAATTGTGCATGAGTGTAGATGCGTTTGTTATTTTAAATACCATAATGAGTTGTGTTATAAATCTCCAGTAAATGATGTGTTTTTCATGTTTCAGCATTATTCATTGTAAATACTACAACGAGTGGTGTTATAAATATCCATAGGTAGTATGTTTTGGTTTTCAACAGTTTTTCTAGCTATAGGTGTCGTAGAACACCGAGGATGGTGTTCCCCCAAGGGGGAAGGTTCTGTAACAACCCCTGGTTTAATTTTCAAGTGAAAAAATATAAGACCAAGGTCATGGGACATGTATTTTAGGATGAATGGTGGGAAACAAATCATAGAGGGTGTTCATTTGGGTTATTATGGCTAAAGGAAATTGGAAAAGGAAATGGCAAAGGCTTTGAAAAGGTAATAGGCATTATTTGGCATTTATTTATGAAGATAATGGAAAACAAGAGAAAAGGAAGGTGAAAGGTCATAAGTTGCATGTGACGAGGAAATTGAAGGAAAATAATGGAATATGAAGAAAATAGAGACCTCATTAATAAAAAGGTTTCTAAGGATTAGCTCAAGGCTTTTGTCAATTTTAGCTTTGAGCTCTTTATTATCTCTCTCATACTCTTGCAAACTTAGATTTTTCTTGGAGCACTCTTGGAGGAGTGTGACATACTTGGGATTTGGAGCAAGAAGGAAAAGGAAAAGTAGGAAAGTGAAAGGGGACAGTAGGATAAACAACTAAGCTGGATTTATTTGTAGATACTGAATTGCATGTATGATTTCCTTTCTAGTTTTGGCATGCATGGAACATGCATATGATTTATTGGTTATGATCTGTCATTGGCATGGAGGATTTCCTGCATTGATAGTGGTTTTTCCTAGCCTTTCCATTTCCTAGATATCCATGGTGTTGTGGGTTTATCTTTGTTTTCTAGTTGGTTCTCATTTTCCTTATGGATGTGGGTTGAGTTATTAGTTCCTTGAGCCTTGGTTGGACAAACACTCTAGAAGTGTTGTAACAACTTGGGTTGAGTTACTAGTCCTACAATCCTTGGTTAGACAAGCGCTCTAGAGCCCTTAATGAGTTGAGTTACTAGTCCTGGAAGCCTTGGTTGGACAAACTCTATGGAGCTGAGTGGAAGTTGTGGGTTGAGTTACTAGTCATGGAAGCTGGGTTGGAACAAACACTTTGTAGCCTTGCACAACTTAGATGGAGATCGATATGGTGACGGTTAGTGATGTTCAACCATGAGGTGGAATAATTTGTTGAGGGTTGAGGTGTTTTGGCCTCTGGAAGTCCTGGTTTGGTTTGGTATTGGTTATTCTATGAGATCCCACATTCATGCTTGCAATATGGCACGTGGGTGACTAGTTGAAAGAAAGAATTTGGTTCAGCCCATTCTATGTTTGAGTGGTATGTGGAAATCCCTAACTTGGTTGGTATCTTCATATGTTAATAAGAGGTATTTTCTATTGTTATCTATTATCATATGTATTGATTATGATGGTGACATTATGCCTGAGTTTCTGTTATGAAACCAGTTGAAGAAAAGATAGATCAACGACTTAGAATTCAGCCTCTTCGAGGGGGCAACCTCCTTTACATTACATAAATGAACAATTCTTGGATGATTCAAATGACAAAACCTCCTTTCTATATATAGGAGTCTAAGGAGTCACAATATAATCCAGCCAACCTAACAATAATAATATAAAGCCACAAAAATAACAATAGAGGGATTCTATGGGGCACAGAAATAACAATATGGGGGTAATAGGGGCACAACAATATAAATAAGGGGTATAACTACAATAGTAATGGGGTAATCACTAGTATTATAGGGACCCAACATGCCCCTCTCCTTCAAAAAAGTGTTGTCCTCAACGCTTGAGTAATTCTAGATACTTCTGCATAAAATTCTCATCCTCCCATGTGGAATCTTCAGCGGATAAGTTCTTCCACTTGATAAGATACTCTGAAATTGATCGATTTCGTAGCTGTCGAGTTCTTGTTTCTGTGACTGCTTTGGTTCCAATATAATTTTTCCTTCCTCGTCAAGTTCTGGCAATATTGTTTGAATTGGGAGCTTGTCACCTATAACCTTCTTTAAACATGAAACATGGAAAACTGGGTGCAATCGAGAAGCTGCAGGAAGCTCCAATTTGTATGCCATAGTACCAATCTTTTGCAACACCTTGTACGGACCATAATACTTTGGTGATAATTTATTATCCTTCTTAGCTTGCTTTAGGGACATTTGCTTATATGGTTGTAGCCGTAGGAATACCCAATCACCTACATCAAAACTTCTTTCACTGCGATGTTGATCTGCCTGTTGTTTCATTCTATTTTGTGCCAACACGAGGTTATCCTTTAAGAGTTGGAGGACTTGTTGTTGATGTTCGATGTGATGTTCCACTGCCTGAACCTTAGAATTTTCTCTTAAATATGATGTGATGGATGGTGGTTGATACCCATAAAGTGCCATAAATGGGGTCATTTTTGTTGCTGTATGGAAGGAAGTGTTATACCACCATTCAGCCAGAGGCAACCATTTGACCCATTGTGTCTGTTTATCAGATACAAAGCAACGAAGATATCCTTCCAAACATTTGTTTACTATCTCAGTTTGCCCATCAGATTGAGGATGATAAGATGAGCTATGAGCTAACTGAGTACCAAGACAAGAAAATAATTCTGTCCAAAAATTTCCAGTGAAAATGGGATCTCTGTCACTTACAATAATCTTTGGGTTTCCATGTAGCTTTTGAATTGTTTCCATAAATGCAGTAGAAACTGTACTGGCTTTAAATGGATGTGATAATGCACAAAAGTGTGCATACTTGGTAAGTCTGTCAACTACCACCATGATGACACTCTTTCCCTCAGACTTGGGTAAACCTGTGATAAAATCCATTGAAACCTCCTCCCAACGTTGGCTTGGAATGGATAAAGGTTGTAATAGACCTGGTGTCTTAATTGTTTCAACTTTATTTTGTTGGCAAACCAAACATTCCGCCACAAACTTTTGAATATCTGATTTAAGGCCATCCCAAAAAAATTCCTTCTTAACCCTGTGGTAAGTTTTTAAAAATCCTGAGTGCCCTCCTAAGGGAGAAGTGTGCAATTCCATAAGAATCTTTTGTTTTAGCTGGGAATTCTTACAGAGGTATAAGCGATCTTTGTACCATAACGAATCATTTTGCCAGCTAAATGTATCAGAAGTACTGGAATCTTGTTGTAGCTTTCGAATAAGTGCCCACACTTCTTCGTCATTCTTCCATTCCTCCCTTGCTTCGTTTATCCAATCTGGTTGGATAATAGAAATGGCACACAACAATGCTTCCACATCCTCATCCTTTCTTGAGAGTGCATCTGCCACCACATTTTGCTTCCCTTTTTTGTAGATGATTTCAAAGTCATAACCCAACATCTTTGTGACCCACTTTTTTTGCTCTTCAGAGGATAATCTTTGTTCTAAAAAGTATTTAAGGCTATCATGATCCGTTTTTACCTTGAAGTGTCTTCCCATTAGGTAGGGTCGCCATTTCTTAAGTGCATGGAGTATTGCCAACATTTCCTTCTCATAAATAGCTTTGCTTAAAAACTTTCCCTTGATTGGACGACTTTCAAAAGCAATGGGTCTTTCATCTTGCATTAGAACAGCACCAATTCCATTTCCTGAAGCATCACATTCCACAATAAAGGTTTTTGTGAAGTCCGGTGTAGCTAAGACCGGTGCTTGGCACATTGCCTCTTTAAGATGTTCAAAGGCCTTTGTTGCTTCCGGAGTCCATGAAAATGAATCTTTCTTCAATAATGTTGTTAGAGGTGCTGCTATTCTCCCATAATTCTTAACAAACTTGCGATAATACCCTGTCAACCCAAGAAATCCTCGCAGATGCTTTATGGATGTGGGGATTTTCCATTCCTTAATGGCTTTAATTTTGCTAGGGTCTACCTTAACTCCTTCATGAGATACAATATGACCCAAATATTCCACCTCCTGGACTCCAAAGAAACATTTGGATCTTTTTGCATATAATTGTTTCTCCTCCAATAGTTGTAGCACCCTGTCAACATGTTCAACATGATCCTTCCAAGACTTGTTGTAGATTAGTATATCATCAAAAAATACTAACACAAATTTTCTAAGGAATGGTTTGAAAATTGAATTCATCAAACCTTGAAATGTTGAAGGTGCATTGGTAAGGCCAAAAGGCATGACCAAAAATTCATAATGACCCTCATGAGTTCTAAATGTTGTTTTCGGAATGTCTTCAATCTTCATTCTGATTTGATGATATCCTGAACGAAGATCCAACTTGGTGAAGTAAATTGATCCATGCAATTCATCCAGTAATTCATCAATGACAGGAATGGGGAACTTATCTTTAATAGTGAGCTTGTTGAGCTCCCTATAATCCGGACACATGCGCCATGATCCATCCTTCTTGTGCACCAATACTACTGGAGCTGAGAAAGAACTTTGACTCGGTTGAATTATACCAGCCTCTAGCATTTCTGCAACCATACGTTCAATTTCACTTTTTTGGACATAGGGATATCTGTACGGCCTGATGTTTGGAGGAACACTTCCTGGAATCAGATGAATAGCATGATCATGATCACGCATAGGTGGGAGACCTTTGGGAGTCTCAAATACCTTGGAATGATTGTCCAGGACTTTTTGGAGATCTGGAGAAATAGATGATTCCAATGTGGAAACATCTAGCGAACATAATTGTGCAATTACACCTCTTTGCTCCTTTTTTAGAAGCTTTGTCATGCCATTAGAGCTGATTATCTTTCCTGGTTTCCCTGCAATACCCCTTAATTCAACTTCCTTTCCTTCCGTAGAAAATTTGATGAAAAGTTCTTGAAAATTAAAAGCTATTGTACCCAAGGATTGTAGCCATTGGACTCCTAGTACAACATCAGCACCTCCCATTGGAATGGAAAGCATTGGGCTAGTCAATACATATTCTCCCATGGATAGCTTGATATTATGGCACTTTCCAGAGAAATTTATTGTTCCTCCATTTGCAATCATCACTTGACACTCTGGTGCTGGATATAGGAAGCAATTCAATTCTTTTGCTACCCTACAATGAATAAAATTGTGGGTGCTTCCTGAATCAATCAACACTATTACCTTTTTCTTCTTGATTTGTCCTTCTATCTTGATGGTTTGAGGAGTGGTAATTCCCGCCAATGCATTACAAGATATGGTCGGATTTATTTGTTCTTCATCTAGGCTTTGTTCCTGGAATATATCCTCTTCTTTTGACCTTTCTTGCTCCTTTTCTTCTTCCTCTTCACAATCTATGTAGAATAATTTCTTCTCAGCACACTTATGACCTTTTGTGTATTTGCTATCACAATTGTAACAAAGCCCTTTTGCTCTTTTTTCTTCCAATTGTTGTGGTGTCAACCTTGTAGGTTGTGGAAGACTAGGGGCAACAACACTTCCGTCTTTATAGTTGTGAGTGGTATGCTTCCTAGTTGCCATAATTTTGCTTTCCATTTTTCTTGCTAACCTGAATGCCTTCTCTAATGAATCAGGTTCCCAAAGGTGAACATCATGTTGGATATTATCCTTTAAAGACCTATGAACACATCAATCCTATGCTCCTCTGGAATATCTTTTACCCTTATGTTCAATTTTTGGAACTCCTCAATGTGCTCCATTATTGAACCCTTTTGTTTGAGACTTATCAATTGGCTAAAAAAAGTGTTGCTTTTTGTATCCTCATAATGTGCTATCAATTCTTCCATAAAAATTGCCCAAGTGATAAATTTTTTATGAGAACAAAGCCATTGATACCATACAAACTGATTTGGTTCCAAATATACAGTTGCCATACGTACCTTTTGTGCATTTTGCACATTATTGAGATCGAAGAATTGCTCCATCTGTAATATCCATGTGGCGGGATCCTTGCCATCAAACTTCCTCATATCGATTTTTGGAATATGGTGATTCTTCGATCCAACATTAGCGTCTATGGAATCATGATTAACATTTCTTTTGTTCTCATCATGAGTTTTCTTTACTACCTTTTCACCATTAGTAAGTATTTCTTGTAGAAAATTTGTCAAATTTGTCTTCAAATCTGTCATGCATGTCTTCAAATTTGTGTTCAAATCTATCTTCAAATTTTCCATCTTAGCTTCCATGCCATTCATCTTCGCTTCCATGCCATTTATCTTAGCTTCCACGCCATTTATCTTAGCATCCGTTAACTTTTGTGAGCGTGACATTTGTTGCACTTGTTCTTGTAATTTTGATATATCATGTAGCATTTCTTCCTCTTCTTCATGAGTCATGCTAGAGCTTTCAGGTTCGTTACTAGGTGTTTGCATTTTCTTTCCTCGGGTCATCATCTACCGATAATAATGCTCTACTATGCCCTTTGAATTCCTTCAAAATAAATTTTCAAACCAAGCTTTAGCAAAAATTTAAAAAAATCTACACACCTTTTTTCACTTTGTTGGATCTCGATATTGCCTCTGATGTATCTTTGTACTTTCCAGTCATCTAGTTATGAATTTGTGACTTGTAGTAGCTCTCTGTGTCCTCTTTCCAATGCCACTAGTCTGATCCAAATTGGATTCTCCAAGAAATAGTTATGCACAATCTCCCAAGATGGCCTGATTATAGACCTTTCCAGAAGAGCGAAGTTGTATGAAGTGCCACGTGTACAATTTTCGATATTTGGTTCTGAAAAAGATATAAAGGAAATTATAGTCCGTCCTCTTTCTGTACCTTCTTACGAAATTTCAATCTCATTCCCAGAGAGAAAGTTATGACAATTTTCCCCAGGTCACCTGTTTTGAATGTAATTCAGGAGTCTGCAAAAAGACCAACTTCCTCAGATCATATCTCCGAAAATATCGCGCGAAAAGCTCTGAAATTCGGACCCAAGGTTCTGCGCGATTTCTTCTCAAATGATTTTTTTTTGCGACTTCTGAAACGTCACAGAAAAAAGTTATAGCGAAAATGTCACGATGACTTGTTTGGAGCAGCGAAACCCTAGAATCCAAATCTTTGATACCAAATGTTATGAAACCAGCTGAAGAAAAGATAGAAAAGATAGATCAACGCCTTAGAATTCAGCCTCTTCGAGGGGGCAACCTCCTTTACATTACATAAATGAACAATTCTTGGATGATTCAAATGACAAAACCTCCTTTCTATATATAGGAGTCTAAGGAGTCACAATATAATCCAGCCGACCTAACAATAATAATATAAAGCCACAAAAATAACAATAGAGGGATTCTATGGGGCACAGAAATAACAATATGGGGGTAATAGGGCCACAACAATATAAATAAGGGGTATAACTATAATAGTAATGGGGTAATCACTAGTATTATAGGGACCCAACGGTTTCCATGGTTTATATGTTGTTTATTGTTGGTTTATATGTTGGTTATAAGATGGTTATACGTTGGTTATATGATGTATATTGTTTATGGCTCTTAACATGTTTGATGAATATATGATTGGTTATAAAATGCATGACCTAATAGATGTTATTGTAGCTAATATGAGAGTGAATTAGACCTTCTTGACTCTTCTAAGATAACTATGATACCTCTATGTTCATATGTGTATTTATAACTTGTAGATTTCATGTTCATCATGTGTTTGACGGAATGACTATCATGGTTAGGCTTGGTTAGGTCAATTCCTTGATCAAGTTTTGTGTTAGAGGATTTTTATTTGTGTCATTTATTTTCATATAGAGTCTCATCAAGTTTTGGGTAGTGGTTAGGAGACTAGCCCTCAAAACGTGGCTCAAATCTCATGGTAGTAGGCACAAAACTGGATTAAAATTACTCCATTGTAGGCTTATTAGAGTGACTGGATGTCTATAGCCACATGGATACAGGCTTATGCATGCGACTAGGGTTTTTTTTTGGAAAAAGAAATCTGACTGGGGGTTTGGGCACCTGGAGGAGTGCTTGAGCTCTTGTTGGTCATGTAGCCCCTAAGGAAGGTCACTAAGATTTTGCTTTGTTGGTTACACTTCCTTAAGGTGATATAGGAGGTCAAGTTATATCATAGTAACTCTTCATCACCTATTACCCCAGTGGATTGGTTATCTTGGGTAAGTGTTTGAGGAGAGTGTTACATCAGATCCTTTTGGACTTCTTCCCTCTATTTCCTTCCTATTTTTCTCCAATGAAGACAAAATTTGAGCCAGAGGGCTGCCACTTATCATTGCAAGATATCCTTCTCCAGTAATGAATTTGGGCTAGTCAAACTACTCCCTTTGACCTCCTTCTTGGAAACTGATATAGGGATACTTTGGGAACCCACTTTCTACCCTCCAATAGCCTTAATACACCCAACCACAATTTGTCCAATATGGACTCTATCCACTAGAAATTGTTAAACAAGCATGGAATGATGAACACCATATATGAAAGATAATCGTGAGATAAGTTTCTATTCACTACGATATACATTCACAATATGTTGTTATGACCATTGGATTAATATTCCAAGGTATCATAGACTCCCTTTGAATTTTCAACTTCCACGCCATAACCCTTAGTAAATTAGGTGGCCAACATTCCCCTTTTAATCTGAGGGGGTATATACGATTCTAAGAAGAGAGCTCTAATACAAAAATACAATAATGGATGACGAAACTAGGTTGAATGTTCTCTCTGAAATGATTGGATAAGGTGGGAGAACTAGAGGTCTCAACTAGTAGTGGTTTAAGGATGACCACCAACACTATAATTCGTAGTGTAGTTCTTGTAACTCTTCCAAATCTAGCAAGAATTTGAAGTCTTATTTTTATAGGCCATTTTTTCACATCCTAGTAGTGAGCCTCCTAATGTGATCAATAAACATCCTATTCCCCCTTTTCAACATCTTGCATAAATCCCTAAGCATGTTCCCTTCATCCCCAAGAGTTACATCCCTAAACTACTTCATCTAAGCCTATTTGAGGACCAACACTCCTTGTAAGCCTACTAGGGTGCATTCAATAGCAGGTTGCTCCACTATGGCTTCCGTTGGTCACCAGCAGGTTTCTCTCCTTTGAACCTACGTTGGTTCTAGAAATCCAGTAGAATGATCGGGATTTCAGTAGCTTTCCCTTCTAGGAGTTTCTAGAATTTGTTTCAATTACTTACCTTGGATAAAAAAATTGAATCCTATCCTATCCTACTTTGGAGTTTTCACCACTTATCCTTTGATCCTATACCTCCATCAAAGGTGGATCTCTTACGCTAGATTGGTAATTGGATAAGAACTCCCAACTTACCCTACTTCTCTATATATTCCCAACCTTATATGTGGTTGAGGGTTGGCTTTTGGATAGTTATTATTCCCTTATATTTTTGTAGTGAGTGATCATCATATCATGCATTTAGGGTGATTGGAGGTGCATATTGTGACAAGGAAAGGACAATCTCACAACTTGGAGGAGTTCTTATACAAGATCAATTGTTACTTATGGTTGTAATCTTCTTCCATTTATATTAATGAAAAGAATTCATTATTTTCTTATATATGATGTTGTTATTTCACTTATTTCAATACCATTTTGATCTATTGAATGAAGTACTTAGATGATACTGCATAGATCTCGTAGTTTCTTGGCTTGTGTTATTTGACTGTGCAGGTTCTAATTTTGGCATTTAGAGATGGAATTGGAGCTTCCAAGCTAAAGAAGGAGCAAAGTGTGAGAAGGATTCCAAGTAGGCCTCACACCATCATCTAGTTAATTTAAGGAAAATAATTTTGTTCCTTGTCTCTCTGTTGTTCTAGGTTAGCTACTAACCTAGGGAGACACTTTTGTCCACAATTGTAAATCTCGTATAACAAACTGGCGACTCCACTGGGGAATGGAGTATCCCCATGGTGGTGTCCTTGTCCATTGTGTTTGATTACCTCCTTAATAGATCTTTGTTGTATCATCCAACCAAGAACAAAACTATGAAGTGATTTCATCGAGACTTTTTTACAATTTCTGTGCCGAAATCCTCTTTCCCAGGCCCAACGCTCCCCTAATGCCTCTGACAGAGCGTTCCACCTCACCCAGACCCACTCTGTACCAGCATTGCAACACATTGGTGCCTCTTCTGCACCAGTGTTGGTCTCTGTTTTTGCACAAATTTTCCCTTGGTTCTTAAGCCTCTTTTTTGTCAGCCTGCTTCCAACTAAACTTCTCTGAGTCTTGAGTGTCTTGTGGTCTCTCTAAAGCCTCCATTTGGTTTGCATTTTTTTTTTATTGCCTTGGTGTTATAGACATTTTTGTGCCTTACATCTCTAAGCATGAAATGTCCATAAACCAAGGGCTCCTAAGTCCCTAAAAGTGTTGTTCTAACTCCTAAAGGAACAAGGTCAACAAAATACAGCTTCTCCCAGAAGTTCTCCACCAGAAACTGCTCAGAATAAGTCAAATCAGGATCATTTTAGCTGCTCCACTAGCCAAGTGCATTGCATAGCACCTAAGTCCACTAGCTAGGTGTGTTGCAATGCACCTAAATGCACTACCAGGGTGCGTTGAGCGGGAAATGACAAGTGGCAGAGTCATTCCACGAGGTGGAGAGACAATGGAAGCTTCCAGAATCTTCTCCAATGACACTTGCCTCACTGAATTTGACCAAGGATGAGTAAGAGGCTCTCAGTCTCCAAGTGGAAGCAAGAACTGACAGAGAGAAGCCACTAATCAATTCATGAGCTGACTCATCCTCCTTGTATACATCTATATATGGATCCCTCATCCCAGAGATCCAGAGGCTGGAATTTTGCACATTGTAAGGAATTGCTGTTGGTTTTGAGATACATATCAGAGAATTGGGTGATCTATGCTTTGTTGGGGTTGAAGAAGGGATTTCTTTGCTGGGAGGTTGATGCTGGGTCAAGAATCATCGGTTGTAACTCCTCCTGGATCTTCTTGTATATCAATAAAACTATTTGAGTTTCTTCTCCATGCTTGTGTTTCATTGATGCTTGTTACATTTGTATGGTTAACTTAAATCTGATCCTAAGTTATTTATGAGTATAAACCCATGTCTTTGTATAGTTTCCTTCTTTTGTGATCTTACAGGCACTTGGTGAAGCTGGGCAAGTGAGGGAGCAGGTAGCTGGGAGCTGTCAAAGAGAAGAGAGATTGGATCAAAGGACTAGCGCAAGACATAGGTTGGTTCATCCTATTCCTCTTTGTTTATTGTTCATAAAGAAGAATACAAAAGTAGTTCTCTCTATTTTTTTCTAAGGTAGCTGTCACACCTTAGTGGGATAGAGTAGATCTAAATGGACACTTTTCCCGATAACAAAATGGCGACTCCGCTGGGGATCGTGTCTTGTTATTTTGTTTGTGTTTCTCTTGTTGCCTATTTCATAAACTTAGAAGTAGCAATCGAACTGCATTTGCCATTAACAAATGCAAAGTAGACATCTGCTGCTTCAATCCATTCACTGGATCTGTTTATGATTTGAACAGCTGATTCATAAACCAACTGATTGCCCTTGTGATAGCTCTTAGAACCCCCCTTAGATCTACCTCTGATTGTGCATTATTGATTGCTTTTACTCGGCCAAAAACCATAGATTAAACTGCAAACCGTGACCCAGAACCCGGATAGAACTCTCGTTTCTACCCCAGCGCAGGCTCTGTGAAGAGGTTCTGCATTTCAACGCACTTCCCGAGAAGGCTACCTGCGCTACAATGCAGTTTCTCTGTGTAACAGGTGCGCTGATCAAGCTAGCCCTGTGCAGCTGAGGTTCTTTGCTTCATTTTTTCCAGTTTTGTCTCTGATTTTTGCAGCCTGTGATCAGTATTTCACTGTTTCAAACCCCTTTTCCTTACTGATATTCCACCTCAGTTGTACAAAAGAAACTGTAGATGTTTTTATGTGTTTGTTGCGTCGTTTACAGTTTTCCATTACAAAAGTATAATAGTCGTACTGTCGTCCTTTGATTTAGATCTGTTGCAAGTGTCGATTTTGATCATAGGAGGAAGTTTATTTGCTGTTGATAGTCGATTATGCTTTTACTTTTGCCTTTGGCTTGAATTTGTGACTTTCTAGTGTCGAAACGAGTATTTATTTCAAAATCTTAAAGTGTCGTAATCATCTCTACCTTTTGATTTCGAAAAGAAGCTTGTTTGTGTTTGTCGCTTGAAAGCAAATTCAGATTTGTACATCAACTTTATTTTTAGGCATCAATATTAAGAAAGTGAAAAACAAAACACATGCATGTGCATTTTCATATTGACAGTCTGTTTGGATTGATTTAGGAAAGTGCATTTATAGTGTGCTCTTTTCTCTTTGCGAAAAGATTGTGTCTTTCTTTTCCCTTAGTAGCTAGGATTTTCATTGCTGAAAAGAGATAAAAGTTTGTTTATCATCTTTAGATTGCATTTTAGGAATTACATCTACATCTCGTGGTGATCCCAAAAGGCAAACTTCATAAGAAATATCAACTTAAAATAAATTCAATGAACTTAACAACGCTTTGGAACTTAACACACAACATTTAGAGGTCTAGGCTAGAGACGTATTCCGGCGTCGTAAAGCCTGGTAACTGTTGTCCTCACTGATGGTTGGGTGATTCCTCCACTTTGAGACGATAAGTGCCAGTACGGACTTGTGCTCCCACATACCGTCGAGTATATATTGGGAGACCCCTATAGGCTTAAAACCTTTATCCATAGGAAGCCGTGTCGGCCGCCCTACTGATCGCAATGCACCATACACAGCATTCGGGATGATTGACTGCCGTACCGTAAAAAGTATTCTGTAGTTTTGCGATTGGTTTGGTACTCCCTCTACCTAGACCTCTAGATTAGTCCCTTTCGTTCCTTTTCAGACTCCTTAACGAAAAAGGTCCATCTGAGCACTTGTCACTTCAGGCTCATTAAAAATCGAAGGAGACTAGAGTCATCTTTTTTTTTTTCTCGACTCTTAAAAACTGAAAAAACAAGTTGTGTCAAAGCGTGTTAAAATTTATTTTAAACGGAATATTCATACCCTTTTCCTACGTTGATCTTGGGTTGAGAAAATGGAGCCTACCAACCAAGGAATTCCCCTTGGTGGAAATCCTAGTCCCTTCTCCTCTTGGGGAGAGGTTGGTGCGCCCCATATGGCCACATTGTCACTTCCAGGACTAACAATTGGCTTGCCAGTATGGCTCTTCTCAACCAATGTCGTTCAGAACACCACCATTCCTGAACAATCGAATCAGCAATTAGACGAGTCCAGAGTTGCCCACCAGCCTTCTACTTCCTCTAATTCTTCCTCTTCTCCTTCCTCTTCGCTTGATGGAACTGGTAAAGCTAAAAGCCAAGTTCCTAAGGAGAAGAAGGAAAAGAAGAAGAAAGAGAAAAATAAGAAGGAGCCAAAGTCGAATGGGGGAAAACGAGTGTCGTCTAACGAAAATCCACACACTGCACCGACCAGGCCTAAATCGCCATGTGTCATTTGCAAAGGAGACCACTTTCACAGAGATTGTCCTTGCATCCGCCGGATACTAAGGGACTGGTCTCCACGTTTGCACAACCTGGTGTCGTCAACCTCTGGTGATCATGTTGAAAGCACACCGTCAACTAGTGAAAGTGAAGCCCCAGGACAAAAAGGGAAAGCTAGATTTCCTTGTAAACTGTGCGAAGGCAACCATGCCCTCCACCGTTGTCCCTTCTTAGACGAAGCTAAAAGAGTTTTGGATGATCGTCCGGTTTCACCGTTACGACTTCCTCCTGGATATAAAAAACTCTTGCCGAGTCCGTCACTAGTTGAGAATCCAGCTGGCCCACTCAGGTGGTCTGTTGAAGCACTTATCATTGAAGATAAACCAACTGAATCCATACCAGACGAAATTCAAAAGGTCGAGGCGGCAGTTGACCCGGTCTTGCCTTTAGAGGTTTTATCTTCGAATGATACAGTCACTGAAGAAAACAAGGATGACACCGTCCAAATTCTCTTCATCAACACAGACTCCGATGAACATGGGGGCAATCTACCCGTTCCTTTACCGCAGGAAGGAAGTTCGTCAGAGCCATACCCGGCCGTCTACTCGGTCCCACCTCCAAGCAACCTAGTTGTCTCCTTCAACTGGAATCAACTAGGCAGACCCCGTTTACCAACAAGCATACCATTCCGAATTATCGTTCAAATATATAGAATGGTCATGGATGGTACCATCATCGATGAGGGGGCTTCTGTGAGTATCCTTTCCTCTACTGCTTGGAAAGCGCTTGGTTCGCCATCGCTTTTGCCTGAGATGAGAAATCTGACAGGCTTTGATAAAGGAACCAGTCGACCTTTAGGGATCCTTCCCGATGTGCCCATAAAATTGAGAGGGAAGATAGTTCGCATGAACGTAATGGTAGTTCAAGGACCCTTGGATTATAACCTAATCCTTGGACGAGACTATATTTATTGCATGGGAGCCATCGTCTCCTCACTCTTTAGAGTAATGTGTTTTCCGCACGAAGGAAGAGTGGTCAAGCTCATGGACCAGCTTTCATTTCCCGGATCACTCATAGCAAATAGTCATATACCATCCCTAAATGGTCTTTTCACGCAAGAAATGTCTCAATCCCCAATTCGTCCTCCCGATAAGCGTGAGTAATTCAGAGGGATATCACTGAAACCCAGGAGGCATGCGTCCTGGTCTGCTTCGGCAGGAAAACTTCGGGTATAGGGTAGGTTTTCGCTGGAGAATATGACTAGTTTGTACCCCATCCGTAAGTGGAAGAGGGGTTATTCTAGAATAAGATTCTCTTGTCAAAGTTATGTGAGTTGGCGGGCATCGTCGCTCACCTTTGTTTATCTCGGTAGACATCGCTAGAGAAGTGTTTCGTTTACGCCGTAAATAGAACAATCTTTGGGTAACCTGTAAGAGGTCGTACCCTTCCTGATAAAACGAATGTTTTGTCAGCTCGAATAAAGGGTGACCCTTCCTGATAAAACGAATGTTTTGTCAGCTCGAATAGAGGGTGACCTTGAAACTCTGTTTTATACCTGGGGGCATGCAAACCTTTTGGAGTGCAAGCGAGGGGCGGCTATTTATTTTTTAAATTTTTAGGACCTCTAACCCTTTAAACTTGTAGGATTAGTCGTCACCTAACTTGCATAAAGAAAGGATGTGGGGAAAAAATCTAAAATTTACCGTTTTTATATGAGACATTCTTATCATATGACTGGATTAATCGAGCAGTTTTAGTGCATAGTTCAAGCTCGTTAAAAAATAAACATAAGACAGAGAAAATGTTTCCACCCGCGTTTAAGCTCGTTAAAAAATGAACTATCCCCTTGGTAAATAACCACCGTGAATATAACATTTCAGCCATTAAAGGCTTGGTCGTGTTTGCACCGTCACCTCCACTTTTCCATTGGCCGATCATTCACTTCCATTTGATTGTTTACCCATTTTGAGGAACAGCTGCGAAGAGTGATTTCACTAGCCATCCTTGTGACACTTCCGTGATTGGAAAATTCCAAACCTTACCTGGAATCAGCTGCTACCCATTTTATCACTCGTTCCTCAAAAGACGAGTCTTCTTTAAGCTCTTTTCAACTGACTCGTAAAATATGAAAAGATTGCCTAGTTTTGGCCTTCCAGCTCGTTAAAGCGATGGGAAGTGCTATCCCTCCCCTAGATTTTAATCTTTTTGGACCTGAGGGATTATTGCACAAAAAGATCGAGTGCTTGTTTTGTTCGGCTCGTTAAATCTAATCGAAAATTCATCCCTTCTGTATTGTTTTATACTTTTTTGGACTTAAGGGATTAGATGACGAAAAAGGAATTTTGGAGTTACCTTTACTTACATTTTCAGACTCTCTAAAAATGAAAAGGACCGAGTTGTCTTTGTCGTTAGACTCGTTAAAAATATTAATAGTGACAAACTTGTCTTTAGACGAGAACGAGTTTCACTATCACTAGGCTCGTTAAAACATAGCGATGGGTTTGCCCGAAGGGAAAATTATAGAACAAGCATATGTTATCCTCCTCAAGCTTGACAAAAATAAAGAGGTACTAGTCAGCAATGACTGGGGAAAATTGGGAAGAAAACTCAAAGAATCTTTATTGGTAGCAAGTCGCTCTTGAACATGACACTTCCACTCCGTGCCCGAGTCGGGTTGGGTTGTTTCATTCACCGATCACATCGCCATGGTCTTGCCATACCATCCACATTTGGGGTTAATGCTACCAATCCATCACATAAGTGTCGCCGACATGTTCAAGAAAAGTCATCCAGAAAGGCCACCTGTGTCCCGCCCACTACCATACATTATACTCCATTCTTTCATGACTGCCACCCTGAACCGTATATCATCAGATCGTTTTCACCTCCATCAAAATCATTTGCTCCGTTCCATGTCATTGATGTGGGATTCATTAAGGCCCTCCTATGATGGATCACTTCTTGTCGACATCAGCTCATTATCCAAGAAGTTGATCTAAGAACACTCCATTCAGTACTTTGAAGCTTGCATGCCTCAATGGCAAGTTTCTCACTTCCGGCGACAGGTATACATCAATGACCTTCGACCGAAATATTTTGCGTGGTGTTCGACGCCAAGTCCTTTATTCACACCACGTGAATTGTACTGCAGTACCTTGAGGGTCATTATCATTATCGGTGATTCCTCTTGCGCTTGTTAACAGTTTACATCATTGACTGGTAATCAAGTGATGCCTTTCCATCTTCGACTTCAAAACATTTCTCACATGGATCGACTTGTACTTCAAGTGAAGAACGGACGAGATTGAAGACCCCGGATCTAGTTTCATCCATCCGGGCTGCGATTTATATTCAGGAAAATAAAGACATTGAAATGTACAGCATTGCAGCACAGATAATCATCCTACCAAAAGGATGATGGCTCTATCAGAATCATCAGTCTACCATCAGACGATTGTCTGTCCTATGTACATGAAAATGAATTTATAAAGCTGAGCATGGGAATGCCCGCCTCAGCTAGATCATGAAAACAGTATGAAGATAATGTATTGTATTGTATCTTATTACAGGTCTCCTCCCAGCATTGAAAGAACTTCGGATCCTCCTAATAAAGCATTTCACCTGATAAACGGCCTCATACTTTAGGGGGCAACTGTTATAGACATTTTTGTGCCTTACATATCTAAGCATGAAATGTCCATAAACCAAGGGCTCTTAAGTCCCTAAAAGTGTTGTTCTAACTCCTAAAGGAACAAGGTCAACAAAATACAACTTCTCCCAGAAGTTCTCCACCAGAAACTGCTCAGAATAAGTCAAATCAGGATTATTTCAGC
Source organism: Pinus tabuliformis (assembly GCA_031772625.1). NCBI lineage: Eukaryota > Viridiplantae > Streptophyta > Pinopsida > Pinales > Pinaceae > Pinus > Pinus tabuliformis. The sequence continues at coordinate 757,010,450 of CM062816.1, forward strand.
TGCTCCACTAGCCAAGTGCGTTGCATAGCACCTAAGTCCACTAGCTAGGTGCGTTGAAACACACCTAAATACACTACCAGGGTGTGTTGAGCAGGAAATGACAAGTGGCAGAGTCATTCCATGAGGTGGAGAGACAATGGAAGCTTCCAGAATCTTCTCCAATGACACTTGCCTCACTAAATTCGACCAAGGATGAGTAAGAGGCTCTCAGTCTCCAAGTGGAAGCAAGAACTGACAGAGAGAAGCCACTAATCAATTCATGAGCTGACTCATCCTCCTTGCATACATCTATATATGGATCCCTCATCCCAGAGATGCAGAGGTTGGAATTTTGCACATTGTAAGGAATTGTTGTTGGTTTTGAGATACATATCAGAGAATTGGGTGATCTATGCTTTGTTGGGGTTGAAGAAGGGATTTCTTTGCTGGGAGGTTGATGCTGGGTCAGGAATCATCGGTTGTAAATCCTCCTGGATCTTCTTGTATATCAGTAAAACTATTTGAGTTTCTTCTCCATGCTTGTGTTTCATTGATGCTTGTTACATTTGTATGGTAAACTTAAATCTGATCCTAAGTTATTTATGAGTATAAACCCATGTCTTTGTATAGTTTCCTTCTTCTGTGATCTTACAGGCACTTGGTGAAGCTGGGCAAGTGAGGGAGCAGGTAGCTGGGAGCTGTCAAAGAGAAGAGAGATTGGATCAAAGGACTAGCGCAAGACACAGGTTGGTTCATCCTATTCCTCTTTGTTTATTGTTCATAAAGAAGAATACAAAAGTAGTTTTCTCTATTTGTTTCTAAGGTAGCTGTCACACCTTAGTGGGATAGAGTAGATCTAAATGGACACTTTTCCCGATAACACTTGGTAATATTTGGTTTTGATTTTTCTTTTTTCTTATCATTAGGTCACTTGCAAACTTGTTCTATTTGATCATTGGTCGCTTGGATGAATTTTTGTTCTAGTCCTCATTCTGAAGAGTGCATTTGAATTAGCGATTAGACTTTAAATGTTAGTTTTCTTTGTTTTGAAAATTAAGTGTGGTGAAGAGAAAAAAATCCTTCATTTTCATTTAGGGTTTTGTGTGAAAAATTAGAATCCCCTAGTGTGAAGCTACCTATTTTTTCTTTCATTTTTTCAAAAAAAATTCCTCCTCAATCGTCAGGAGGGGGGTGGTGGCCTGAATTGTGTATGAATGTTAATCGCCTTTGAGTGACATTTCTTTTGCTTTTTGAAATTTTCACCCAATTTCAGTTTGATTTTTTTGTTCATGAAATCTTAGATTATGTTTGATTTCATTGGAATCCTCTTGTGTTTGTTTTGAATAATTATATTGCATAGATCAAATTTGCATAGTCAGAATTATCATTTTCATAGCTGGAAAGGAAATTGTGCATAGATTACATTTGCATAGTTTTCAGGGGAATTCTGAATAGATTACATTGCATGGTTTTACATCTTTTAATCCTTTGAATTGAATTGTAATAGTGAAATTGAAAGATCTAGTTAGGAAAGTCTTGTTGGTTTCATGTTTGATTGTTGCATCATTGTTTTCACCTCTTCCTTACACTAGATAGCTTTCTTCGAAATTGAATAGGGTTATTTTTCTCATATTAGTTGCATCATAGGTGTCTTCAGCTGACATCGAGTTTTGGACCTTGAAACTGAAATCAATTCAATATCAACTTTAAAATTCATCTCAATTAACCTAAGGAGAATTTGAAACTTAACGACATAATGCATAGAGGTCTAGGCTAGAGACATGTTCCAGCATCGTTAAACATAAGAGCTATGATTATTTGCCAACGTTGTATCGCGGGGGTGAAATATTGTTCCATGTATGTAAGTGTATAGGATTGTTCTCCACATACCTTTAGGTATATCAGATGGCACTCCATGCATGATAAATATATGGGAACGCTCTCATTGAATGATAACGCATTACACAATACTACTACGGACTGCACTCCCACATATCGTTGAGTATATTTTGGGAGTCCCATATAATTTGTTATCCATCCATAGGTAACCGATTCGACCTCCTTGTATACCATGATACACTGAACACAACATTCAGGGAGATTTCCTGCACATATGTTAATTCCTTGGTTTGCCAAGGTGTATATTGCAATTCATGGTTGCTTGGTAAACCTTTATGCCTAGTTACCCCTTTGTTTTGTCTGTGTTTCTAATTTCTAAAATCAATTAATTGACCACAGAACAACATCCTCCTCGTGGAACAACTCCTTAGTGGATGTTAGGTTGAGACTAATGGCAACAGTTCCAGAGTCTACCAATCAAGGGAACCCCTCTGATGAGAATCCTCGTTGCTTTCCTTATTTTCAAAATATTGGTACTCCCTATATGGCAATATTTTCCCTCCCCAAATTTACCATTGGTTTTCCAATTTGGTTATTTTCGACCCCTATGGTTCTAAATGTCAAAACTACTTCTCAATCAAGTTCTCCTCCACCTGAACAACATCAACCTCGTGTTGATCCTAAAGTTAACCCTTTTCCTTCTTCACCTATTGTTTCTCCATCCCTTTCTTCCTCTTCTCTTGGTGAAAGTCTTGATTCTAGTAACCAAAAAGCTAAGAAGAAGAAGAAAAATAAGCAGGGGGAAACTAAGCAACGATTGCTACGGACGCAACTAGTATGGACAAATCTTCCAATCATCCCTACAAATTTAAAGTCCCTTGCAAGTTATGTAAGGGTGACCAACTTCTTAGAGATTGTCCTAGAATTCCCAAGGTCTTATAAGTGTGGTCCATAGGCTCACATCGACCTTTGTTGTCAGCTTCTGGAGATCATGCTGGTGACAAACCTTCAACTAGTGATAGTAAGGTCCATGGGAAAATGGGTAAAGTCAAATTTCCCTGTAAGTTATGTGAAGGGAATCATCGTACTAAACTTTGTCCTTATATGGATGAAACCTCAAAAGTGTTGGAAAACCTTACAACTTCTCAGCCTAGACTTCCAACTGGTTACTAGAAGCTTTTTCCCAATCCTCCACTAGATGATGAAGTGATTGATCATAATCCAAACCCCATTAACCCCACTCTCTTTAAATGTGAATCCCATAAGTCTATTCCCGACCAACCATTGGTTGAGAAAATACTTGACTCGATTCCACCTTCAGTTGATCATACCTTTCCCATAGAGAGTGACCTTCATACCGTTTAGGTTCTTCTCGTTTCTTCATATTCTAATTAACTTGGGGGGAGTCCTCCCGTTTCAATGGAACACAGGGTAAATCCTCTCGTTCCCACGGCACTAGAGAGCAGTTCTCCAGTTCCCACATCACTGGAGAGCAGTTCTCTAGTTTCCATAGCATAAGGGGGTAGTTCTCCCACTCTTATGGCACCCCCTCCAAGTAGTATGGTCACTTCCTTTGATTGGAGTCGACTAATAGGATATCATCTTCCTCCTTACATGCCCTTCTAGATCACAATACTAGATTATCATATATGAAGGTGCATCTGTTAGTATTTTGTCCTCAACTATTTGGAAATCTTTAGGTTCTCCACAACATGTGCTCATTACCCAAAATCTGTTGGCTTTTACCAGAGGAACCAGTCAACCGTTAGTGATCCTTCCTAATTTTCCTATTACTTTGGGAGGAAATACTATCTATATCGATGTGATGTTAGTCCAAGGCCCTTTGGATTTTACTTTACTCCTTGGTTATGACTATTTTTATGTCATGGGAGCTCTTTTCTCTTCACTCTTTCATGTGATGTGTTTCTTGCATGAAGGACGAATTGTGATTATTGACTAGATTTCATTCATTGGTCCTAATTTGACTCCCAATAAACCAGAATCCCTAAATGTTCCTTATGTGAAAGCAACATATTTCTCGCCACCTGTTAATTATGTGGAAACCTATCTCATTCATGTACCTACTACTAAAGATGACCCTTTCACTATCTACTCAACTTCTTTCGACCCAGATTCGATAAGTGATATGGGGAATCATTTACTTGGGGAATTTGACTTTGATATTTCCATTATACCCTTTGATCCTTTCCAAAGCATTTTTCTCCCATCCGATGAGAACCTCTTAGAAGCCATGGTCTCTTGGAGGCCATGATTTGATTTTGGAGCAAAGTTTCTTTTCTTGTGTCAAGCTCCTTAAAAAATGAAACAAATTCCTTGAGTAAAGTTCATTTTCTTATGTCAAGATCGTTAAAAAATTAAACAATCTCTTATTAGGATAGTTCTTTTACTATGTCAGCCTCGTTAAAAAATGAAATAGGTTCCTATGAGCATAGTTATTTTCTTGTGTCAAGCTCATTAAAAAATGAAACAAATCCCCTTTCAATTAGAGTATTTGATTAGATATTGTAAATTCCCAGTGGATTCTTTCACTTGATCTCGTAAACGAACCTTAATTTCTTCCACCTGTTAGTACCCAATAGTCTACTTAGGTGGAATAAATGAAGTTTGGGGGCATGTACCTCGAATTGAGTCATTATGTTGGGGGTGTGCAAAATTATTCAAGCATAGTTTTTCTCTGTTTCAAGCGTGTGTAAAAATGAAACCAATTTTAAGCATAGTTTCCCATGTTTAAAGCTTCTATAAAAATGAAACCATTACCATTTAATCTCTCATGATTTCCATTTTTATCAGCCTATTTTTCTAGATGAGCCTTGGTTTTCTCATTTCATCGTCACCATCTTCTTAGTCGATCATACGCTTTCACTTGGTTTTTTACCCTTTCCTGAGGAACCGCTACGATGAATGGTCTTATTAGCCAACCTCTTGACATTTGTGTATTTTGAGTAGTTCCATCATGACCAGAAGTAGTTGCTACCCTTTATACCACTCATTCCTCCAGGAGGAGTTCTCTTTCAACTCTTTTCAGACTCCCAAAATATGAAAATATTGTTGAGCACTTGTCTTTTCGAACTTGTAAAAGTAAATGAAAAGACATCTACTCAATATAAGTTTAACCCTTTTCCAAACTAAGATAGACTAACTACGAAAAAGGAATACCTTAGTCAAACATGGCTAAGAGGTTCTCTTCAGTATTGTTTTCTGTCGTTTCATACCTAAGGGAGTACCTACGAAAAGGGATATTTGGATTTTTCTTTTTCGCCTCTTTTTCAAACTCTCTAAACATGAGAAAGAAGCCAAGTTTCACCCTCGCTGGACTTTTAAAAACATCAAATAGCGATGGACTCATCGATCATGACAAGGCCAAACCACTCCTTCTTAGGGTTCATTAAATATACTCGGAGGGATTCATCTGAAGGATGAACTTACAGATCAAACATATTTTATCCTCCTCAAGCTTGTTAAAAATTAAAGAGGTATTGACCAGTATGGTTGGGAAAATTTAGAAAACAAGGGATTCCATTTTTCTAATGGAAGCGAGTCGCTCTTGAACACGACACTCCTCCACTTCATCTCCATGGGTGTTGCGTTGGGTAATATTCTTGTATTTTGGTTATCATACTATTTTTAGAGCCTCCATTTCAATTTTGGGTCAATGTTTCCAACTCCATTCAATTTCGTTGGTATGTTCAAGAGAAGTCATTCTATTGATCTTTGCTACAATACTCTTAATCCTTCATTCCATGCCTACCTTTGTTGATGCAGTTCCATGTCAGCATCATTCTGATCATTTGATCTCAATCGTCATACCTGACTCATGTCATTGATGGGGGATACATAAAGGCCCTCCTGCGACGCGTTTCTTCCTATCGATATCACATCATCCACGAAGTTGACTTAGAAACGCACCTTTGGTACCTTGGTGCTTGTATACATCAATGGCAAGTTTCCTCGCTCTCGGTGACAAGTTTACATCAATGGCCTTCGACCGAAAGTTTCTGTGTGGTGTTCGACATCAACTCATTCATTCACACCATACAGATTGTATTATATTACCTTGAGAACCATTAACATCATCGGTGGTTTCTCTCGCATCTGTTAACGAATTACATCTGTGGACAGTAATCAGATGGTGTCTACCATGTTTGGCTCCAGCTCATTAATTCACATGGTTAGACTCATACATTGGTTGGTTGTGTGAATGAGATAGAAGACCCTGGATCTAGTTTCATCCATTCAGGCTACGATTTCAGGAGTTATACAAAGATCACAATGTATGATGGTCATGATCATATAGACAGTCATCCAGTTATGGTCCACCAGTTGCATATGTGGGTGTGTCTTTTGATCATTGTACATGTTATGTTAGCTTATGAGCTGAGTATGGGTATGCCTCCCTTAGCTAACAAAGATGTCATGTTGTAAATGTATTGTAACATATGAAGCTTGTCAATTGTCCTCGATCCCGACTTGTCACAAGGTAAAGCACTTCAATCCTCAGTCATTATCTATGAATTTGTGCTTCAGGGGGCATTCTGTTATAGGACATTTTTTCACATCCGATTGGTCAACCTCCTAATGGGATCAATCAACATCCTATTCCCCCTTATTACCATCATGCAAAAATGCCTAAGCATGTTCCCTTCATCCCCCATAGTTTCATCCCTAAACTGCTTTATCTAAGCCAGTTTGAGGACCAATGCTCCTTGTAATCCCACTGGGGTGTGTTCACTAGTAGGTTTCTCCCCTTTGCACCTATGTTGGTTCTAGAAATCTAGGAGAATGATCAGAATTCTGGAAGCTTCCCCTTCTAGGAGTTTCTAGAACTTGTTTCAACTACTTACCTTGGATAAAAAATTTGGATCATATTCTATCCTACTTTGGAGTTTTCACCACTTATCCTTTGATCCTTTCCCTCCATCAAAGGTAGATCTCTTACCCTAGATTGGTAATTGGATAAGAACTCCCAAGTTACCCTACTTCTTTATGTATTCCCAACCTTATATGTGGTTGGGGGCTAGATTTTAGAGAGTGATTCTACCCTTATGTTTTTGTAATGAGTGGTCATCATCTCATGCATTTAGGCTTATTAGAGGTGCATATTGTGACAAGGAAAGGATAAGTAAACAGCTTGGAGGAGTTATTCTACAAGATCAACTACTACTTATGGCTGTAATATCCTTCCATTTATATTAATGCAAATAATTCATTGTTTTCCTATATGTGATGTTGTTATTTCACTTATTTCAATACCATGTTGATCTATTGAATGAAGTACTTAGATGATACTACATAGATCTCATAGTTTCTTGGCTTGTGTTATATAATTGTGCAGGTTCTAATTTAGCAATTCAGAGCTAGAATTGGAGCTCCCAAGCTAAAGAAGGAGAGAAGTGTGTGAAGGATTCCAGGTAGGCCTCACTTCGTCATCTATTTACGTTAAGGAAAATAATTGTGTTCCTTTTCTCTTTCTTGTTCTAGGTTAGCCACCGACCTAGGGGAGATACTTTTGTCCGCAATCGTAAATCTTGTATAACAAATTCCACACTTTTGAATTTGTTGAACTTCCACACCATAACCCTTAGCATATTAGGTGTCCAAAATTCCCATTTTAATCTGAAGGGGTACATACGAGTCAAAGAAGAGAGCTCTAATACCAAAATACAATGATACATGATGACACTAGGCTGAATGTGCTCTCTAAAATCATGGCATAAGGTGGGAGAACTAGAGGTCTCAAACGATAGTGGTTTAAGGATGACCACCAACACAATAATTCTTAGTGTAGTTCCTATAACTCTTCCAAATATAGAAAGAAGTTGAAGTATTCTGCTAGAGGAAGTGCTCCCATTTTGTTTAAAAAGGAGACATTTGGGTCTCAACCTAGAATGCTTAGTGCAGTTCCCGGAACTCTTCCAAATATGGAAAAGAGCTAAAGTCTTCTACTAGAGGAAGTGCTCCTTAATTCTTTCGAGAGGGAGAACATAACCTTGAAAAAGGGAGGTCTTCAACCTTTGGAGAAAATGGAGAACCTCAACCTAAAAATGGAGGTCTCAACCTGTGGAAAAAATGGAGAACCTCAACTTGGAAAGGGAGGTCTCAACCTATGGTGGTTTAAAAAAGGCCACCAACCAAAGTCATGCTCAAGGGCTTTCGTGTCTCTTTCTACAACTTTGAATCTGAGTATCGTTATTTCTGGTTTTAGACTCAGGCATCTAATTCAGGTTGTGGCTCAAGCTCGTTTGATTTATACTTGAAGCTTGTTCATGACCATCAATTCCCCCCTATCAGATACAAGGTGAGAAGATGACGAGAACTTAACTACAAAACTTTCCAATACTATAGAACAAATTCTATGATATCATCCAAATATCTTCTTGGTTGTTGAATCCCATTTCCAAGAAGCGATCCATCCAAGATGAATCTTTGTTCTTGTAGGAGGCTTGTTTCTGAGGCATCTGTTCGAATGATGAGTGCGTTGACCACAATTGTCACATGGATGACATCCAAAATAATGATATTTCACATGACCAACTATGTCACAATGTTGGAATTTGATAATTTTGTTGTGGAGGAGGAAGAGGAGCAGGTGAAGATGAATAGTCATGTAGAATCGCAGCACTATGAAAGTGTGTGGGTTTGGAATAGTCTAGAGTGTGAAGAGAAACATCCTTATCATATCCAAGACTGGTTTTGTTTCTATTTTTGACAAGATCTTCCCATGGTATGATGATTGGTTGGGAAGTGTAGGCTGAATTTCCACACCTGCGTGCAAATCTTCTCCTGAAATGGGCACATGACGGGACTCAACCTCAATGTCACTGATTTGACCACTTTCTAGAAGTTGATGGGAGTCTGCCTTGAAATCAAATAGAGGATTTTTTTGAACAAAAACCAATTTATAATGATTCTTACATTGTTGTAACTCATCTCATTGTAGTTGTGATTCAAGTTGAAAAAACTCTATTTTCCCTTGTGCATTTTGCAAACAAGTTCTAATATCATATAGAGTATCCTTGTTGATTATGGCCATCTCATAAATAGTGGAATGAATGAGTGTATTCAAGAACTAGAATGCATCATCAAGTTTAGTCATTTTCTTCATTAACAAACTTAAACTTTAAAAACTATTCACAACTATGAACGAATGAGAAAGAGACAATGCTAACTTTGACCTCTTTAATGATTTTCAAAAGAAATGAAGAACTATTATAGTAGTTGCTTGAGTGAAACAACAAAAAAATAATTTAATAATGGACTATGCATGAAACTACTTCTCAAATTTGGCCACTTTTAATGACACATCCTAACATATTATAATATTGGGAATGAATGTAGCATTAGTAACATATAGTCATGCTCAAGAAGTAAAGCTCTCTTAGAGAGGTTTTAATATTCCTTCACATATTTTTTTATATGGGAGAAGCTTTATCAGGACCTTTGTTTCAAGGCTATGGTCACATTCAATGTCAAAACATTGGAAAAACCAAAATATTTCACCACCAGGCTAAGAATACAACTGTAAATGTTGACATTCTCTACCAAAATGTCTCGGATTCCATCAGGAGTCTCATTGTCGATGCTTATTTCTTGATAAGTCATTGAGCTAGTTATCATGTAAATAATTATGTCAAAGCTCGGACATTCGAAAGTTATTCCATACTGATTTACGATAGTGAAAACCTTTTATCTCCTTCGTTAAGTGTCCTTACAACAACAATGGATACAATACTTGTATTTCCAACAAATCTTCCCAAAAATATCTTATTCCAAGAACCATAAATCGAAAAGACACTGTTTTTTATGGGAAAAGTTGTGAACTCTACACTTTACAAATATTGATCCAATAACTAGTCATGACCACTTGCAGGAACTGGCTCTATGATGGTCTTTGCAAGTATATTCTCTTGAATTTGGTGTGGAGGAGAGTACCTTGTGCTACCAAATATTTTAAATTTAATCCTTTGACAAGAGTAAGGGCTTCCCTACAGCTTTTGAAACAAGTCTTTTCCAAAATGACTTGAAATATTCAGTTTTCACCATTATATAACTTAGAATCAACGATTTTCTCCCTTCAAATCACAGTTAAAAGGCTCGAAATGATCCCATTCCCCATCAACAGCTCAAAATACACATTTTCCATCATTAAATGCTCGATATCACCGCAAATTTTTCATTTCAGCAAAATTACAACTGCTTAAGGGATTTGACCAATAAATTTCTTCAAAAAATGAATCATGTTACCTTATTTTGAGCTTCTATCTGTTAAGCTCGTGGATCTTGAAGCTCCAACACAATCCTTTGTGCTCTATCATGATATGAATTTCTTTAGCTCTTTCATGCCCCTAAATGCTAATATTTTGTGCAAAATTTATGTTCTCAAGATATGCTTATGTGATAGTTGAGGACATTATGATTCCAAATATGGAGACATTACTGTAGTAGATGCAATGATATTATTTTCTCATTAGCAACAAGTTCACCTTTTATTTGTGCAATGATAAGTTTGTCATCCTTGGAGGAGGACAGGTTTGACATGCTAGAAAATCACAAGCCAAAATTGGGTGTACTACTAGACTGAGAGGCTTAGGACTATTTGGGAGCATAGTTCTAAATTTGTAGAGATGCAAATGTAACTAGATTTTTAGGGAATGTAGCTTTAATCAATGCGGCTCTATGTAATCGTTTCATTATTTGTTCCAGCATTCAACTAAATGGAGTGTTCATTAGGTAATCAATTCAAAAAATGATCCGACAAGAAATGGTCCATTCAAGAACCTATTTCTTATGATTTAACTATGCACCAAGGGCTAACAAATGAAGAGAGCATCAAGAAATGAGAAAACAAATTTATGATCAAGGAAAAAGCAATGAAGCGTTAGGTCAGGCGCACATTGAAGATAAGGTTTTATGATGAACAAGAAATTTAGTGGAGCATTAGAATCCTTATGGACAAGTGAAAAATGAGAATGCTCAGGTTTTGGCAATCAGGATAGAGCTAATAGGGTAGAACTAACAAGCACAAAGAGGCCACAAAATCAGTGGTACAAGTAAGATTGAGCATGTTAGGAATGTACCCGCTCTAATACCATGTTAGACACATATGGAATGATGAACACAAGATATGAAAGATGTAGAAATTAGGCTGCAAATTTGCAACCGCTCATGAAGTTTTAATCAAAATCACAAGACATAGATCTACACTACTGCTCTACGAGAATTATTTCACAATTTAGAAAAAAAAATTTAGACATGCAAGAAGGAATAGCACACATGCAACAAGTATTTTTATCTAGGGAAAGAAATCATCTAAAACCCCCAATTCTTCTTGCATTAATAAAATGAAATATAGATGTATTACAATTTATTTGCTCAATTGAGCTCACTTTGCAAGTGCACAACCTATCTCTTTTCTCACTAAAGGCCTCTAACCCAGACTTAGTCAAATTTTTTCTCATCTTGAGCTCCTATTTCCTTGTGATATTCCTTGAGGAATTGTTCCCTATTATTTAGGAAATTCACTCAATTGAATTGTGTAATTCCTTTAGGATGATCATATGAATGCATGCAACATCTGTACGCTCAAGACTAGTCTACAACCAATGTTACGTTGCCTTGGAATCTACACCTAAATTGCGTAACTCCAATTCTCTACATGCACTAGCTATTTTGGGCTAATTGATCAATTAAATGGATGATCATTGAGTTTGACTAAAGTCACACTGCTTAACTGACCTTCCACTAGTTCCTCCAAAAGTTGCAACTAGTTTAACTGAAAGCAACTCCACATAAATTGTTGGAAATAATACTGAGAGGGGGGGTGAATCAGTATTATTAAGTCAAATATTCCTTTTTCAAAATCAAATGCTATACGCTACTTCAGTTAATTAAACCCGCGTATATACGCAACTATGCAGAAGAAAACCCGCGTATATAATGCAAACTTTTAATTTACTTTATCTTTCTGATGTTGATTGTTAATCTGTGATTCAGAAGCAAATAACCAGTAACCAAAAACAGTAAAACAGAGCAGAAAGACAATCGCACACAAGAACACAAGATATAAGGTGGAAACCCAATGTGGGTGAAAACCACCTGCTGCAATTCATCTCTATCTTTTCTTTAATTAGAAACTTCTTTTTACAAATGTACTGGTGCAGTCCTTTACCAGTACGCAAGCTGCAACCTGCAGAGAGCTACAACCCTCTCTCGTTTTCTAGCTTCTCCTAGAAGGGAGCTCCAACCCCCTTAGCTCTTGCACTAGCCAAGATACTAGTACGTAGGTGCTGGCCTACAGAAAGCTAAAACCTTCTTTTTCTTTCAGGGACCAAGTTTCATAAATTTTCAGACTGGATCCACAAATAACATCAATCAACCATCAAGAATTTCTGCATCAACCAATCACCTTTTCACCAATCAAAACTAAATCAACATAAACACTTCTCTAAACATTGTACCCAGATCACAGTAACAGTACCACACACCAAAACTGAACCCAGAACACTGCAGCAATAAACAGAAGCAGCAAAAACACAACTCAAAATGTATATGCTACTTTAATGGCATGAAACCTACGTGCATACGCTTCTGCGTATGGAACAACCTGCGTATATGTTGTTTTCCTTCACTGAACCTGCATATATACGCACCTTAGCTGAACTGAACCTGCGGACAGATCTAAAAATAATTCACTCTTTCAAGTATTCAGACACTGATTAACCCAGATTATCAGATTTATAGATCACGCATGCGCCAGATATAACAGATCAAAATCATGCAAAGATATTATCATTCAAGTGAAGAGATTATGACCCATCAATAGAACTTATCCTTCTTTTCGCTAAGGTTCCTCCTTCATTTAGATCCAGATTTGCTCCACAATGCTAATCACCAATATTTCAGATCTCGTACATTATCAAATATTCAATAATAATTCACATGATACCTTGTCACATGATCTCCTTCCTCTTTTATAGTTTTAGGCCTTCCACAATACCACGGTCCAAAACCATAATAAACCAATACCAAGGGCCCAAAACCTGGGGTCAACACTTCTGACGAGATACCATGGTCCAAAACCATAGGTTCAAATTCCAAGGACTAACAACCATGGACCAAAAATAAGTTTCCCACCATGTACACGCTTTTCTGTGCATAAAAGTGTGTGTATACGCATACGCGACTTCTGAACGTATAACCCGCGTGTATACGCGTCTTCGGCAAGGTGAACCTGCGTATACAAGATTTCCTTCATTCTGAGCACTTGAACTAAGGTCTGACACCAAAGTGAGTTGCCATCAAGGACAACACCTGTACCATAGGGCCACACCTGTGCCAAAATGCCAACAATCTCCCCCTTTGGACTTGATGGCAACCCCAAGATCCTCAAAGTCATTCTCCCCCTTTGTCATCAAGGGCAAAGGGTTGTGCTCCCCCTGAGTACATGCTGATATCTCTGCTCTGTTGTGCTGAACATGCTCCCCCTGACTGTAGGCAAGATCTGCAAAAAGGTGTTCTTCAAGAGGAACCATGACTTATACATCATAAAAGACCTTCCTATCACCAAAAGACTCGATACATACAACCATCACCCAACCAAGTGGGGATACATCAGAAATTTACATATGACAACCAATCACATTGCATCAATCATCCCAGGCATAGTGGGGAAACCAAAATAGGTCGTTACATGACCTTGATAAAAAAGATATACATGACATAGAGACGAAATATCAAGACTATGCAAATCACCAATAACTACTATCAGCAACATCTAACAATCACTATATATATCAGCAACCATGTTCTCCATCTGTTCTCCTTTCTGCGGCTGATCCACCTAAACCAAAAACAGCTTGAGTACTATAACCAAGAGCTTCTAAGGTAATGCCAACAATGCATTATTAGAAGATTATCTGCTCCCCCGGAACCTGTGCCTAATGGTCTCTGACAAACCCATATCAGACTCTCTCCAACCAGAGTCTGTCCTTGCTGATTTTCTTCAGAAATCCATATACGTGACTGCACCTACATAAATCGGCATATGTACGCGGATGCCCCTCATCCAACTCACGTACACCATCTTTTCTCTGAAATAGACAAACATCAACAGCAGGATGAAGCATCAATTACTCCCAGCTTCTGTCTAAGATATTCAAAAGTTTCCCTGGGCAGTGGTTTGGTGAGTATATCAGCAACTTGTTCCTTAGAAGGAACATACTCCAACTTGACTTTTTGCTCAAGCACTTGTTCCCGAAGAAAGTGATATTTTATAGGTATGTGCCTGGTCTTTGAATGCATGACAGGATTCTTTGAAATGCTTATTGCACTCGTATTATCACATAAGATAGAGACAGGTGGAGTACAAGTGATTTGAAAATCCTGCAAAGTTTGCATCATCCAAAGAAGTTGAGTGCAACAAGATGCAGTAGCCACATATTCTGCTTCAGCTGTAGATAAAGCAATCGGACTCTGTTTCTTGCTGAACCAAGATACTAATCTGGAACCCATAAAGAATGCACCATCACTTGTGCTCTTCCTATCATCCATGCTTCCGGCCCAATCTACATCTGTGTAAGCATGAAGTGTGAGATCTGTATCTCTAGGATACCATAAGCCATAGTTTTGAGTTCCTTGAAGGTACTTGAAGATTCTCTTGAATGCCTGAAGATGACTTTCCTTTGGATTTGCCTGAAATCTTCCAACTATTCCCATTGCATGCATGATGTCTGGTCGGGTACCTGTCAAATAAAGTAGACTTCCAATCATAGATCTATAGTTTGGTTGATGTACTACTGTTGATTCATCATTTGCACTAAGACTGCATCCTGTAACCATAGGGGTACATACTAGTTTCAAATCTTCCATGCCATATTTCTTCATAATCTGCTTGAGGTACTTGGTTTGAGACAAGAAGATACCGCCCTCATTTTGTTGGATTTGCAATCCAAGAAGGTATGTCAGTTCTCCAAGCAAAGACATTTCGAATTCTTTCTGCATCACCAAGGCAAAGCTTTGACTCATAGCTTCTTCGTTGCTTCCAAAGATAATATCATCTACATACACAACAAGTATTAGCAATTTGTCATTTTCAATTTTTATATAAAGATTGTTATCTGTTGATCCTTTTGAAAACCTTGTTGATGAAGGTATTTGTCCAAGCGGTAGTACCAAGCCCTTGGAGCTTGTTTAAGCCCATAGAGAGCCTTTTTAAGTCTGCATACAAGATTTGGATCATTCCCAAGGATAAAGCCATCTGGTTGCTCTATGTACACTTCTTCTTCTAAGTCTCCATTCAGAAAGGTTGATTTTACGTCCATTTGAAATACTTTGAAATTCTGGAAGCTAGAGAGAGCAAGGAACATTCTGATGGCCTCAAGTCTAGCAACGGGAGCAAAAGTTTCTTCAAATTCTATTCCTTCCTGTTGAGCATACCCTTTACAAACAAGTCTGGCCTTGTTTCTAATCACTTCCCCATTTTCATTCAACTTATTTTTGAAGATCCATTTTGTTCCTATGACATTTTTGTCTTTTGGTCTAGGAACCAACTCCCAAGTGTTATTCTTTTTGATCTGCTCAAGCTCTTCATCCATTGCCTTAATCCAACACTCATCTTTGCATGCTTCTTTTACATTTTGCGGTTCAGTGGAAGAGAGAAATGCCAAATAGCTTGAAGCTTCTACTATTTTTCTTCTTGTTTGTATACCTGCTTCTTTCTGCACCAAAATTTGAGATTCTGGATGATTCTTCTGAACGTACCTGGATGGAGTCTTCTCTTCTATCCTTATATATTCCTTTGGTGCCTCTTGGGGTTCTTCTTCATCATCTGTCTGATTTGGAGAGTAGTCTTCATCCTCATCGATATTTTCATGATTCACTTGCCTAGGGATGTATCCTTTTTCATCAACCACTACATCAATGTTGTCAACAGTTCTTCCAAGTCTTTTATTGTAACACTTATATGCTTTGTTGTAGGGAGAATAACCAAGGAGAATGCCTTCATCTACTCTAGGTTCAAGTTTGCCAAGCTGCTCATCAGTATTCTTAATATAGCATTTGCTCCCAAAAATTTTGAAATGCTTTATCGAAGGAGTCTCACCATAGCAGAGCTCATGAGGAGTTTGAGTGCTGTTCACTCGGACATTTTTTTTGTTGAGAATAACAACTGCAGCATATGCAGCTTCACCCCAGAAGGTTGTGGGAGTTCCAGACTCATCAAGCATAGCACGAGCCATTTTTTGGACTATTATGTTCATCCTTTCTGCCACTCCATTTTGCTGATGAGTCCTAGCTGTAGAGAATTCCCTTCTTATTCCATGTTCTTCACAGAAATCAAAAAATTCATTTGAGGTAAATTCCCCACCTCTGTCGGACCTGAGGCACTTAATTTTGTAATCTGATTCATTTTCAGCCAAGGCTTTGAAGGATTTGAATTTTTCGAATGCTTCGTCTTTGTGCTTCATAAGTCCTAACCAAACAAACCTGGATAAGTCGTCAATGAATAATATAAGGTATTCTTATCCTCGAGGTGACCTTGTCCTAAATGGATCACATACATCTGTATGGACTAGCTCAAGAGACCTACTAGCTTATCCTTCCTTATCAGGAAAATTAGTTCTGGTTTGCTTATCAAACTGACATGATTTGCATATGGTGTTGTCTGGAATTTTGATATCTGGAAGACCACGAACTGCCTGGTATTTGCATGCTTTCCTTATTTGTGAAAATCTTAGATGCCCCAACCTCCAGTGCCATAACCAATGTTCATCATCCTTGCTTAAATAGCATTGTTGTTGTCCTTCTTGAAATATGTATAGATTATTTGGAGTTCTTCTGCCTTTGATCACTGTTTCTCCTGTATCAAGATCACGAACACTAGATCCAGTTGATCAAAATATTACCTCGGTTCCTTGATCACACATCTGACTAACACTCAGTAGATTATGCTTCAAGCCATCAACATACAAAACATTTCCAGCCTTGACCTTTTCTTTCAACTGAGCAGTGCCTTTTCCTTTTATGGTTGTAGGGGTATCGTTTCCAAAAGAAACCTTCTTTCCCTTTTCTAATGCAGTATATGATTCAAGTTTTTCTTTATCACCTATCATATGCTTCGAACATCCGCTGTCGATATACCATAGATTTTCTTGTCCTTCTGCATAAAAGACTATCCCACATCTTTCTGGTTGTGGTTCCTTCATTCTCCATGTTCTGGCACTTGAGGTTTGTTCCTTCTGAGTTGTCTTCCAAAACCTGCTCCTGCATTCAGAATCTTCATGACCAAAGTTATTACAAATAGAACATTCAACTTCATTTTCAAGGGCTGAAAAGTTGTTATAAGTCCTTTTCGTGATCCCAGTCATATTCCTTTGTTTTTGAGCTTCTCTAGTCATGATTGTCTTATAGGCAACACATTGGGCTGCTTTGTGACCAAAGTTATGGCAAGAGAAGCATTGGCCATTGAAGAAACTCCTGCGATTATTAAATCTATCATCCAACCGATTGTAGTTTCTACTGACATCCATTCTTGAGGCAAATTGGGAAGATTTTACCTGAGGCTGATTGTAGCTTCTATTTGTCCTTAAGGTAGCTTGCCCCTGATTTTCTTGATAGTATTTGTTCGTTCTTGAGGTAAATTGTCCCTGATATACCTGATGATTTCTATTAGGCCTTTGCTCGCTCCTCCTTGCTGCATCAAGATAACTTTTGGAGGTGGATGCTTGAGATGTTTCTTCATTATATCCCAGACCTGTCTTAATTAGTGGAGAACGCTGCACATTGATAATCTCATCCAGAGTTTCAAATCCTTTAACAAATTTAATATTAATAGCTTTTGTTTTCTCAATCTCCTTTCTAAGACCAACAATTTCACATTCCAAATTTTCAAGATGTTTTTCCCTTTCAGCCAGTTGACATTGCAGAGAATCAATAATCGCATTTTTCTCTTCTAAGCAAATTTTGAGATTAGATATCTCTTTATAAAAACCTTCTACATCTATAGCATCCATGTAGTCATCATCTTCAAAAGCCATTAAAAGTTTATACTTATTACCTCGTTCATCTTCGTCACTATTTGAAAGTCCATCACTATCTTCATGAGTGTAATAGATTTTCTTATTTGCATTCTATTTCTTGTTCCATCTAACAGGTCCCTTCCCTTTGTCAATCTTATCCTTGTGAGGACATTTGGCAACATAGTGACCGACTCTTCCACAAGCAAAGCATTTGAAAGGTAACTTACCTCGGAACCACCCAGTACCCCGTTGAAGATTTCTGACAAAATTTGATTCTTCTTCTTCTTTTGACACGTGTCCTGACTCATAGTACTCGCCTTTTCCTGAAGCCTTGAAGGCAGCTTCTCTCCTATCTGATGGACCTCCTTTCCTAATTTCATAAGCAGATATAATTCCGTGCAGCTGTGACATTTTAAGGCTTTGTAAATTCTCTTTTTCTTCTATTGCAGAAACTTTAGATTCAAACCTAGGGGACAAAGATCTTAGGACTTTCTCAACCACAACAGCCTCTTTTATTTCTTCACCCAAATTTTTCATACAATTAACAATCTCATCTACATGAAGAAAATAGTTAGCCACACTTTCATCATTATACATCTTGAGATTTTCATACTGAATCCTGAGGGTTTGAAGTTTTTCTCGTTTTACCTGATCATCTCCTTCATAGCTCAGAAAAATCTTGTCCCATATCTCTTTTGCGGATTTAAACTGCGTTACCTTGACAAATTCTGATTGAGATAGGCATCCTAATAGAGTATTGACCGCCTTTGCATTTGTTTCATATTTCTTCTTTTCAGCCGGATCTGTAGGAGTTGCTGATGGAAAAGTATACCCTGTATCTATGATATCCCAAACTTCTGTACCAAGAGATTGAAGATAGGTAGTAACTCTTACCTTCCAATAAACTAAGTTTGTCCCATCAAAAATCGGTGGCCTGATTGATGCTTCCCTCTCGTAGTTGCTCATGATGAATGATCTTCCTTCAAGCGATCAAGCTTCCTTTGAAGGACCTGGCTCTGATTCTAATTGTTGGAAATAATACTGAGAGGGGGGGTGAATCAGTATTATTAAGTCAAATATCCCTTTTTCAAAATCAAATGCTATACGCTACTTCAGTTAATTAAACCCGCATATATATGCAACTATGCAGAAGAAAACTCGCGTATATAATGCAAACTTTTAATTTACTTTATCTTTCTGATGTTGATTGTTAATCTGAGATTCAAAAGCAAATAACCAGTAACCAGAAATAGTAAAACAGAGCAAAAAGACAATCGCACACAAGAACACAAGATATAAGGTGGAAACCCAATGTGGGTGAAAACCACCTGCTGCAATTCGTCTCTATCTTTTCTTTAATTAGAAACTTCTTTTTACAAATGTACTGGTGCAGTCCTTTACCAGTACGCAGGTTGCAACCTACAGAGAGATACAACCCTCTCTCGTTTTCCAGCTTCTCCTGGAAGGGAGCTACAACCCCCTTAGCTCTTGCACTAGCCAAGATACTAGTACGTAGGTGCTGGCCTACAGAAGGCTACAACCTTCTCTTTCTTTCAGGGACCACGTTTCATAAATTTTCAGACTGGATCCACAAATAACATCAATCAACCATCAAGAATTTCTGCATCAACCAATCACCTTTTCACCAATCAAAACTGAATCAACATAAACACTTCTCTGACGACTGTACCCAGATCACAGTAACAATACCACACACCAAAACTGAACCCAGAACACTGCAGCAATAAACAGAAGCAGCAAAAACACAACTCAAAATGTATATGCTATTTTAATGGCCTGAAACCTGCATGCATACACTTCTACGTATGGAACAACCTGCGTATACGTTGTTTTCCTTCACTGAACCTGCGTATATACGCACCTTAGCTGAACTGAACCTGCGTACAGATCTAAAAATAATTCACTCTTTTAAGTATTCAGGCACTGATTAACCCAAATTATCAGATTTATAGATCACGCATGTGCCAGATATAACAGATCAAAATCATGCAAAGATATTATCATTCAAGCCAAGAGATTATGACCCATCAATAGAACTTATCCTTCTTTTCGCTAAGGTTCCTCCTTCATTCAGATCCAGATCTGCTCCACAATGCTAATCACCAATATTTCAGATCTCGTACATTATCAGATATTCAATAATAATTCAAATGATACCTTGTCACATGATCTCCTTCCTCTTTTATAGTTTTAGGCCTTCCACAATACCACGGTCCAAAACCATAATAAACCTATACCAAGGGCCCAAAACTTGGTGTCAACACTTCTGACGAGATACCATGGTCCAAAACCATAGGTTCAAATTCCAAGGACTAACAACCATGGACCAAAAATAAGTTTCCCACCATGTATGCACTTTTTTGTGCATAAAAGTGCGTGTATACGCATACGCGACTTCTAAACGTATAACCCGCGTGTATACGCGTCTTCGGCAAGGTGAACCTGCGTATACAAGATTTCCTTCATTCTAAGCGCCTGAACTGAGGTCTGACACCAAAGTGAGTTGCCATCAAGGACAACACCTGTACCATAGGGCCACACCTGTGCCAAAATGCCAACATAAATTACCTTGATTGCTACAAATTAGCAATCACACATGTAGAACTGAAATCTAACTCCTACAACTTGAATTTACTAAGTAAACTAGATGACACAATCCATGTCACACAAATTAACATCATCCAAGTTGTCTGCTAATGTGGAAATTCAAATTTTCTTAATTTAATCAAGGCAAAATCAAATTGAAAATTTCTTGCAACATTTTTCAACACTTTGTCTCAACAAGAAAGGGACTATCAACCACCCCTATCCTTCATTTGTGGAACTCAAACTTCCCTCTTGACAAGGCCTTTGTCAAAATATCAACATCTTGTTCCTTTGTCAGAATGTAATGCAAAAAGATTATCTACCTTTGCACATAGTCCCATAAATGATGATATTTGATATCTATATGCTTCGATCAAACGTGAAAAATAGGATTTTCAGAGAGCTTGATGCAACTATGATTATCATAGTAGATCACACTTGGATTCATAATCTGACCGAACAATCCAAAAATTATCTTTCTCATCTAGATCACCTCACATGTTGCTTGACTGGAATCCATGTATTCTGCTTTTTCTAAGCTGAGTGTCGCAAATCTTTTCTTCCTATTGTACTAAGAAACCGTAGCATACCCAACATTGAAAATTCCACCTGATGTACTCTTTTGGTCTGATGAACTTCCCTCCCAATCTTCATCTGTGAAGCCACATATCTTCACTCCCTCTATTTGTCTATACCATAGTCAAAACTGGGTAGTGCCTCTGAGGTATTGTAGAACATGCTTAGTTTCCCTCCAAAATAATTTGGTTGTCCTAAAGATAGCTTGGCTCAATTGGTTGATTGTATAGCACATATCTAGTCATGTGTTCACAAGATACATTAGTGAACCCACCAACTACAGATAAACAATAGCATCCACTTCCTCACATGAAGTGGCATCGTCTTGCCTCTAGTTGGTTGCTAGAGGTGTCTCCATGGGTTTTTAACTATCCATGCAGAACCTATCAAGTATCTTGTTGGAATACTTTCCCTAAGAGATAAATAGTTCCCCATCACCTTTCCATACTTCCAATCCGATGAAGTAGTGCATGATACCCATGTCCTTCATTTCAAATTCTCTTGCAAGGTACTCCCTGTAAGATATGATATGTTTCTCATCACCAGTTAAAATCAAGTCATCAACATATAAGACAATAATCAACAATTTACCTTCTACCAAGATGTGATAGAGGTTTGCATCCACTTCACCTTTGGTGAATCCCAAACCAGTGAGATAGCTATTGATCCTGGTGTACCAAGCACATGGTGCTTGCTTGAGACTATACAATTATCGCTTGAGTCTGCACACATGTGACTCCCAATCAAAAGTCTCGAAGCCTTTTGGTTGCTCAATATGCACTTCCTCCTCAATAACTCCATTGAGGAATGTTGTCTTCACATACATCTAGTGGACACTCCACCCCATATGTGCAGCCAAAGCAAGAATTGATCTAATGGATGATTACCTTGCTAAAAGAGAAAAGGTATCTTCATAGTTTATCCCCTCAACTTGAGAGTACCCCTCGGCCAAAAATCTAGCCATGTACTTTTCTATGCTTCTATCTACTACATGATTTACCTTGAAAATCCATCTTGAACCCACAACTGATTTATATACTGGTCTTATGACCACTTCCCAAACATTGTTTTTTACAATGGATTTGCATTCCTCCACCATTGAATCAACCCATACAAGTTTCTCTATTGCTTCCTAGAAAGAGGATGGCTCGGTCTATACAAGCTCAGTCATTAGAGCCATGTAGCCAGTGTACCAATCTGGTGACCTTCTCTTCCTGCTTATTTTTGAAGAAACACCCACATTCTCCATCGCATCCTACACAAGTCTCTTAGCTTCTCTGGTCCTTTTCCTACCTTCTATGGATAGTTTTGCTTGAGTGGATGTCTCAAATTGTTGCCCCTCAACTTGTGTCTACTCCACAACTTCTTGAGGTTCCTCCTTTGGAGATAAAATCTCCTCCTCTACTGGGATCTTAAGCCTCCTTTCAAGAGAGCATTGCATGGCTTTCTACTCATCAAATTTTACATCCCTTCGTGCAATTATCATTCTAATGGATGGCAAGTACACATGGTAGTTGTGGGTATTTTCTGTGTAACCCGCAAATACCCACAATTTTATTGTCGGATCTAGCTTCTTCCTTGATTGTTTGGAGACATGGCGGTATATAGAGGCTTCAAAAATCCTAAAGTGTGACACATCTAGCTTTCTCCCTTAGAAAGATTCCTCCAGTGTAATCATGCAAATAATTTGATGAGGACTCTAGTTCTATAAATAGAATTTTGTGTTGCATTCCTTGGCCCACAAGTTCAAAAGTAGGCCTTGATCATGCTACATCACCCTCACTACTCCCGCAATGCTATGGTTCTTCCTCTCAACCACCCCATTCTGTTGTGGATTGTGGGGTGTTTTCAACTCTCATCGAATGCCTTATTCTTCACAAAAAATTCATTTGACACATACTCGCCTCCATTATCGCTTCTGACATCCTTCAAATTATTTCTCGTTTCTTTCTCAACCAGTGCCTTGAATTCTAAGAATTTGGATAATGTCCCATCTTTCTTCCACATGAAGAATATCCAACACTTCCGTGGGAAGTTATCAATAAAAATGAAAAAATATTTGTGCCTGGCAGTGGATGTTGTCGAGAATGGCCCATAGACATCAAAGTGGATCCTTTCATGGATTGCATGTGCTTTGTTGTCCCAATCATGGAATGTGGATTGTGTGTACTTCCCCAAAGTACATCATTTTCATATATCATGCTACTCAAGTGCTAATTTGGTGAGGCATGTGGTTATATGTTGCATGATATTTAAAGTACCATGATGCAAATGGCCAAGTCTTCTATGCCAAAGTTCACCGACATTTCGGCTTTGCACCTTCTCCTCCTTTCTGCTCAATGCAGCACAATCCTCCAAATATATCTTGTACATATTCTTGACACAAACCTCCATCTTCTTCACCTATCCCATGGCTACATGTCTCAAGAATGTCTTTCCTTTGCTGAAGATCACATCATAACCACATTCTTCCAAAATTGCAACAGAAACGAGATTTTTCTTTAGGCCCAAAACAAACATGACATCCTTGAGCCTGAGGGGGGAGCTTGACTCCCTTTAAAAGCTAATTTTACTAATCCCAGTTGTGTTATACCTCTCATCATCCCCCATATCGATGTGCATATGCAAATATTTCTCCTCCAGGTCACTGAAAAAAAATCTATATTTCCCATCATGTGGAATGATGCACCTCATTCCAAGTACCACACACTCCCCATCACTATGTTGCACATACATGCAATGAGTATAAATTCAAGCTCTAATTGTGAAGCCAAAGCTTCACCTTCTTCTCCTCATGAGGTCTTCCTTCTTTCCTTCTTGTGTGGACACTTTGTGGCATAGTGCCTGAATTCATGACAACGGAAGCACTTGATTTTTGAAAAATCTTTCTTCTTGCCCCCTTGACTAGATTCTGGTTTGGATTGGGATTTATTCCCTTTTCCTTTATTTTACTTTCTATCGAATGCAATTTTTTCTTCATCCTCGCCCTTGGATCAAGTCCCATCTCTAGTATTCCGCCTTATTTCCTCTTGTACTAGGTCGGACCATAAGTGCTCCCAAATCAGTAGTTTATCCATCCCATTCACCGAATATTGATAGTTGTGCTAGCTCTTGGGAAGGGAAAAAATGGATAAGGTTACCAAGTCTTCTTCAGGGAAATTAACACTGACCCAACCAAGTTCATCATGACATTGTGTAAACTTGCTTAGATACTGCAGAATTGTGTCATTCTTTTGCATCCTGATACTTCAAAGTTTATCCTTGAGTGTCAGCTTCCTGTGGTCACTAGTATTCTCGAAAAATTCGGTGAGTTCTTTCCACATCACGAACAAAGTTTCTTTTCCATGGAGATTCAAGAAATTATGATCATGTACTCCCTCCAATATTATTCTCCTTGCCTTGGCTACATCTTTCTTCTACTAAGCAAGGTTCTCGACATCAGATTCTTGTGGTTTTGTAACATATGGCTTGATGTATTCTAGCAACCCATTGTCATCCAATACTCCCTCCATGTGGTCCTTCCATGCAACAAAATTAGAGGTACTTTCCAAGGCATACTCTAACCTTAGTCCATTGAAGGCCATCTTCTCAACTCTAAAGAAATCCCGCTACACTGATCTTCATATTGCTACCTAAGAGAAACAACTTCAAATTTCCTACTCTAATGTGAATTCAACTTTGATACCATGTAGAAATTAGGTTTTATATTTGAAACTTCCCATGAAGTTTTAATCAAAATCACAAGACACAGATCTACACTACTGATCTACGGACATTAATTCACAATTTAGAAAAAAAAAATGTAGACATGCAAGAAGGAATAACACAAATGCAACAAGTATTTTTATCTAGGTAAAGAAAACTGATAAAAACCCAGATTCCTCTTGCATTAATCAAATTAAATAGAGATGTATTACAATTTCTTTACTCAACTGATCTCAGCCTACAAGTGCACAACCTATCTCTCTCCTCACTAAAGGCCTCTAATCTATACTTCGTCAAATTTTACCTCATCTTGAGCTCATATTCTTTGCACTATTCCTTGAGGAAATAACCCTATTATTTAGGAAATACCCTCAATTGAATTGCACAATTCCTTTAGGTTGATCATCGGACTGTATGCAACACTTGTGCACTCAAGACTAGTCTACAACTGTTGTTACATTGCCTTGGAATCTCCACCTCAACTGGGTAACTTGAATTCTCTATATACACTAGCTATTTTGGGTTGATTGATCAGTTAAATGGATAATCATTGATTTTGACTGAAGTCCCACTTGTTAAGTTACCTTCCACTAATTCCTCCAAAAGTTGGAACTAGTTTAACTTAAAACAACTTGATATAGCTAATATTGATTGTTACAAATTAGAAATCACACATGCATAACTAATATATAACTCCTCCAAATTGAACCTACTAAGTAAAATGGGTGACACAAGCCATGCCAAAAAAATTAACATCATCCAAATTTCCAGCTGATGTGGAAATTCGAATTTTCTCAATTTAATCAAAGCAAAATCAAATCGAGAATTTATTGTTCCATTTTTCAACAAAATATAATCATGATATACATTTCTATTCACAAATATATACATTTATAATACATTGTTATGACCATTGGATTCATATTCCAAGGTATCTTGAAATCCCTTTGACTATTCAACTTCCACACCATTATCCTTACCGGATAAGGTATCAAACAGTAACAAATCAAACTTATACACATCAACACACCTTTTCCATTCAAGTTTGGTTTTGTGTACTCTGATATAAAAGTTTCAACCCAGTTAGGGTTACTTCAATCCCCCTAAACAACACCAAAATACCTCTCCTCAGCTGCGGCTTCCTCCCTTCTCCTAGCTGTTGTATTTTATGTGTACACAGTTGATATTAGGCCTCCAATCTAGGCCTCTCATCCCTCATAAGACAATTCATCCACCTCAAAAATTTCTACGACCCAAAACATATATCTTCCCACACAAAAGTCCTACACAAATCACCTAAGAACTTTTCTTGCCTGCAATCTTGCTCCACTCGGCCCTCAATACAATCACAAGGAGTCATAAAACTCATCCTCCTCTCATGTTCTTGAGTTACTCCTCAGTTGTGACCAATTTCGTATGTATATCTTATGAATTGTTGTACTTTGGATGTGCTCCATTAGCCTCAATGTCACCCTTTATTTATATGCTTCTCTTAGGCTTCAACAAACAGCAGTTGAGGGCTTATTTTACTCTAGTCAACTTGACTTTTCTTTTGCAAGCCCATCTAGCACAAAATAAAATTAATATCTCACAAATTAGCAACCCTTTATTGGTTTCCTTTATGGGCCCTAGATCCTTTAAGGGTCCTCTACAATCTCCAAGGGTTAGGTCATCAAAACCCTTTGTGGTTTCACACCCACAAGCTTGTGTGCAAAGCCCACATGCTTGGGTTCTTAGCCCAAAAGTACATTTGTGGTGCCAATTCCTCCAAAACCCTGAACCCTAGAGCTTGAAGTATCTCCCAAGCTACAAATCTCAACACTCCCTCTCAGCAAGGGAGATATTTCTAGGACTAGGAAGTAACTCGTCATCATTATCATTGTGGGTGACACTAGCCCAAATTCTGTCACTCACAGCTCTAGGAAACCATGAAGCATGAAATGCACCCTTCTTGGAAGTGTCATTGCCACTAGAAGCCTCCTGCTTCTTATTCTCCTGAAATTATTTTAGGCCATTCCATGATTCCTTATTTCCAGTTGTAGAAGCACCCTTTCTTCCTACTGACCATGCACTCTTCTTAGGCTACACATTATCCCTCTGAACCTACAAAATCTTGCTAGAACTCAACTCCTTGTGATCCTATGGAACTTGGAACTTCTCTTTCTTCTTCTTCTCATGATTTGTAGGCTTACATTTCATCCTATATAGACCATGTTCCCTAACTCTAATGACCACTCCACTAGAGCTAGAGACTTTGGGTTTGATTATCGCCTTCCCATCCTAGAACAACACGTCAAACCCCTTATGCTTAATCACTAGACGGACAACACATTATATATGAGTTATGGTACCCACAATACATCCTGAACTCACAACATCTGACCTGACTCCATCCTAAATGGCACAACACCTGATCCCCTAATCTCTTTCTGACTCTTGAAAACCACCACCATGTGCAACTTGGAGTGCCACTCAACTAGAGTCTCGATCACATCCTATGACCCTATCATATTCTTTGATCCACCATTTTCCATGTACCATCCAACCTCATTGATGGCACCCTCAGAGAAATGAGATATCAATGCAAAATCCTCACTCTCCAATATCCTAGAGAATTCCTATATCTCAGTAGAAGTGGCGACACCTGCAACTTGCTTCACCTTCTTCTTCTCATCATCTCCTTGCTTCTTCTTTCGATACTTAGTCGAATAATGACCATACTCGCCATAGTTGAAACACTTAACCTTACTCAAACCATTCTTTTTCTTGCCCTTCATCCTAGTTATAAGTGCCATGTCATCATCATAAGTCTTCTTCTTCATATGAAGATCCTCGTCTCGCAACTATTCTTGAATGAAGCCATCCCACGTCTTATTCCAGTCTGGTAACGATCCCTTTGATAAATGGCATACGTTCTCGAGTGAACATCTTGAAAATGATTCTCAACATCTTAGAATCTGTAATAGTTACACCAATGGAAGCAAGATCATCTCAAACCTGAGACAGTCGCATCAGATACAAAGTCACTCCTTCACCCTTTATCATCTTGGTGGCCTTCAACTTATCCTATAATTCTAGTTGTTTGTTCTAATTCTTCTTCTGAAACAAATCCTAAAGAGCTTTCCACATCTCATGGGAAGTGTTCTTCCTATACATATGAGGTATCAAAGGATCCTTGAAACCATATAGGGTGATCAACTTGGCTCTTATATCCATGTCTTCATACACTTCCATATCCTTAGGGCTAGTCGACTTCTTGATCTCTTTCTCAGCAAAGTCGCAGATCTTATTCACCATCAGAATCAACTTGGTCCCTTCCTTCCAAGGACTATAGTTAGAAAACCATTCCAACCTATCCTCAAATCGTAGACCCACCGACATCTTTGATATTCATTGTGAGTCCTTCAACAGCAATGTGACCAACTCCCTCTTAAGTTGTACTCATTATTCACACTCTAATTCACTGGCCCTTCAAAGTAGCTCTGACACCATGTTGTATTTCCATGGAACTAGCAAATCTACATTGGTATTTTAGAATCTATAACATTACCAATCCAAATTCCATAGAAAACTACTTTGCACAACAAAACAAATAGCAATAAATCAACATGTGCACAAAAGGAGAACCTGTTACAATTTTCAATAACCCAGCTTTTTTATATTAAAAAATTGTAATCCAATTGACTAGGCCTTATTTATCAGAGATAATGACCCTCATACATCCACTCATACAAGAATACAACTATGGTTTAGTTTCAGTCAATTTGATAACCAATCTACCCTTAACAAGATACACTTACCATCTAGCTAATGTAGTTGACAATCACAATTGCCTTGATCATACCTTGAACACAACTACTAGTCCTTCTACTCCCAATCTATAAATTTTCCTCTATCAACGATCCTACTCCTTTAAGTCACTGAACATGTCTTACAAATCTTCCCTCTAGTTGATCATTCATCAATAAATGACTCAACACATTGGGAATCCTTTTTAATTGTTCACAACTCTAGGTTTTCCATCACTGCTCCTCAACTCCTTTGGGACTTCTTCCCTCCATTACTCTCCTACATAGATGCAATGAAGCCAAAATGAGACAACCTTTTACAATTTTCAATAACCCAACTTTTTTATATTAACAAACTATAATAAAATTGTCTAGGGCTCATGTATCAGAGATAATGACCCTCATACATCCACTGATACAAGAATACAACTAGGGTTTAGTGTCAATCACTTTGATAACCAATCTACCCTGAACAAGATACACTTACCATCTAGATGATGTAACTGAAAATCACAGTTGCCTTGATTGTACCCTGAACACAACTATTGTTCCTTCTACTCCCAATCTATAACTTTGCCTCTACCAATGATCCTACTCCTCTAGGTCATTGAACATGGCTTACAAATCTGCCCTCTAGTTAATCATTCATCAATCAATGAATCAACACATAGGGACTCCTTTTGAGTTATTCACAACTCTAGGTTGTCCATTACTTCTCCTCAGCTCCTTTAGGAATTCTTCCCTCCATTTCCCTCCTACACTACTCTAATGAAGCCAAAATTTGAGTTGGAGGCTTACCACCTATCATTGCAAGATTTCCTTCTGCAACAATGAATTTGGGTTGGTCAAATTTCTCCTTTTGACATCCTTCTTTCATACTTCAAATATCAATCACTGAGCTCTCCAAACTTTACCCTCCTTAAAATTTTCAATGTCCTTCTTAGAAATTGATCTAGGGCTACTTTGGGAACCTACTTGTTTCCCTCCAATAGCCTTAAGACACCCAACAACAATATGTCCAATCTAGACTCTATATACTAGCAACAAATCAAACTTATACACATCAACATACCCTTTTCCTTCAAGTATGGTTATGTGTACTCTATTGTAGAAGTTTTAGCCTAGTTAGGGCTACTTCAGTCCTCCTAAAAAACACCAAAATACCTCTCCTTAGTTGCAGCTTCCTCCCTTCTTATAGTTGTTGTCTTTTTTGTGTATTCATCCTAGATTAGTCCTCTCAATCCTCATGAGACTAGGCAACCACCTTAGAAAATTATGCAGACCAAAACAAAGATTTTCCCACACAAAAGCCTACACAAATTACCCCATAACTTTTCTTTCCTTCAATCTTGATACACTCAGCCCTCAAGACAATCACAAGAATTCCTAAAACTCATCCTCCTCTCCTTTGCTTGAGCTGCTCCTGATATGAGACCAATTTCATTTGTATATCTTATTACTTGTTACACTTTGTATGTGCTCCATTAGCCTCAACATCAGCCCTTATTTATATGCTTCTCTTGGGCTTCAATGAACTACCCTTGACGACTTATTTTACTCTAGTCGACCTGAGTTTTCTTTTGCAAGCCCATCTAGCACACAAATAAATTAATATCTCAA
The DNA here is from genome assembly GCA_031772625.1 of Pinus tabuliformis. Lineage (NCBI taxonomy): Eukaryota > Viridiplantae > Streptophyta > Pinopsida > Pinales > Pinaceae > Pinus > Pinus tabuliformis. Next base: position 757,040,595 of record CM062816.1, read on the forward strand.
AAATTACCAACCCTTTTTTGGCGTTCTTTGTGGGCCCTATCTCCTTTAATAGTCCTCTACAATCTCCAGTGGTTATGTTATTAGCCCATAAGTCCATTTGTTGCACCAATTCCTCGAAAAGCATCAACCCTAGGGATTGGAGTACCTCCCAAGCTACAAATTTCAACATCCTATGCAATGTAATATATATATATATATATAGAGAGAGAGAGAGAGAGAGAGAGAGAGAGAGAGAGAGAACATGTTAAAATTGGAAACTAAAGCCAAACTCCATGTGGGTCATCTTATTCATGGCTAATAATATTTTTATTAGACTCCTCTCGTCGAGAGGTGTAGGATTGATCTAAAGATCATCCGATTCCGATAAGTATTTATGGAGATATGAATTTGTTTTGAATATGGAATTATTATCAAGCCTACCAACAACTCATGTAGGCTCAGAAGCCCAACAGTCACATCTATTCAAATATCATCGGATGTGTATAAATACAGGAGTATTTTTCCTCATTTGAACTCGCTCAACTCATCACATCTCTCTCTCTCTCTCCAGCATAGTAAAGAGTCTCTTCTCTTCTGCGCAGTAGGTGACTCTCTCTCACACAGGTGGAAGGAAGGGCATAGAATTTAGTGCTACAACTGCAGAACCAAAGCTTGACTAGTGTTGACCAGAAGATCCCCTCCTCAAAATTGCGTTGTAGGTCCATCTGGACCTCCTCTAAAGGCCACATTTTTTGGTGGTGGAATCAAGCCTATCCAATGGTCAGTTTGTGAGATATCGACTGCCCTAGTTTTGATGATGAAGCCGCTAATGCTGATGTTGCTAATATAGGGTTTTCTACTACTGATATAAATAAGATTTTTGTATTATTTCTCTCTGTTGAATTATTGAAGATAAATAATATTTGATCAAAGGGTTCCCCATATTGGGGTTTGTCCCTAGCTAGCTACCACATCTTGTGTCTCTTGCCTTGGCTTGTTTCTGTTGATCGTTTAATGTTCTATCTGCACTTTACTTATGCACATGTGATTGCTAATATGTGAATAATAATAAGGAAGAGAAGTAAATTTCTCTAAGCATAGAACATACCATAAATTAGCATGGTATCAGAGTTGAGGTGAAGACAAAGCCTGAGCAAGAGCAAGAGCAATCACCAGAGAAAAGATTGGCAAGGCTATCCTAAAATAACTATGGGGTCCTCAACACTCTTCCCTGCCAAAGACAAGCTCTGTGAGAAAGCTGACTATCATGGATGGAAGATGTCTATCAATCTAATCTTAGAAGATCGAGGAGTGTTGGACCATGTGAGAGGCAATATTGTTGAGCCTCCATCAAATGCACTCATTGTTGTGAGGAACAAATGGAAAACCGGTGAAGTCAAAACAAAGAAGATCATCCAAGACTCTATTGACAAGTGCTTGGTGGCCTACATCCGTGATCTAAACATCTCCAAGGAAATGTATGATAGACTGGTGAGTTTATTTAAAGTTAATGATGAAAATCGAGTTTTGTTTCTTAGAAATACGCTGAAGGAAATTAAGAAGGGCAAAGATGACACTATGCAAGCATACTTCTTAAGGATCACTGAGCTTGAGAATGATATCCTATCTATTGGGGAGACTATTACTGATAGGGAAATGATACTCACAACTCATGGAGGATTACCATCTGAACGGTACGTGTTCAGGACTACTCTTCTAAACAACAATGTAATTCCTGGTTTCGAGGAATTAATGGCTAGATGCATTCAAGAAGAAACAAGGGTTGAAGAGCAAGAAATGCCCATGCCTAAAGGCCCTCCTACTGCCTTTTCTTCTCATGCTAAGAAAATAAATAATTCCGAGACTAAATAAAAAATAAACGCTGGACCTAAGGGTGGAAGAAAAGGAAGATGTTACATTTGCGATAAACTACGACACTATGCAAAGGAGTGCCCTGATAGAAAGATCTCACACTGGAATGATGATCAAAATTCCTCTCATGGCAATCAAAGGAATGGGAAATCTAATAGAAAAGGTAAAAGGAGTGCTGGTAATCAAGGAAGAGGACAACCATTCAAGAAGGCTAGAAATTCTAGGTATGAATCTATCATTATTGAAAATAAGCAGGATGAATATTATTTACCAGCTACTCTATCTACCTCTGCTCCTTCAGACTCAATGGGAATTTGGCTCATTGATAGTGGTGCATCAAGGCACTTCACTAGTTACAAAGAAGTTCTCCATAATCTAATAGAGAAGGAAACTAACCTGGAAATTGTCCTTGGAGATAATATGAAATATCCCGTGAAAGGTGTAGGCAATGTCTCTCTTAAATTGAATCAAGGAAATACGATCCACTTACAGGATGTATTATATGTACCTGACCTCAAGAAGAACCTGGTGTCCATCTCAGCAATGGAAGAAAAAGGCTACAAGGTGACCTTCAGCGATAGCAAGGTATTTATATGGAAAAATAATGTTAAATATGCCTTCACTCTTGGGTTTCGAGTTGATTCATTATATCAGGTCAGCGGAAGTCCGCTAGGTGTCATGTCTTGTGACACATCTATTCAGTCCGAACTTTGGCATCGAAGGTTTTCCCACCTTCATTATAAAGCTCTACCCGATGTAAGACAAATGGTAACAGGGATGCCTGAATTCCGAGTAGAGAAAGAAGGTGTATGTCCGGGATGTGCCGAAGGAAAGCTCAAAAGGGGACCATTCCCCTCAAGCCAAAGCAAGACCTCCGATATATTACAACTGGTTCACTCAGACATATCTGGTATGATGCCTGTGAACTCCTTGGGAGGATATTTATATTATCTTACTTTTATAGATGACTATTCGCGAAAGACTTAGATATACTTCTTGAAAAAGAAGGATGAAGAGTTCTCTTGGTTTCGACACTTCAAAGCCCTGACCGAGAATCAAACCAAAAAGAAGATCAAGATCTTAAGGACTGATAATGGGACTGAATATGAGTCTAACGAGTTTCATGAATTTTATAAAGAGGCTGGCATCGAGAGGGAGACTACTACACCATATACTCCTGAACAGAATGGTGTAGCGGAAAGGAAGAACCATACGATTGTGGAAGCTATCCATGCCATGCTCCATGATCAAAGACTTCCGAAGTTTCTATGGGCCGAAGCTACAAACACCACCGTATATGTACAAAACCGATGCCCTCATCAAGCATTAGGTTCCAAGACTCCTGAAGAAATGTTCACTGGTAAGAAACCTGACGTATCTCATTTTAGAATTTTTGGAAGCCCTGTATATTTTCATGTACCGAAAGAGAAAAGGAATAAACTGGGCGCATCTGGAAAGAAAGGAATCTTCATGGCTATGGTGAAAATACTAAGGGCTATATAATCTATGTTTCCGGTCAAATGGAAGTCGTGATTAGTCATGATGTCACCTTTGACCAAGATATGGCCCTCAGCAAGGTGGACAATCTTCCAACTTTAAGGAACTATCAAGAAGCCGACACCAAGGAACTGAAAGAGAAGGATGATGAAGTAATGCCTGATGTGGAAGAACCCATGGATCCTATTGATACCCCTGAGCCCTCCTCTTCCAGGAAGAGGCCCTCTTGGCTTAGGGGTCTACTCGATGATGCTGAAGTACACACTGCACCCCAAGGAACCTTCCGTGAAAGTAAGAAACCCAACAAGTATTAGGGATACTTGACCATCATGAGCATGATCATACAAAATGAGCCTTAATCATTCTCAGATGCTGTCAAGCATCAGGTATGGAAGGATGCTATGACCAAAGAATATGAGTCTATTATGAAGAATGATGTCTTGGAAGTAGTTCCTAGACCCCAGGACAAGACAATTGTCACTTCTAAATGGCTTTATAAGATAAAGCATGGAACAGATGGAAGTACCGAAAAATATAAGGCTCGTTTTGCCGCTTGTGGCTATTCATAGAAGGAAGGTATAGATTATGATGAGATGTTTGCACCTGTTGCTAGATATATCACCATCCACTCAATTATAGCCCTTGCGGCTTCATAAGGATGGAATCTACACCAAATGGATGTAAAGATAGCATTCTTACATGGTTCGATCAAAGAAGAGTTCTATGTGGGGCGGCCCGAAGGATTTGAGATTCATGATCAAAAATATCATGTATGCAGGTTGAAGAAAGCTCTCTATGGGTTGAAGCAAGCACCCTGAGCATGGTATGAAAGGATCAACAACTACTTGATGAAGCTAGGATTCACTAGGAGTGAAGCCGACCCTAACCTCTACTTCAAGGTTGAATATGACAAACCTCTCATACTAGTCTTATATGTGGATGACATCTTCCTAACAGGTGCAAACCCTCTCATTCACAAATGTAAGAAGGAGTTGGCTTCTGAATTTGAAATGAAGGACCTAGGACTTGAAGTCTGGCAAAAGCCGAGGGAAATTTTCCTATCTCAAGGAAAACATGTGGTAAAGATATTGGAAAGATTCGGTATGGTACACTGCAAGCTTGTAACTACCCCGATGGAGCTTGACTTTAAGAAGCTAAGTTGTAGCACTGCTAGACCTATTTCACGAAATGCCACCGAGTATCATCAACTCATCGGAGCATTAATGTTCTTAGTGAACTCTCGTCCAGATATATGCTTCGTAGTCAACACATTGAGTCAACATATGGTTTAACCTCACCACATACATTGGATTGGTGCTAAGAATCTGTTGAGATATCTTCGTGGCACAATCACTTATGGGTTAAGATACACTACCGGAGATGTGAGACTACTTGGATACACTGATGTTGATTGGGCAGGTAGTGTGGTGGATCGTAAGAGCACTTCCAGGTGTTGTTTCTCCTTGGGATCTGCTTTGATATCCTAGATGAGCAGGGAGAAGAAGTCAGTGGCCTTGAGCACCACTGAGGCAGAGTATATTGTTGCTAGCAAGGCATCCTGTGAGGTAGTCTAGTTGCAGAAGCTCTTCAGTGAGTTGTTTGGATTTACACTGGATACCACCGTGATCCTATGTGACAACCAGACTGGGATTTGTTTGTCAGAGAATCTCGTATTTCATGATCACTCCAAGCATATCGATATCAAGTACCACTTTATTCGAGATATGGTGTAGCGGGGAGCTATCAGGCTCCAACATATCAGTATAGATGAACTGGTCACCAACATTCTAACAAAGCCCCTAGGAAAGGTCAATTCTTGACTTTTCAAGAATGACTTGGTGTCATTCGAAAACCCTCTCATGAGGGTCCTGTATGATATATTGAGCTCTGGGAGCTCCGAGGGGGGGCGCGAGGTACTTCTTGGAGCGACACATGACGACAGGGTAAAAGAATCAAAACTTTCCCTGTATCACCCCATGACGACTATGTAGCAAGATGATTAGTTCTCCTGTGAGGTCTGGATGATGTGTTCTCCATGAAAAAATGTAGTAGGATTATTAGTTCTCTTGTGAGGTCTGGATGATGTGTTCTCCATGACAAATTGTAGCAGGATTATTAGTTCTCCTGTGAGGACGGGATTGATTAAGTTCTCCTGTCAAGGCATCCTACCCATGTAGTTAGGGACTCATGGGAAGTACCTCTCATCTTATCAATGAGCAGGGAAATGAAGTTCGGGACCATAGTACTACCGATGGTCGCATCATTGTATCTACCGTACTCCCTACACTAGGATGACCTTCATTAATCTAGGATCAATGATACTGGTCTGGGACTAGTGGTAGGAGTGGTACCTACTATGACACTGACTTCAAGTCAGTTGAGACTGGTCTGGGACCGATGGTATACATTCCGAGACTGACTTTGAGTCATTGGAGGATGATACTGGTCTGGGACCAGTGCTAGGAGTTGTACTCACTATGATGCTGAGTTTGGGTTGGTTGAGACTGGTCTAGGACTAGTGGTACATACTTTAAGATTAACATTAAGTCAATATGATGCATCCTCGATCATTTCTTCTTCTTCATAATTCGGAAAAAAGAAGAGCAGAACAGAACAAAGTAAAACAGAGCAAAATAGAGCAGGGCAGTGTAGATCAGTACAAGGCAGAATAAG